>JAKTPF010000004.1:0-600000 GCA_030557475.1 Wenyingozyma nanaspora | reverse complement strand
CACATAGCTGTAATTATCTCCTCTTCCCCACCTCATTGGTATAAACTTGATATGCATGCCCCTTGTGACGCCTAATCTTCTCATAAGAAACAGAGAATGGCGACTGCCTAAGGCAAGCTTCAACGGTTTTGCACCAAACATTACTCATCAATCGTATGTCTATTTAACTGCAAAGATAGAGGGTCAAATCCTACTACTTCCAAAGAGAATAAAGAATAAGTGAGCTTGTAGCCTTTCGCCTTTTAACACATGAAGTTGCTAAAAAAATATCTTCACCTTATAGCCGCACGGGTCTCGGGGTTAGAAATGGATATTTAAAACCTTGCGCAGTTTCTCTCAACCTAAATAAAGCTCTTGTTTTTAAAGTAGAATACGTTGACTATCAATACTACATAAAATATGTAGTGTCCTTTTAAGACACTTAAAAACGGTTCTTCATGGTCCTTAAAGTGTCCATCACTTCGACAGAGTTACTCACTCCAGTAGCTTTAATGACGACAGGATCAGATAACCTCATGAATGGATTAAACTTCTTTTCATCAGCAATTGTAAATTTACCAGTTGTAAACTCGTTAGCTTTACAAAAAGCCTCCAGCCTCTCCAGATCTTTGTTCCCAGACAAAACAGTCTTTGAAAACCTGACATTGCTCATAGTATATTCATGTCCTGGATAGACTGCTGTGTCATCGGGTAGCTGAGCTAGAGTCTTGTTTAACGCAACGTCCATTTCCTGCGCTACACCCTCAAAAAATCTTCCACAACCTGAAGTAAATAATGTATCGCCCGTAAATACAGCTTTTTCATCAGTTTTAACATCACGAGCATAATAACAGATTGAATCTTGAGTATGACATGGTGTATACAATGCAGTGACTTCAATGCTTTCACCGAGCTTCAACACAGACTTGTCAGCTGGGGTTTTAGAAACTGACTGACAATCTTTCCCTCCAATAACAGGCAGTCCTTTATAAACTTTCAACATGTTATTATTGCCACCTGCATGATCATAATGATGATGCGTGTTAACTATAGCAGTAAGGTTCACATTGAAGTTTTTCAATGCAGGTATAACCTCATGTGCTTCGGCAGGATCAATAATCCAAGTATCTTTGGTAGAGTCGTCAGTTAACAAATAGCAATAATTGTCTCCACTTCCCCATCTCATGGGAATATAATCGACACGCATATTTTACTTTAGTGATAATTCTCTGTATGCTTGAGATTAAGGTAGTCAAAAGCAATGATAGACCATAAAAAAAGGAGGCATTTTATTTAAGTTTCACGGCAAAGATCATTCTTAGCAAATCTTCACCGCCTTGCTCCGACTGGTGAGCTTATCTTTTAGTGTTCTCTTGTGAATTCTTTTTTTACTCGATTCCGTTTTACACGTCAAGTGTTTAAAACTAAAAAGCTGATGTTAGTCAGAGTAACATACGGTAATGTACTGCGATATATAAAGCATGATTGGAGAAAATCAGAGAAGAATATACTATTAGCTCGAGTATTCAACCACCCATCCAGACCGCTTGTCTTCAACGCCAATTTCAACAACGAACTATAAACGAACTATATTAATAGAAAAATTACATAATGATGATATGAGTAATGATTGAATGGGTCCCCCATCCAGGACGTCAAAGTGTTTAGCAATCAGAAAACAGGGTGATCTTGATAAATGCGAGAGTACACCTCGTTTTGGCTATTATTGCTTGTGTTGCCTATCTCAACTCTGTCTTTCTTCAGCGGCAGAGGGAAGGTAACCTCCTTGAGCCGTCTTGGAATGGTCTATACCTAATTTATCAAAACTTTTCTTCAGTTTCTCTTTCTGCAGTATTCTCCACCTTGTTAGCTTAGCGTGGTCATGTATTTGAAAGCCAAAAATTTTGGGTGTAAATATATCTGTGTTATGTGGAGGAATGATGTCTGGATAAGTTTGCAGTAACATTGCTGGAAATGATGTACCAAAGAAAGCACCATCTATAGATTGATGTCTTGATGATTTTGGATTATACAAGTCCTCACAGTTAGGGCAGTACAATTTTACTGATGCAACTTTGGGCACATCACTTAGTCCCACCGGTAAAAGTGGTGTCAAGTTACAAAATACCCTGGAACAATACCCAAAATCTCCGTTTCTATATTTGGCAAGCATTTTAGTTAGACCTTTAACTGTTATAATATATCTGGCATGTAATAAGGCATACAAGTATTTTGCGCTTTCTTCGATCTTCTTCTTAGCAGATTCGGGCTGTCTTTCATCTATGGTCTGTCTATCCGACAAAATATCCACCAACGTAGATATTCTATCTACGTACTGATTCAGACCAGTTAAATTGAAGCGATCGGTGATATAATCAACATCTATATCACAAAAGTATTCATTTCCACGGCTTTCCAAAAATCCATCGATCCAATACTCAGTAGAGTCAGACTCTGTGTCTGAAATGTACGACTCATCCGCTGCCATTATTGATCAAGTGGAGTGTCTGTGCAATGTGTTATGCTATGTGTACTGTATGAAGCAACAGTAATCGTGACGCTTAGTGATACAATTAGAGTTATACTCTCTCACCACCATCTATAAAAACCTATCTTGCCAGTCTGGTAGATTTTCCAAGACCCGCCAACTGACACGCGCATTTGGCAGACTTTGCATGGTGTGGAATATTGCATGCTAAACAAAGCTACTACTAAAGTTGTAGACATGGGAGTAAAAATCATAGTGTAGTCTCATTGAAAAGATCTACAGCTCAACTCAGGGATACCAAAGTGATACAACAAGGGCATATAAAGGCATAATGTACTTCATCAGTGCCTCCTTTTCGGATCAAGTGGCATACTTTGTCTCTGTCAGCTCTTCGAATAAATACATCGCTACTGCGTCTGCGGATGGGAATATCTCTGTTAGATCAGTCAAGAAATTCACTGATCTGATACCGAAATCCCGCCCGAGCAAACTTCAGATGGAAACGGATCACACAAGTAAGCCTGAAATAGAAAGTAAAGTTCAGGAGAAAGAAAGTTCAGATCACAATTCTGAAAACAAGATCACTGACCCAAATGGGTTAACAAAGTCTGAAGAAACATCTGAAAAACCAACAGCTGTTGGTGCTGTTGAAACAAATGCAAGTGAACCTATAAAACAAATGCAATCCCCACCCGTTATTGATAAAGGGAAATTTCAGAAGGCTCAAGCTACAGATAATGTCAACCTGATGAAAACCAGAAGTAAAGTAATAGCCTTGAGATATGCCAATACAGAAATACATGAAAACCTGTTGGTAGCCATATATAAAAATGGTGACGTGTTTTTACTACAAAACCCCGAAAATAGAGACAAATCCAAGATAACACATCTTTTCAAACACGATAATAATACACTGGTTGATGTGAGTTGGTCGGCCGATGATCAAATCTTGGCCATTTCTACCATAAATGATGAAATAATAATTTATGACGTGTTTTATAGACAGAAATTGACCACTTTGAGTTTCAAATCAGTGGATGATCCAGCTATCAAAGGTATTGCATTTGACAGAAATACAGCTTCACAATTGTTAGTGCTGAAAGATGACAGATCTGTTCGTATCATTAACTACGAATTAGTCAAATCTGAAGAAAAAGGAAGGGAGTTTAAATATACTATTCCACAAACGATAACAAACGTTACCAACAAAAACAAATTGAATAAGACCACAATTCGTAGAGTATCATGGTCAATGGATGGTGAAGTATTTTCCATTCCAAATTCATCAAAGGGGAAGTTTGCACTACTTTCTTTATTTCACAAGGAAACAAACTCACAAGGAACTTCATATAACCCTTGGTGTTCGTTGGTAGGCCATGGATTCAAATGTACCATGACCCAATTCTCACCTGTGGTCTACAAAAATGGACTATATACTGAAGGTCTCCTTGAAAAGAAAGCCCCTGATAATAGATATAGCTATATTCTAGCTACTGCTTCATCTGATTCTACCGTAGCCATTTGGAATACCGCATGCGAAGCTCCTTTATTAATCGCCAATGAAGTATGTCCAGATCCAATTCAAGATATAGCTTGGAGTAGAGATGGTACTTTATTGTTTATAACGTCTTCTTCGGGAGACTTGATGATGGGCGTACTTGAGCACAATGAATTAGGAACACCAGTTGAAGAAATAAACAACCAAGCTATGGAAGACAAATCTTTGAATATTTCGAAATTTATACAGCAGGAGGTGATTGAATGGCGTGAAAGAATGAGCGAAAATATTGATGATGAATCTGATGAAGAACAGGAAAAGAAGAAAAGTGCAAGCCCTACAAACCTCAGCCAAACAACTAAAAAGGAAACTGAAAGTACTACAAATACAGAAAGTGATCCCGCAACAGCATCAAAGACAAAAGTTGAGACCATACTGACGACATCAAAAGCAGAAGCCGTCCCGGTTAACAATTTGACCTCACTGGTAAAACCAAAATCAAAGGAAAATGGCTCAGTTAAAAACGGGGTGGCAGCCAAACCTACTACTGTTGCAAATAAGCTAACCATAACAAAAAATGGCAAGAAGCGTATCCAGCCAATGTTGGTTAGTGCTGGGTCAGGAACCAATGGAACGCTGCCTAGTATCTCTCATCCGGCGATGGCTAACAATAACAAAAGAGGTATATCCTCAATGGAGTTTGACACTCCCTCATATTCTGTTTCTAAGGAATTGTATACTAAAGCAAATAGGATGATTAGAGCATTAAGCAGTGATGATCCAGAAAATGCTTCATCTCATGCTACTAAAAAGGTTAAAAGAGAAGTAGAACCATACGAATTTATAGGTTCTGTGGTTTTGAACCCATCCACCTCATTCAGTAATGTTCGTATATCAACTGCTAAAGTCAGATCATGGATAAGACATACCTCAAACTTAGACAGTTCTTTATATTTGGAAGTCAGGAATGGTAATGGTACTGAAAGTGCCGCCACACGTATTGCTTTGTTAAAAAAGATTTCTAGCCCTGAGGGGGGAGCAGATGAGAATAATCAACAGCCCATTCAAACTAAACAAATATTTGTGGATTTTATTCCTACAAGAGTCCATCTTGTTGCAGGAGGAGAGGGCCACTTTTGGGCTGTATCTACTGTGAATGGGCAAATTATAGTATATAGTGATGCTGGACGTACGTTACTGCCACCTTTGATTTTAGGAAGTCCATTGTCTTTCTTGGAATGCAAGAATCAGTACTTAATGGCAGTGACCAGCCTGGGAGAATTGTACGTTTGGGATGTTTCACAGAAGAAAAGTTTATTCCCACATGCCTCATTGTATCAATTATTGCAACCGATCTACAGAACTTCGTCAACTGATCAAAATGGAAATTCTAGTTCTAATGTCAACGGCGTCGTGTTCTTCCATGGTGATATTTTATCAAGATCAGAAAACTTGACGATGTGTTCCGTTACCGCTAATGGTGTTCCTATTGTGACATTAAGCAATGGAAATGGGTATTTGTATAACAGCGATTTAGGTTCATGGACTTTGATTAGTGATACTTGGTGGGCATTTGGTTCTCAATACTGGGATTCCACCGGTTCATTAGCTACTGAACATTCCACTGGTGGTACTGGCATAGGAAGTGAAGGTATCATTGAGATTCTGGAGCGTCATACCAACGAAGAAATTATGAGAAAAGGTAAAGGCCGTTTATTTGCAAAGATTTCTAAGGCTATGATGATGAAAGAAGGATATGAGAATCTTGAGACTGTCATTTCTTTGAATCATTTAGAGAACAAGTTGTTGATTTATCAAGTTCTGAAAGACTCAAAAAATTTCAAAAATTTGTTCTTGACTTATGCCAAGCGTTTAAGTCAAGTTCCCATGAAAGCTAGATTGAATGAGATATGTAAAATGCTACTTACGGATCATGACTCTTCTGATGCTGCCGACAAGATGATCTGCGGGATTGAAAAACGTGAATTGTTGCGTGAAGTTGTGCTAGCTTGTTCAAAGTACAGAGAAGTGCAAAGGATTTTGTCTCCTTATGTATCTGCAGTCAATTTAATTGACGACGATCTACTAGCTTGAACATCAATTGGGTAATTGGCTGATCAAAATAATTTGTATTCTATTGTATTATTTTATTTTACTATGTACAGAATGTATTTTAGATATATTTATATTTTTATATATACATTTGTTTTCTATGATCCATTGAAGAAGAAGGAGGAACTGAAAACACATAGAGGAGAACTAACGCATACCTACGTGCTTATAGATGTCATTTATGTTCTTTGAAGCAATAGCTCTGGCTTGGTCAGCGCCTTGAGCAGCCAGCTTTGCAATACTTTCGGTGTCTTTAACAAGCTCCAAAAACCGTCTTCTTGGTTCAGCCAGCTCTTGAATCAGCAAATCCGCAGCCAAATCCTTGAGTTCCTTCTTAGTGAAATCTTCTACTTCTTTTGTGGTTTGTTCAATATGCTGGTCTTTTATAGCATTAATAATTGTAATTAAATTGGAAATACCAGGTCTGTTTTCAGGATCAAAAGTTATTTTACCTTCAATGGAGTCAGTAACAGCTTTGTAAATTTTATTACGGATAGATTTGTCATCTTCTATGATTTCTATTTTAGATAATGGATCAATATCAGATTTAGACATTTTTTTGGTTGGATCTTTTAGAGATGTGATTTTGTTAGTTGGCGCTAATAATGTTTGTGGTAATGTGAATAAGTCAGTATCTAATGATCTGTTTATGCTTTGAGCTAGATCTCTAGTGAGCTCGAGGTGTTGAGCTTGGTCTTGACCCACAGGACAGTGTGTTGTGTTGTATAGCAATACATCAGCTGCCATAAGGACAGGATATGTGAATAGGCCAAGTTTAACTGATCCTAACGAATCTTGAATCGATGAAGCTTGATTTAAATTTGCCTTGGATTTCCATTGCGACATACGATTAAGATATCCCATTCCTGCAAAACAAGACAATATCCAATGTAACTGTGTGTGTTCTGGAACTGCAGATTGATGAAATATAATGGCATCTTCTGGATCGATACCACATGCTAATATCGAAGCATATGCTTCTATTCTCTGTGATTTAAGCTTGTTATAATCTTGTGGAACTGTAAGCGAGTGTAAATCAGCGGTGAAGTACATAACTTTAGAGTTTAACCCGTCATTCTTGATACGATAAAGTAAATCGCTCCATAGTCTTGTTGCACCAAGATAATTACCTAAGTGAAATATACCCGTCGGTTGAATACCTGAACAAATAACTGCATCATTTGGGATTTTGTAATTTGGGTCTCTTACTGAAGATACCGTCTCTACTGTAGGCAAAGTTGAATAAAGGCGCTTGTTCATATGCTTGCTGAGAAGCTTCACCGGTACCCTCACCATTTCTAATTTGACCAATCAAATGTGTATTTTGGAGTTTCTAGATAACCGCTAAATTAGTGGTTCTTAAATGAAAAAGGTAAACCATTTTGGCCATATAGAATAAATCAAGATCAGGTGGGAAAGAGTTAAATGAGTATTCCTCTACAACCGTGCACCGCGATAGTTCATAATTAGTATTGAGAAGCGTTTATTCGTATTAATATATAGTGTTTTTGACATATTTTATGCTACAAATTGATGTATAAATAAATATAAATATATGGTCTTGTGTCTTGTATGTTTTTGCCAACATATTAGACATACTCGGGGAAAGGTGTCTTCAAAGAAGAGTAAATTTCAGGGTGGTATTGGATCAAATTGTTGAAATCTTGAGGGTGATTCGTTTCGTAAACTTCAGGATTGATACATAAAGCAACCATGAATGTGACAAATCCACTTCTTATAACAGACATTGTGACTTTTGAGACAAAATAGGATACTGCTAATTCGAATATAAGTCCAACAGCTATAAAACTGCTGTCTATTCCCTTATCGAACCCACCTATGTTGATATAGAAGTACATTAAAACACAACTGAATACAGGTACCAATATGGAATAAAGAGTTAAAGTGGATTCCATTAATGAATCTGAAATCAATACCATTATTCCTTTATATTTTAATAATTCAAAAGTATCTCTTGAGGATTGGACATACGATTTGCCAAATAGTGCTAAATATGAATAAGCATATTTGTTGAAGAATCTAGTCCATGCTTCAATCTGAGCTGCAAACCATTCTAATATTGTCAAGACAATTAAAAAAGCACATAATAAAGCTTTAGTACCTGCGTTATCGCTATCTGCAATTTGTGAATAATTGTTATTACTTCTACCTGATCTTCTTTCATTGACTTTATTTTTCATAATGGATAAAATAACTCTCAAAGTACGAATACCTGCTACTATTAAAGAACCAAAACAAATGGATCCAAAGGAAAAAGTCATTGCTCTTTTCAAAGAAGCCATAGCTGGATTCTTCGGTTGAATTTCTTTTGATCCAAAGAAATACCAAGTACCGTATATACCACTAATGACAACATGTGTTAAATTAGCCATGACTTCAAATAAGAAGTAACCGTAAAACAACGTGTAAATATCAATGACAAATGACGTATTAGAAACACAAACATCTGTATCTTTACCCTGTGCAGAGTTATAAGCATCACAATGATCTTGATCTTGTTGCATTCTGTAATAATAAATAGTAATTGACATCAAGAAATAAATAAAACTTAAGACACCAGAAATCATAGTAGCTACGCAAGCAACAGTTAAAGTTGAAGGGTACTGCGTCATAACTTTAATAACTATTTTCAACATGGAAGCGGTAAATCTTAAACGATTCAAATTAAATAAAACAAATAACATGACAAGAGTGACGAATAAACAAGTCATAAGGGCAGCTCCTAATTGGCCTGTTGCAAAAAAATAAGCGCCTGACAGAACTAAAGTTAACCACATGACAAAGTAACTAGCGCAGACAAAAGCCATGGGAAAAGAATAAGCCAATAACAGACTTAATATAGAGCCAATAACAGGTAAAGATATACCTGTAAAGATAAACATACCAATGGATCTTTGAGAACCTGATGATGAAGTGACATAATAATTTTCTGACTCAATAAAAGCGCTAACGCCATCACTTCCTCCGATATCCAAAGAGGACAAAGAATGGCTAAATATCAGAACAAATATGGCTGAACAAGCGGCAAATATGATAGTGAAAACGACATCGTTGTATCTTGGTCTGTCTATCTTAAATGATTCTTCAAACTTCTCAGACTCGAGTGGCTCCTTAATATCAAATGTGTATGGGGGAGGAGCATCAGGGTCGTCCTGGTAAGCTGGAGGGGGTAAATTAGACATATCAGTTGACTACTAAATGATTAGTAACCTAAACGAAAGATCAGTTGTTTAGACAAGAAGACAACCTGGCAATGTATGGATATATCCGCCATACACATATATAAACATATACCTGGCCTATAAATATTTGTTTTACTGTAAAAAACACACAAGGCAAACAAACAACCCCGGGGGCAATAATCAAAAAAAACAACCCGTGCACCAAAGAAAGACCAGCCAGACAGCAAATTAAGCAGTGAGAAGTAGAAAAGGCAGCTTATTATTAAAATGCTCCTTTTTCTCTAAGGCACAAAGATTAGATAAGGGAACTTTACTTTTTACTAGTGCAGGACTGTTTTGGTTGATTATAAGTGAGTGGGTGCAGGACAAGTCAGTCATTTACAGTGTTACTCTCCATCTATCTAGCGTGTGGGTTTTGTACTCTTTTATTTATTGCTACTGATAACAAACACTCCATTTATCTTACCCCGCATTCTTGTGCTATGTTGTCCCTCCGACCCAAGTCCAGATCCATATTCATAAGAGGTGTAAGCCATTTGAGACCAGTCTCACCATACCAGTCACATATTCCTAGTAATAACAACCATGGAGGAAGTAGGAATAGTAATATACCCATTTCAAATGATTATATGGGGAAAAGCAAAGTTTATTGTCATGATTTGGTTAAGAAATACGACAAGTCCTCATACTTATTAAGCCATTTGTATCCTTCATATAAAAACAATATAATGAAAGATTTCTTCATTGGCTTAAAAACTTTTCAAATGGAATTGAACAAAATAATACTGAACAATGGTCAGGCTGCATCTATAGATAAAATTACCACTTTGAAATTCGAATTTTGGAGGGATCAAATTGAATCTATATTTAATGATAAAAGTTCGGATAAAATTACTAAGAATTATGGACAACCTGTAACAAATTTATTAGCAGATTCAGTTAACTCTAATGTTATCCAATCTGATTCTAAGATTTTGTTTTTAACCATGATAACCAATTATCAGTCATTTAATGAGTCTACAATGCATAAGGGATTTCAAAATTTAAATGACGTTTGTTCATTTGGTGAGGGAATCTTTTCACAAATTAATTACTTGTTGTTTAATTCTTTAATTCTTCAAGATAATTTCATGTTGCATGTATTTGATATTGAAGATGATGCAAAAGTCACAGAATTGAAAAATAGTATAGTTGAAGTGTTGAGTCATTTGGGCCAATCTCAGTATATTTGTAATTTACTCATAAGTTTGAAATACTATACTGTCTCAAAAAACGCAATGCTGATACCTTTAGATGTCTTGAATAAGTACAAGATCTCACAAGAAGACGTAGTTAGAATATTGAATCAAAGTGCCACAGAACAAGAATACACCACAGACACATCCACCGGTGACAAAGTAGAAGTCTTGAAAGATATAGTGTTTGACATTTCCACTTTGGCAAATGATCACATAATCTCTTCACAATTTAAATTGAACAAAATCAAAGATTTACTCAAAGAGATAGTGACAACACAAGATGATCCAGAATTGACCACTCGTTATAATCACTTGAGCAAAGGGGTACCTGATTCTGTGTTTTTACCCATGATGAATATTCTCTCAAGTTGTATCTTTCTCAAACAACTCGAGACCAGACGATTCGATCTTGTAAACTACGATTACGGAACGATGACATACTGGAAGCTGCCTTTTAAAAGCTACTACAACTACCGCAACCGTGTCATTGGCTGAAAAACAGCCTAGCCAAAATCGGCTCTTACATACACATATATACACATATATATACACATATACATACACTAACTGCCTGCTAATTACTCTACTCTATATAATGATACTAAGAATCGCACCCACAGCGCTCGTAACCGCTGCCAGAGGGAAGAAAACATTCAAACACTCCTCGACAAAATCTGTCCTTTACAGAGCGTGATTTGGCAAGCTGAAGTGCAGGCGCAGTCCTAGTTTACTGTGATTTAACGAGTTTTTGAGTATTATCACTGACATATATATACTCAGAACCTTGATAAAAAGGTTATATAGCCTCTCAGAGACACTCATCAACTCTTATACCGCCTGTAGGTTGAGAGCTCGTTTGAATTGAGGCTTGACTAGCATTGAGATATTTCCTCAAGAAATTCACTGACCTATTATTATTATTTGTATTAATATTATTATTATTATTGCCTGTTGCCATTTCATTACACGTTTATTTTTTTGAAAAAAAGTGTTTCTTCACAAGTAACATAAACACATACTGAAATTTTATTACACTGGCCAAGTGAAGTAACAATATACAGTGTTTCCCACATATTTTTCGAAATGTCGGCTCTTCCCACTACTGGACTAATTGAAGCCAATGGCCCAAGTGCTCCTGGCACTGGCGATTCGGCCTTTGTTGATCAACTGTCATATATCATTCAGGAAGTTACGATGATTACTTCAATCATGAGGAAGATTTCCAATTACAGCCAGTCGTCCAACAACAACCCCTTGTCTGTCCTATTAAACAAAAATCTTGAATTGAATATCTTACCCAACAATCTTAGTAGTACAGCATTGAACAATTTAAATTCAAATTCAATTTCAAATCATTCCAATTCAGATGATTCAAGATTCACAAAATTTTTAAATTTCAATTCTATAAAATCTAAAGATGAAGATAATAATCATTTTTTAAGCAATTTTATTGAACTAAGATCAATGTTATCTGAGATACATTCAATTGATGATATTGATATCATGACATTATTACAACCTTTTTTAATCTTAATTAAGTCTCCGAATACTTCGAATCAAATCACTTCAATAGCAATTAGTTCACTATCTAAATTTGTGAAATATAAGATCATTAATTCTGAAAAGAATAACATTGAGCAATGCTTACAACAAATTATAACTTCTTTATCCCATTGCAAATTTGAAGGATTGGATCAAGTACAAGATGATATTTTGTTGATTAAAATTTTACAATTAATAGAATTGATTATCTTAACCGATGATTTATCAAATCTTTTAAATGATGATTCAATGTATGAAGCTATTTCAACTTGTTTTTCATTATCAATAAACTCAAGAAGAAGAGAAATTCTAAGAAGTTCAGCTGAGACTACTTTGTTATTAATCACCGAAAAAGTCTTCAAAAAATTGTTTACAATGTCAATAAATACCCAGAATGAAAAT
The DNA here is from genome assembly GCA_030557475.1 of Wenyingozyma nanaspora. NCBI lineage: Eukaryota > Fungi > Ascomycota > Pichiomycetes > Pichiales > Pichiaceae > Wenyingozyma > Wenyingozyma nanaspora. The sequence goes on along the minus strand of JAKTPF010000004.1, from coordinate 587,538 downwards.
CACAATAAAAAGAGTAATAATGAAATTGAATTAACCAATTCAGATTTACCTAAGGATACTATTGGTACCATTGAAAAATTGGAAAATGAAGATAGCGCAGCCACTACACCACAACCTGAAGAACTATTAGTATCTACAAAACCTGAAAGTACAGCGAACGAGGAAACAGAGGAAGTAAATGGATCAGACTTAAATTTGACCTCATATGGCGTACCATGCTTGAGAGAATTCTTAAGTCATACAATTGAAATCTTATCCCCTGATAACAAATTAAGATTTACTGAAAGTTCAAGAATTTTAGCTTTGAATATCATTAATACTATTATTGAAGTCTCAAACAAAGTCATTTATAAATATCCAGCATTATTCAACTTAATATCAACCAATTTATGTCATCATTTAATTATCATCATTCAAACTAACGATTCTCCAATATTATTGACTGCATCAATGCAATTGTTCTTGAACTTAACCTTAAATTTATACAGTCATTTAAAATTACAAATTGAGTTGGCATTCATTACAATCTTCCAATCCATCTTTGTGGAACAAAGTAATTTAGAATCCATTTTGAAAAATTATAATGATAAAGTCTTGAATATGAGCTCTAATGGAATATTCAAAACTGAAATCTTAACCGATTCTCAAATTAATAAATTAAGTAAAGAATTTCAGACAAATCGTTCTGCAATCACAAAGGAAATCTTTATTGAAACAATCTCCGTTTTATGGATCAGATCACCTTTATTCTTCATTAATCTATTTAAATCATTTGATTGTGACTTTGATAGAACTGATTTATGTGAAAATTTGCTGAATATTTTATTCAGATTGTCATACTCTAATACAACTATATTTATCACCAATAATGTACCTCCATTGTGTATGGAAGGTGTGTTATCATTTGTCGATGGAGTTTATGAAAGAGTCAAATTGGCTACTAAGCATGAGTACCAATTTGACGAAACTGCTTTAATTCTCAAATCTGATAATTTGTTATTACAACAAAAAATTAAAAAATCTGATTTTATTGAATGCGCAAAGGAATGGAATAAAAAACCAACCAAAGGTTTAGAACTATTACAAGCTAAAGGGTTTTTGAAGGATAAAGATGATTTGAAAGAAGTTGCCAAATTTTTGTTTGAAAAAAGTGGTAGATTGGATAAAAAGCAATTAGGTGATACTTTATCCAAGGCTCAAAACTACGATTTATTGGTCGAGTTTGTCAACTTAATGGATTTTAAGAGATTAAGAGTTGATGAAGCATTGAGAGTAATGTTGAGTAATTTTAGAATTCCAGGTGAATCCCAACAAATTGAAAGATTCTTGGATGTTTTTGGTGAAAGGTATATTGTATGCCAAGAAGAAGCCGATAAAGAAGATCAAGAAGCGGAGGCAAATAAGCTTAAAAATGGTGACTCTACCATGAAAGAAGGCAATAAATCAGATCAAGAACAAGAACAAGAAGAAGAAGAAAAAGTTTCTCCTGATAAAGATGCTTTATATGTTTTAGCATATTCTATCATTATGTTAAATACCGATGCCTATAATCCAAATGTTAAAGAACCAATGACTTTCGAACAATATAAAAGAAATTTAAGGGGTGTTTATTATAATAAAGATTTTCCTGAATGGTACTTAAAAAAGATTTACGATGGTATTTATGAGAAAGAAATTATTTTGCCCGAAGAACATAAAGGTACATCTAAATGGTTTGAATCAGTATGGCAAAGTTTGTTAGATGAACAAGAATCTAAGAAAAATGCCGTGGAAATCAGTACTGATCAGAAAGATATGGATCATGTGTTGTTAACCCATGACACTGTTGATTTTAAAGAAATTTTGCCATTTGACAAACTATTGTTTGCAAATCAATTTGATTCATTGATTGGTACTTTGATTACCATGTTTGACGATACCGTAAATGACAATATTGTGACGAGAATGATGAGCACAATAGAAAAATGTGCCTCAATTGCACTTTACTTTGGTATGCATGAACAAGTGGATAAGATTTTAGAAATAGTCACTCATATGACTACTTTAACTGGAATTAAAAAACCTGATATCTCCAATTATGAAGGAAAAGATGATACAAATGAGAAGGAAAAGAATGCCAGTGTTGGAAATGATGTCAATGACTCTAGTAAGAACAGTAATGGGTCATCAAATGAATTATCTGGTGCTTTAATTCCAATCACTGAATTAAAATTAGAGAAAGAAAATGAAGTTATTACCATCAGTGAAAAGTCTGTTTATTTTGGTAAAGATTTCAGAGCTCAATTATCCACAATCGTGTTATTCAGAATTTTGAAAAAATCTAACTTTAAAATTTATGAAAATAGTTGGAAATATATTATCAAGTTGGTTTTAACTTTATTCGAAAACAGATTAATTGATCCTAATATCTTTACGGAATTCCAAGAACAATTATCATTAGATAAGTTATCTAAACCAAGACCTCAATTTCAAATAAATAGATCCAAAGCATTGAAAGAAACTGGTTTATTTTCAACTTTCTCATCCTATTTCAAGGGCCTTTCAGATGATACTCCAGAACCAACAGATGAAGAAATTGAATGTACACTATCTGCCATTGACTGTATTAAATCAAGTAAACTTCCATCTATCTTCAGAAGCTTGACCAAAACTGGTGCAGACGAAAATGAAACTGAATTTGAATTAAATATTGTTGCAGCCATTAAGTTATTATTGAGCTCCTTACCCGAAAGAAAAGACGAGAACCTTAGATATTTTGCTGAAGAATCATTATTCATTTTTGAAATCATTGTCTGTTACTTATTGTTAGTGGACAATAACAATAACGAAAAACAAAGCCTAGTTGAACAAGTATTTGAATCCATGAATACTATTTTTACGCCAATGGAAGATTTCAAGATTAGTACGTTAACAAGAGTTTTTTGCTATAAGTTGATCCTATTACAAAACAGTACAGGTACTGAAAGTGATATCACTAGACTCAACACAATCTTGAAACAACTCATGGAGTTTTTAAACGAGACTTCAACGGCTATCTCTGCATCTTCAAGTAATGGAAAATCAACAACATCTAAGGATACGTTATTCAAATTTGGTAATTCCATTTTACAACCATTGGAGACTTTAGCCATAAATTCCAATTGGACTCAATTGGAATCTACAAAGGATAAAGATTACTGGACTTTATTAAGATTATTTGCTTCTAACCCAAAAAATACAGATAGTGTATTTAAATTCATGCAATCCTTTATTGAATTCAATTGTCAATTCATCACAGCCTCGAATTTTCTGGATATCTTGGGTTTGTTAGATGAAATCTCAGCAGTTGGTGCATACGGGGCACAATGGGAGCAAGAATACGATCAGTTGAAATCAACTGGCCATGAAGTGGAGAAGATTGGTCAGAACCCATACCATGAGCTAGTTCAAACTGCTTTGAAATCACTCACTTTAACTTCAAGTTTGTCCAAGGTGATTGCTTCTAAAGAATTCAGATCAACTCTGTCAAATGATGATAAAGAAGTTGAACCTTGGTACCCTTTAATCGAAGCCATTGCACATCAATGTTATAATCCATGCAGAGAATTAAGAGGCCATGCTTTGAAATCTTTACAGAGTTTGTTGGTTACTCAGGAAGAATTACCAGATTCTGCCAAGATTACATCAGAAAAAATCTTGGAAACAGGTTGTATTCGTTTACTTATTGAGCTTTTGAAACCTGAAGTGGAAGGCACTGATCCAAAGGGAATGATCAAGACTCAGTATGAGGTTCTGAATTTGGCATGTAAAGTTATTTTAATTTACAATTTTGAAAACAATACCGAAACTGTATCCAAATTGCTTGCTTTAGGAGACAAATTTTTAAACAAACATATTGCATCCAAAAACAAAGCACTTGACGCTTATTCAGACGAAGTCTTAGAGATGATGAAAAATGTATTGTTAGTCATGATGTCGAAGACTACCACTACTCCAAACAACTTGTTAGATTTCAATGTCTTGATCAAATTGAATATCCAGATGAGCTTAAAAGAAGTTATCAAGGAAGTAGGTCTTCAATTTCAACAGCAAGTATCTAGAAATTCAAGTCCTGCTCCAATGCCCGTTGCTACAACCCAAACTGAAGATAAGGACACAGACGAACCCGCCGCAAAAGAACTTGTAGAGGAAAAAACTACAGAAGAAAAAGATACAGAAGAGAAAGCGACAGAAGAGAAAGCTACAGATGAGTCAGCTGTATCTGAAGTTGATTAAACTTCCAATTCCATATATATATACATATATAAATGCGTGTATATCTATCCCTCCACATAAATGAGCCCAAACGAACATGTGTCTCGTTTTAATCAAAATGTAAACATCATAAACACGACACCCCCAGTTACAACGACTTCTGCAGTTAATTAATTGTAAACAAATCTTTTTTTTAAGCCGAGCTCGCCAAAATCTTTTTTTTTGTATACAATACGATTTGGCTTAGCTTTATTATGCCCCATTGGCGGATAAATCATTTCTCTCTTGTTGACAGTATAGTCGGTTGATTGGAAGCTTACACTAAATTTCAGGACATACAAGTCATTAGAATTAGTTTCTAATTGCCATAGATCGTTGTTGTCTAATACAGATCTAATTAAATTAACTTAGAAAAAAAACGCAGGCAGGCGAAGCGCAGGCTGATTTGAACCTAAACAGAAATCAAGAACAATTTTTTGAATTCTTTTTACACATAAATGCAACGTGATATATAACATACGAAAACAAGGATCAAGAAATAATCAACGGACATGAAAGGTTCTGATGACAACTCAGTGCTCCGACCGGGTCCGGATCAGCAGCGACATAATGATTCATTTAGTTTCCCATTCCTTCCCTTCTTTCAGCCAAGAGCAGATGATCTACCAACTTTATACATGCTTCATTCATATGTTAATGAAGATGACAAGAAGAACCGTCATAGGGGACAAAATAACACACAATCATATATAAATTCCGCAGAAAAGCAGCGACATAATCATAATTCTCTTTTGCAGGAAGATGACTTTGATACAGACAAGAACAACACGGTACAAACTCAATCTCGTAATTCACAGCAGCTAACGAAAACAGGTACACAAGTTGTCTCAGCTTCTTCAGCTGGTATACGAGCCATTTTATACCAGGTGAGCGCATTATACCTGAGGACTCCAGCAAAGTTATTTAGACCTTCACGATTTGATTATTTAACCACGGCAAGAGCTCTTTTGCACCCAGATATAGCGGCAAAACCATGGAACTTCTTTTCCCACTCATCATTTGCACTAATATGGAATGCAGTCAAGACAAGAGGTTGGAAATTCATACCGGCACAAGTTTTACCTCCCATCATCATGAATTCAGCCATTGGAGTTGTCTTATATACAACATACTTGACTTCATTACAATATTATAATGGGTTTACCATGAAGACACTGGAAGATCCACATCCTTTTGATACTTTTAGAGCAGGATTTCTAGCGGGTGCGGCACAGTCCCTTGTAGCAGCACCAATTGATGCCTTGTACGCAAGATCTACATATTCTGAAATAGTAAGTGGTAAGCACGAGAACTTATGGCAATATGGATTACAAAAATTGAAACAAATCGGTATATTTGGTGTATTTGCTGGATATACTGCAAGTTTTGTGAAAGAATCCTTTGGTTTTGCGTTTTATTTCTCTATTTTTGAAATGGTCAAAAACCAAGGATATCACAGAACCCAAGCTTTTATCGATGCATTTCTATATTATAAAGCAAAGATTTTTTACCAACCTGTTCCTGAACCTGTTGATCGTCCCAAATCAGTGACCGCACTACAATTAACATTTGTGTTATTTGCTGGTGCTTCTGCAGCTTCTGCATTATTGGCCATCCAGTACCCTTTAAACAAGATTCAAAAAATTCATTTATCAAGATTAGAAGCATTAGATATGTATAACGAAGCTGTTTTTAATGAAAAGAGAAGGTTTTTCAAACTGTATTATAACTCGTATATTCAAACATACGACCAAGTGGTACATATGAAGAACAGATCAGGTTTGAGTTGGTTCCGATATGCGTACCGTGGATTTTTGGGTAATGCAATGACTACCATTCCTGCTACTTCCGTTGGGCTTCTAGTTTTTGAAATTACAAGACAACAGTTGAGTTATGATCTTGAATATTCCCACCAAGGCTTGCTAGAGGCTTGAAAAAGTTTGAGAAACTTTCAACAAATACCCCATCCTTAATGTATATATGAAGAAAAATTTCCTTGTTTATTTTGTGATTTGTTTCTCTATTGATATTTTCTTTGTACATAATTTTTATAGAATGACTAAACGAGCGATTTTTTCACAACTGATTTGTTTTCCTTAAGTAAGCATTCCATCCAGCAGTCATATATCTTTCACCTTCCACTACAGGATCTCTACCCTTACCAAACAAACCTCTACCGACAATGATAATGTCTGTACCAGTTTGCATAACTTCATCAACTGTTCTATATTGTTGACCTAATGCATCACCTTTCTCGTCTAATCCTACACCAGGAGTCATGATCAACCAATCGAAACCCTCGTCTCTTCCACCCATATCATTCTGAGCAATGAAGCCAATGACAAAATTCTTATCCGTCTTAGCGATATCAACGGTCTCTTTGGTGTATGTTCCATGAGCTATAGAACCTTTAGATGATAATTCAGCAAGCATCAAGAGACCTCTTGGCTCGTCAGTGGTTTCTTCAGCAGCTTGTTTCAAACCTTGTACAATACCCGATCCAGTGACCCCATGAGCGTTCGTTATATCTGCCCATTTGGCGATCTGATAAACACCGCCTTTATATTGTAATTTCACTGTGTTTCCTATATCTGCAAACTTTCTATCTTCAAAGATCATAAAATTGTGTTTTTTAGCCAATTCTTTTAAAGGTACAATAGTACCTTCATAACTAAAATCTTCTACAATGTCAATATGAGTCTTGACTAAACAAATATATGGACCCAATTTGTCTAACAACGTCAATATATCTGCAGTCTTTGTAAGGTCAACAGAAGCACATAAATTTGTCTTTTTGGATTCCATTAAGTTGAGTAAACGAGCAGCCACAGGTGAGGCATGTGTACTAGCCCTTTGTGCATATGTTTGTGTGTTAGCTGACATGATGTAGCTGTGCTGAACTATATGGCAATTACTTCCTGTTTTTGAAAAGCTGTTCCATTACCAAATGAGTTCAAAGCAGTTTCAGATAAAACTCCGTTAACAGTACTCCAGGTAAATAAAATATTTTGGAAAAGATCACAGATTACCCGCACTTCGATAAATCGACCCTATAGACCTTGCGGGCGAACGAACATTTTCATCAGAGAGCTGAAAATAATTAGTTATAAGAGCACTACAAATGCAACAGAAAGAAGAATCACAGAAAGCCAAGTAAAGAAGTCATAAGAGACAGTACAACCACCACTGCAAATTTCAAAAGAACATATTACATAATGGATCAGCTCAATGCTAAAGAACAACAATCCTTTCAAGCTATTGTCGAACAAAAGCAAATGAAAGATTTTATGAACGTAAGTAATAAAATAATAGTTTACCTGGTGAAGTTAATGTGTAGAGACTTCTGAACAATAAAGTAAATACAAAAATACTAACTTATATTGTCTGTTTTAGTTATACACTAACCTTGTCGACAAATGTTTTAACGACTGTGTTAATAATTTCACTTCTGATAAGTTAACTGAAAAGGAAACTGGATGTTTAAACAAGTGTGCCGAAAAGTTCTTAAAGCATAGTGAACGTGTTGGTTTAAGATTCCAAGAGCAGAACCAAGCTTTGATGGATCAAATGAGAAGGTAAATATGGTATTTACTTTTCATTCCACCCTTTTTTCAAATTTCTCTTGTATTTAGCTACAAATCAATATATTATTTTTTCTATTTTAATAATCTAAAATTTTAATTTTTGTTCCTCAATTTAAACCTAATATACATAAATACTACAAAATTAGTTGCTGAGTATCCATTCATTCAGCAATACTCTCTTTGAACAATTCTATCAATTTCTGCGTTTCCTCCATCATATCAATAGTCCATTTATACGTCTCAGTTTCAATATCGTTGTACATCACTGCGTTAGTGAACATGAGCTGGATTCGGTATTGTAAGTCATCCAAAGAAGTTATCTTGCCCTGTTTAATTTCACGTTGAATCGTCTTTAAATCCTGTGGACTTTTAATCAGCTTATAATACTCTGGCTCATCATGTTTGCTAACAGGTTGTAAAAACATAGAAGCAAATCTATTGGTTGATATTTGTGTAATCAGTTGTGTCGCAATGGTTTGGAATCTTTTGTTTTTATTGGTCACAGGAGGTGGTGTAGTTTCTGAACGGACACGCTTACGAGATGACCTCCTACTTGATGCATCTTCTTCATCTTGTTCTTCGTCTAGTTTTTGGTCATCATCGCCATCATCTTCTTCACCTTCCACTTCCACTTCCGCTTCCACTTCCCCTTCATCCTCATCCTCTCCTTTCTGATTTTGCAACTCTTTCTGCTCACTGTGTTCTTTACTTTCTCCCGTTTTGAGTTCCACAGGAGTTTCTCTCTCAGATATAGTTTCAGTTTCAACAGAGTTCTTCTTATCAGTTTCAGCTTCAGATTCTTTACTTGATTCTTCGACAGGCTCTGAGCTTTGGACGGCAGCTATATGAGTTTCTTCTTTTGCTTCTTCCTTTGCCTCTATTTCTTGGTTTTCTTCTGCTTCAGCTGAAGGTGAAGTTGCAGGTTCAGGAGTGGGGGCAGATGGTTCCGCTTCAACGACCTCAGTAGCTGCATGCGCGTTATCTTCAACAGTACCAGCATCCACTTTATCAAACTCAGATCCTTGTCCTGTTTCTTTGTGCTCTGTAGTTGCAGGTTGATCTTGTACTTTAACAGGTTCAGACTTTTCATTTTGGGTTGAGGCTCTAGCAGCTTCAGTAACATCCATTTTCTCGGGCTCTTGTACAGCTTTATCCTCTTTATTATCTTGTGCTTCTTTGGATTCAGATTCAGAAAGAATGGGTTTCGGCTGTTGTACCGATTCCTTATTAGAATCGGACATTGCAGCGTCAGCCGATCCAGACGCATCAACTTGTTTCAATTCATTAGTACCTTCTGAAATTGGCTCAGCCGGATTAGTAGTAGCCTCTTTTGTCTCGGGCTCAGATTGGGGTTGTTTTGAATCTGTTGTAATTATGTTGGGTTGAGAATCTTTCTTGTCTTCATCCGGTTGCGTTTTGTCTACTTTTGAGTTCATGAACTCTTGATAAAGAATCTTATCTTCTACTTTTCCGTTTTCTATCATATCAATTTCACGTTTTTTCAGTTTATATTTTGTCTCAAGTGTAGATATCTCTTGTAACGTAGTATTCTTATAGTTATTCAAGATCTTGATTAACCTATCTTTGACCAATGCGATATCTATTTTATTTGAAAGCTTAAACACCGTGCTCTTAGGCAGTTGCGATATAATTTGTTCATTTCCGTCTTTTGTTTCAATAGCTAGCGTTTCAGCTATAACTTGCACGATTTGAATTGGAGTCAAAATATTTTTCACGGCGGCTTGACCTTGCATCTTCTTACCTTTGATCACATTCAAAGAACCATTAATATCCAAAAAATCAAAATCACGGTTGATTAATGGGTTATTGTTGATCATTGTTTGTAACTGCAAGATATTGAATGAGATGTCTTTCCTTGGTGGATTAGATTGTTGAGCTGCTAAATACAATGAGTGGATGTGCTGCAAGGTGACTATTTTTTGTAGCATAGTCACCTGAGAGTACATATCCACAAGCTCTTGTTGCGTAGGCATGGCCATGTGGTTAGTTTCCTCTTAGTGTAGTAGTGATGTTTCAGTAGTGGTGGCTACCTTGTGTTGAGTTATTATATACAGAGCTATAAATAATCTGACAACCGTTTCCTATAAACACCATACACTCTTAAAAGTAAATCCCTTCGAGCTTTCTTCAATGGGATCCAAAGTATGAGATAAAAATGCACGGATGTTGAAAGCGAGACTCCAAACAACTATTTTGCCATGTTTTAAAGTATAGGCAGGTTACACGCTTGTTATACACAGAGATGGTGGAACTGTTGTTGTTGGATGGGACAGGTTATACCACTGATTTTGTTTGGAAGAAGCACAAACGTAAGAGAGGCATGTCATTACGGACGAAGCGCAGAAGAGATGGGACAGCAGTTGAAGTAAGAGACGAGATACCTGCTTCTGAATCATCTACTACAGAAGAGCCAAATCAGGAGTTAGAGGAAGTGGAAGAAGAAGAGAAAGACGGGGCTGACACTGATATAAGTATACAGCCACAATTAATGACGAAGTTTCAATTACCAAAGTTTTATCCTTTACATCAAAGTATGAAACATCATGTTACATCAGTTGCAATGACTGAGCTTGATGCCCCAGATAAGTATCTTCGTGAAATTGAATCTAATTTTATAAATGGGATCAAGGAGATTATACAAGATTTACTTGATCTGTCATTACAGAAGGTAATTAGTGGTGATATGACCGAAGAAGAGTATCGAGATTTTCAAGAGTCATTATTTGATAAAGATTTAACAATACAAAAGTATTTAGATTTAGCTGCTCGTGGGATAGGTTTACATCTAAGACAAAACGCGTTGTTCTTCTTGGTGCGGAATACTAAGGCTAGTGTTATTGAATCAGGGTATAGGCAATTGACGCTTGCCAATATCCATGAGTTTGCGCAATTGGAAGATAGTGAGAATATGCAAGCATTGGAAGTTTACAAGAAACATTACGCTGAAAATCCTCTGTTAGCTAAGGTCAATAATGATAATAGTAATAATTATGATGATGATAATGATAATGACAATGATGATAATAGTGGTAGTAATGGTGGCAGTGATGGTGGTCCAAGTTATGCACTATCTGCCGACAGCGTAGATTTTTTGAAGTTTAAAGAAAAAGTATTTGTGCTTATAAATCCAACTAAGGCAGTTCCATTTAAAATTTCAGGTTTAGAAGGAGAAGAAGAAGATGACGACGAAGAATTAGCCGTTGAAGGTGGATTAGTTGATTTAACTTGTAAATTAAGCGGAAAATTACTTGAAGATCCAGCAAGGATCAAGCATTGTGGACATGTCTTTGATAGACGTGCTTTAAAAGAGTATAAAGACAATGCTCAGCATCCTATGTGCCCTGATTGTGGTGGTAATATTGGTCAGACTGAAGACGATGAACTTATGAAAATGCGTATAGAGGCATACAAACGGGATTTAAAGATTGAAGAGATAATTAAAAATCAAATTCAAGTTGATGAAGTTATATAAGTATGTTAAAAACACAAAGGGTTAAAATCATTATCACAGCAGCACCACACGCACACACACACAGATAGACGTGGCAAAAATAGGAAGAAAGGAATACGTAAATATTTATTTAATTTATTCAATATATGATGAATTCATTTAAAAAACAATTGTTACTAAATTTCATCAGACATATTATCAACACAAACACCAAGATATGTACCTGCATAAAAATCTTCTTGTTGTTTACCTTCTTCTTCAGGTTTTAATAATTTAATTGGATCTTTAAAATCAATGTAACCCAAGAATGGATCAGAAGTAGTTAAACCTAACATTTTTAAAGTTTCTACAGGTAATGATTTAAAATAATCAATTGGTGTACCTAAGAAAATATTTTCTTCTTGTCTTAAAGTACCTAAAGTAGTGAAAAGAACCATAACAGTTCTATATTCATCTTCAGTATAATTAGCAGATCCACCATGATAACAACTAGCTAACATGAAAAAGGCATCACCTTTTTCTAATTCTGCATAAACAGCTTCATCATCATTTGGTTTTCTCCAATGATCCCATAAATGTGAACCAGGTACAAATCTTGTTGCTCCATTCATCTTTGTTGTTTTACTTAAACCTAAAACTGTACCAAATGCAGAATCAGTATATTCATATTTATCACAATGTTTATGAATGTTATAATGAATCACGTCATCACGATGTAATGGTTGATTTTTACCTTCTTTACCAGCAGGACCAATTCTAAAACAAATAGTAGAATTATGTTGTGGTGGTGAATAACCTTTAACAATTTCATCACCAACCCAAGAAGCTAAAGTACGTCCTAAGAATTTATGAGATAATTTAATGTTTAATGGATGAGATAAGATTTCAGTTGCTGCAGTTCTGGATTTAACACACATACCTGTAACTCTACGATATGTAGGTGGGAAAAAGGTACCATCCCATAAAGTATCTTGATCTAAATATGGTGTAGCTTCACTTAAGATTTGATCAACTGTAGAAACAGGAACGTAATTTTTTATTATACAACCACCATATTTTTCAATTCTTGCTACTATTTCTTCAAATGGTGCATCATTAGGTAAAGTTAATTCTTCAACTGTAACTTTAGCTGGTTGATCAATAGTATTACGAAGTACTTTAGCGTATTCCTTACCATCTTTCTGTACAACTTCAATTTGTTCAACGGTTTTATTATTATACATTTTTAGTTTTTGTTTTCCCTTGGTTGTTTTAATAAGAATAATAATGAAACCAACACATATAATTCAAAGGAAAATGGATATCAAAGGGTTTAAATATGCAAAGATAAAATAAAAAAGATAAGAAAGTTTAATCCACAATTAAATGATTGTTCACTCAATGGGGAAAGAAGGTACGCGCATCCCTTAATCACGGAGTTACCATATCTGGAAACATGGTGCGCCAGAAACTGCTTTGGGCACTTAAATGCGCCGTCTATCAAAAAGACGTATATAATTAAGTAAGGCACTTATATATGTATATGTATATTTATACATTATTTAAGCTGCTTAAGCTGTATTGAATTAGTTTACAATATACTATTACGACATGTGGCTGTACAAGATTTTAGATTTTTTTTTTTAAAATTTGTCAGCCATGAAGTAATATAAATCATTCATGGTGTGAAATTTATTTTATAAATATATACAGAGGGTAAATCAGTACTAGCTGACTAATGTACTTAAACAAGTAAAGTAATTAAGTAATTGAGTCAACAATGTATATTTTTACCCATCAACATACAAGTTGTGTAAATAAATGAAGTAAATGAAGTGTTTAAAAATAAGCTATAATTAATCTTAACTATGGAAAGTGATCTGGTGTACGGAAGCAGAGATTCTTTCCATCCATCTGAAATCACTGATTGCACCGAGATTGGAAGACTTGTCTATTTGTTGTTTGAGTAGGTTGTGTAGACAGATAGATGGATGAATAGATAATATATCTTTGAAGACATCGAGACGGTCATTTGAAAAGCTAAGTGCTTCAATAAGAGTATCATAGTTTGATTCAGTTGATAGCTTAAGAGAAGTTTAAACTAAGCTATATATACGATGAGTTATTATTCAGGCAGATCATCAAATGGTAATGCATCATCATCATCATCATCAGTTAATCAACGCAAGGCATTAAATGAACGTAACTTAAGTATTTTAAAGACGTTATTAAAAGAAGAACATAATAAGACTTGTGCGGATTGTAAGACTTCAAAGAATCCAAGATGGGCAAGTTGGAATTTAGGTATATTTATATGTATTAGATGTTCTGGAATACATCGATCAATGGGGACACATATTTCTAGAGTTAAATCTGTTGATTTAGATTCATGGACTGATGAACAAGTTAAATCTATGGTATTATGGGGGAACGCTAAAGCTCATGCATTTTGGGAAAGTAAATTACCCTATGGTTATATTCCTGATTCTTCTAAAATTGAGAATTTTATAAGGACAAAATATGATATGAAAAAATGGTGTGCTTCAAGTACTATTCCTGATCCAAATACAATCAATGTATCATCTAATAGTACTACAACTGCTAGTCAAACAACACCAAGTATTTCAAGTCATACAATTACATCCCAACAGGCTAAACCATTACCTACTCCAACACCACCACCTCAACAACAACAACAAGAACCTACAAAGACAATTAATTTACTAGACGATTTTTTTTCATCTGTACCTAAACCACAACCTGTATCTAGACCTCTTCAACCTAGTTCATCAAGTGTAGTAGTAGGTACACCTACTTCCACCAATTCGAATAATTCAATTAACTCAAATAACTCAATCAATTCTAATTCGAGACCCGATTTAAAGAAATCGATTTTATCATTATACTCTACCCCAACAGCATCTCAATCTTCTTTTCAACAAATGCCAATGCAACCACCTCAACCACTTCAAACAAGTCAACCAAGTCAACCAAGTCAAATTCAATCAAACGTTTGGGCAACTAGTAAATCAATGAATTTTCCATCTTCAACTACTTCAACTACTACTTCAAATTCTTCAAATAATACTAAAGATTTATTCAGTGATGTATTCGATAAAAATGTATGGAGTTGAAATACAAGATAAGTAAATTTAATTAGCATAAAGTACAATAAAATAAATTACAATACAATACATAATATGAAGTAAATGAAATTTTTTTTAAAGCGTATACGTAATAATAGAACGTATAATATAATCATAAGACAAATTTATTAATGATATATTTATATATGTATTATATATTTAAAAATTTTTTTTTTATTCTTTAAAAGTCAATTGAAAATTAAGTTAAAAATTAAGTTAATAAACAAATTTAAAAAAAGCTTAATTTAGATTGTTTAATGATTGAAATGCCATTTAGACATGTTTTCAAAAGGTTGTAATAAAGGAGAATATAAAGTCTTACCTTTAAAGAATTCGATAGTTTTAACAGCTCTATCAACAACACCAGCTTTATTAAATTCAAAGAAATTATAAATATCAGTAGCTTTACCAGATGCACCAAAACGATTAATACCAAATTGAGCATGAGAATATTTAGCCCAACCTGAAGTTGACATAACTTCTAAGGATAAAATTGGTACACCATCAGGTAAGACTGAAAATCTATAATCAGTTGATTGAGTATCAAAAGTGAAAAAATCAGGCATTGAAACAACAGAAGTTGGATGACCCTGGGAGGTTAATTCTTTAGCTGATTCAACGGCTAATGAAACTTCAGAACCTGTAGCAACTAAAATTAATTCAGGATTTTCAACAGATAATAAAGTATAACCACCTTTTGAAGCTTTTTCAATTGAAGAACCTTCTAATTGAGGTAAATTTTGTCTTGATAAAGCAATAATTGAAGGAGTATGAGTTGATTCAATTGCTTTTAAATAAGCAGCAGAAGTTTCATTACCATCAGCAGGTCTCCAAACCATAAGATTTGGAATAGCTCTTAAATGAGCTAAAGTTTCAATTGGTTGATGAGTTGGACCATCTTCACCTAAACCAATTGAATCATGAGTAGCAACCCAAATGATTGGATGACCAGATAAAGCAGATAATCTAACTGCACCAGCACCATAACTAACGAAATTTAAGAAAGTAGCACCATAAGCTTTAAAATTAGCACCATAAGCAGAAATACCATTAATTATAGCACCCATACCATGTTCTCTAACACCAAATCTAATATATCTACCAGAATAATCACCTAAACCAGTTGATTCTGGTTGGAAATCAACAGCATCTTTCCATCTAGTTAAATTAGAAGGAGTTAAATCAGCAGAACCACCAATTAATTCTGGTAATTCTGATTGAATAGCACTTAAAACACCTTCAGATAATTTTCTTGTTGCCACAGCAGAATCATTTGAAGTAAAAGTTGGTAAAACCTTGGACCAATTTTCTGGTAATTTATTAGCTAATCTTCTTGATAATTCAGCACCTAATTCAGGATATTTTTCACAATAAGATTTAAATAATTGATTCCATTCTAATTCAGCTTTAGCACCGGCATCACCAATTTGTTTATAATAAGCATAAACTTCTGAAGGAACATCAAAGAATTTTTCAGGATCAAAACCGAATTTTTCTTTCAATTGTTTAACATCATCAGCTTTTAAAGGAGAACCATGAACTGAATGAGAACCGGCTTGTAAAGAACCATAACCAATAGTAGTGGTAATTCTAATACAAGTTGGTTTATTAGTTGATTTTTTAGCTTCAATAATAGCTTGTTGAATAGCTTCAACATCAGTATCAGCATCAGGAACTTCCAAGATATTCCAACCATAAGCTTCTAATCTTTTCATTACATCTTCAGTGAAAGCAGATTCAGTTGAACCATCAATAGAGATCTTATTATCATCATAAAAGCAAATCAATTTACCTAATTGTAAATGACCAGCTAAAGAACAAGCTTCGGAGGCAACACCTTCCATCATACAACCATCACCAAAGAAACAATAAGTATAATTATCAGATAAAGTAAAATCTGGTTTATTATAAGTAGCAGCAATATGAGCTTGAGCCATTGCTAAACCAACTGCATTACAAATACCTTGACCTAAAGGACCAGTTGTAACTTCAACACCAGGTAATTCAGCTTCTGGATGACCAGGACATTTAGAATTAATTTGTCTAAAAGCTTTTAAATCATCTAAAGTATAATCATAACCGAATAAATGTAATAAAGAATATAATAAAGCACAAGCATGACCATTTGATAATACGAATCTATCTCTATTAAAGAATTCAGGATTTTTAGGGTTTAATTTCATTTGAGTCCAAACAGCATGAGCAGCAGGAGCCATACCCATTGGAGCACCAGGGTGACCAGAATTAGCCTTTGAGACAGTATCAACAGCTAATACACGAATGGTATTAATGGCTTTAACAGTTAAATCAGAAGACATGATGACGTTATACTGATTAGTTAAGTTAAGTTAATCAATTGACAAGAGAGCAACGGATAAATAAAACAAACAAACAATCAAAAGAGAGAGAGAGCAAGATATATAAATGGAATAAATCAAAGGAATTTAAAATATATATATATGTACAACCAACCAAATCACAAAATGTCAGTACTCCGACGCATTTGACAATATATGCTATATAAAATCCAGAGAGCGCTACTTAACTAAGCCAGCTACTGACAACACTCACAATAATCTCCGTCCGCGCAGTAGTAAATCACTAGTAAATCACTAGTAAATCACTAATAAAATAACTAAATAAGCAGCACTAACACAAATATGCAAGAATTCTCGCCCTCAACAAAAAGCAAATTGAAGCAAATTGAAACTAATTGGAATTCTGTCGTCCGTTCTTGTGCTTGTGCTTGTTCCTGAAGCGACTATTTCAGGGGGTATTAGCGTGTGGTGTTAGGATGTATAAGCACAAAGGAAGCAGTGCCGTTTAGGGAATGTCAGTAATACATCTGTACATCTGTGCATTAAGCAAATTATGTATACAATAGTTACCCTGCTAAATCACAGCTAAGACTATATTCATGGCAGTAAACACTCTCAACTTCCCCACACATGAAAAAGGCAAAGGGCAAAGGGCAAAAAATTTTCTTTTCGCTCACTGGGGACTTTTCTGAGAGTTGCACTACCCCACCAAATCACCAAATTTCATTACTTATTTAATTAGTTACTTAACTAATTAGTCCCATTCAAATAGTCTCTTATGCTTATGCTTGTCGACTCGACTCTACTGAAAATCGAAATTTGAAAATAAAATAAAATAAAATAAAACTGGAGAAACTTTACTAACTAAATTTAATAATATACTCCACTATATTAACATATTAACATTTTATTCATTAATGTTTAATACACCATTTAAAAATTATATTGGCATATACTTCTTATACTTGATAATCTAATCTATCCCTTCTTTTAATTATCATTTATTCTTTTATCTCATTTATTAACTATATCTTCTACCATACCATACTATACTCTAATTATCTACCTACTCACTCCCCTTTCATCCTCCCTATTCCCCCATACTAATTTTTTTTTTTTCTTTTCAATTAAAATATACTACTAATTTGAAAGTAGTTATTTACTAATTCATTATATTTTAATCAAAATGTCAACTAAAATACCAATGGAAAGTCAAAATACTTTTAGAATGGCTACAAATTTGTTATCTAATGATTCGGATTCTATTGATAATAGTAATACTACTACTACTAGTAATACTAATACTAGTAATACAATAATGGATACTAAAGAGGATAGTACCAATGGTCCTATTACTGGGGTTTTTAAAGCAAATAATAATGATAACAATAATGGTAATGGTAATACCAATACTATAGTTAATCAATCACAATCACTTACAACTAAAAGAAAACAAGTTCCAACTTCAATACCAAGACCTTATAAATGTCCTTTATGTGAAAAAGCTTTTCATAGATTAGAACATTTAACAAGACATATAAGAACTCATACAGGTGAAAAACCACATCAATGTAATTTTCCTGGTTGTTTTAAAAGATTTTCAAGATCAGATGAATTAACTCGTCATTCTAGAATTCATACTAATCCAAATTCAAGAAAAAAATATTCTTCAAATAATTCAAATTCAAATAGTAATACAAATTCAAATAATTCAACAATTGATTTATCTTCAATTAATAATTCAGATCTTATAAAATCAAATTCATCAGCTGATTTAACTTCAAATGAAATTAATTTAAATTCTAATACACTTTCTTCTTCTTCTTCACTTCTTGAAAATAATAATAAACCTAAAAGACAAACTAAACAACAAAAAGAAGCTCAAAAGAAATTACTCTTAAATGAACAACAATCAAATACAAATACAAATTCAACTAAAGTTAAAGTTAAACGTGAACGTCAACGTGATCGTAATAAAAAACATAAACTTGGTCCTAATAATACATTAAAAGATTTGAATGATAAACAAATTGATAATGATAATAACAATAATGATAATGAGGATACCGAGGACAATAACAACATGGAAGACGATGACATGAACGATGATGACGACGATGACAATGACGATGACAATGACGATGACGACGATGATGACGACGATGACGATGATGATGATGACGATGAGGATGATGATGGTCGTATGGATGTAGATATTAAACCTAAATTACTATCACATTCATCTCAACCACATATCTCATCACATCATCATCATGCTCCCCCTCCATTTCTTAATCGTCCAACTCGTTCATTCTTAGATATAAATATATTAGCATCGGCTGCTTCTCAAGAATTATATAATTTAGAACAAGAACAAAAACAAAAACAATTATTACAACAACAACAACAACAGCAACAACAAAAGTCATCATTATCTTCAAAACAACAACCTCATTTAATACATGTTAAAAATGAAGATTTACAATACGTTAAATCTTTACCTTCATTATCTCAATATTTTCAAAATTCACATCCTTTCCCCTCTAATTCAACTTCAACTTCATCTTCATCTTCTGAAACACAATCTGCTCGCTTAAATGTTAATTCTTCTTTAGCTGCTGCAAGATCAGTTAATTCATTCTCATCATTACAAAGACTTACACCTTTGAGTACAAGTACTAATACTAATACAAATACAAGCATAACAACAACAACAACTAATAATAATAATAATAATAGTTCTACTACAACTAATCAAAAAGTATCAAGTCCAATAACAATTCATCAACCAGTGGCTATTGCTCGTTCATTTTCAAATACAGATTTATCAATTTCAAATTCACATCCAAATTCACAAACTGATTTAATTGTTCCTCCACATTTTAAAAAATCAAGACCAAATTCTCCAGGTTTAATTCCTCCTCCTGTAACATTATCTCGTTCACCTACTTCTCCAAATAATAATGGTTTAAATTTAAATTTAAATATTAATACTAGAGAATCTTCTGCTGCTTTACAATTACTTGGTTTAACTTCTAAATCTAGTTCACTTGGTTTATCTTCAAGTATATCTAATTCATCTAATACATTACAACAACAACAATCTCAACAACAACAACAACAACAACAACAATCAATGAAACCATCATCTAGTTTAGCATCAGTATCAGCATCAGTATCACAATCACAATCACAACAAACACCAGATGCAACTCCTTTACAAACTCCATCAGTATCACCTAAATTAGGTCCTTCTAATCCTTCATCTATTTTAGCTAATAATAGAAACACTTTGAATACATTTACTCCAAATAATGCATTGCCTCCATTAAGATCTTTAAAATTAGATCTTCCTGAAGATTTAACTGGTTTACCTCAAACTGGTACAGGTACAGGTACTAGTACAGGTACTAGTACTGGTATAATTGAAAATAATGAAATTTTATCAAATAATGGTAGTGGTTCAACTACTTCTTATCCTCATTTATCAAAAACATTTTCATCTAATTCATTTAATTCGTTATTAATTGCATCTAATGAAAACTCATATTCGAACTTGTATAAATTACAACAACAACAGCAACAACAACCTGTTCCTGCATCTATGACAATGACGGGGTTGTCTAATGATAAATCAAAACCAAGTGCAAAGTCCTCCTCCTCCACCACAACCACCACCACCACTACTACAGGCGGAAAATCAGATTTAAAGAGTTCATCAACTAATGATATATCAAGTATTAATGCCACTGGTATTT
This sequence comes from Wenyingozyma nanaspora, assembly GCA_030557475.1. Classification (NCBI taxonomy): domain Eukaryota; kingdom Fungi; phylum Ascomycota; class Pichiomycetes; order Pichiales; family Pichiaceae; genus Wenyingozyma; species Wenyingozyma nanaspora. The sequence goes on along the minus strand of JAKTPF010000004.1, from coordinate 567,009 downwards.
ATTATGAAAATTGAAAATCAAAACAAAAACAAAATAAAAATTCCTTCTCCTCCCTCCTTTTATCAAACAAACAAACAAACCACTCATTTAACGTTTCATTATTTACTACAGCTTCTTTTAGTATTTTATTTTACTTTTACTTTTACATTTACTTTTGTTTACACTATTATTCACTTATTCGCTTTATCTTATTTTTCAATCTTTTTTCTATTTGGTTTGTTTCAATTTATAGACTTAAAGAATGTATATATATATAAATATATACATATATATTATGTTGTAATGTAATATACTTTACTTATCACAACTCTACATTGTATTTACTTGCAGATTTAATAACATCGTCATATAAAGGAATACTTTCTACAGCACCTTTACTTTGAATAACTAAAGCACTAGCTAATGAAGCAAATTTTATAGATTTTTCAATTGTTTTACCTGAATGTAAAGAACTAATTACTCCACCCATGAATGTATCTCCTGCACCTGTTGTATCTATTATATACTTTGATTCAACTTTAATACTTTGCATATATTCAGGTTCATTTAATTCATTTGTAAATATACAACCTTTTGAACCTAATGTAATTATTAATTTAGTTGAATTTGTTTTGTCCTTATTTACATTAACATTTAAACCTTGAAATAATTCTTGGCTTATCTTCTTTGCAATTTCCACTGATTCTGTAGTTGAAGTAAAAATTGGATTTTCAGCATCGGTAAAATAAGTCTTGTATACTTCAATTGCTTCACCTAAATTTAAAAATAAATAAGATACTTTCCCCAAAATTTCTCTTGTGATCCATTCAGGTTTAAATGGAGATGGATTATATGCTATTTTAATTTCAGGTTTATTAGTAGATAACCAATCAATCGTCTTAATTGGATCAGGATACTCATTTTGTAATATAACATAATCATTTTCTCTAAAACCTGAAAAATTCTTTTCATATTCATTAAAACTAGGTTTTAAATAACCATTGGCTCCACTAACTATCATAATCCTATTTTCACCACTTGCTTCAGTCTCAACTAAAATTGTTGCAGTTCCAGAACTTACATTTTCATGATTAACAATTTCAATAAGACTTGTATCTACTCCAGATTCACTTAATGCTGCAAGCATTTGACGTCCATACATGTCATTACCTATCTTACCCCACATTCGAACAGAACTTAAATCATCAGATACTTCAGATGATGTTAAATTTATCGAATCAGGTGAAGTAAGTCTACTTGATGCTATAGCTTCATTTAATCCTTTACCTCCTAAATGTAATTCAAATTGCTCACCTTGAATAGTCTCACCTGCTCCAGGAACTTTTTTCACATATGTCACAAAATCACAATTTAATGAACCAATTACTGTAATCATCTTGGTAATAAACTAAACAGGTTCTCTTCCAGTTTGATCTCGTCTTTATTTGTTTCAATTTCCTCTCTGTTTCAATTACGTGATAAAGAATAAAATTAAAAACAAGAGTTTGAAGTAAATAAATCTGAAAGTGTCTTGTGTCTATATATTCCGATTTATTTCTCCACGTTTTTTTTTTTCAAACCTATCTATGGTTTTTTATAGAGGAGCCTCGCTAGATTTTGCCGAGCCTTATTAGTTTAATTGGGGTTTTTAATATTTATATATATATATATACCTAATTCTTTGATTAAATGAACATTTATTAATTTTATTTACTTATATATACAATTGTTTTGAATATACTTAATAAGCTACTCTATTTCTGACATCAGAGATCCTACGATCAATCTCACGAGGTAACCTATCCATCTTACTTCCAATTCTAACTCTTTTCTCTCCATTTAATTTATAATAAAATTCAATTAAATCTCCATCAATAACATTTTTAATTGGTGCATAATACCCTCTATACTTATGGAAATCTCTACCGGTTAATGAAACATCAACCATCTCCTCTATAATATATTTCTGTAACGCTTTGAAAAATTCAATCTCAGAGTACGATACCATTGGATGCAAACAACCTATAGTTCCTTGTAAACCGGTGTATACTATACTTTCTGTTCCACCGATAGTTAATGAACCTTTGGCAAATCCAGTAGGAATATCTTGAATGAACAAATTAGCCAAATGATTAAACCTATATGGACAACCATTTAAAACTCCTTCAGAATTTTGCAAAATTAATCCATGATTATCTTCATCACTAATTTCACTTACATCAGAAGGAAGTCTTAAAACCCAAATTGATCCAAATTTATCACCACCTATAATTGTATTATAATCCAACATTAACGTTCTCGTTACGTGCCTTTGAATTGAGTCATCTGCAAATGGAATAAATGTACTTTCTAATGGTTTGTAAACCACTGCTGTTACTGAGTCACGGATATCACTGATCATGATTCTGAATCCTTGAGATTGAATATCAACTATTTGATTCACAGATTTAATTATAGTTGATGCTTTCTTAAGTAACTGCTTTTTACCCAAATCATATAAGATTAATTGATTACCCGATCCAATTAACAATTTCCCCTGGAATGAATGTAATGAAAGTGCAAGATGATCTGTTTTTGTCTTATGCACAAAACTCAGCGTGCCATTTGCTTCAATTTTATAAACTATAAGAAATGAAGCAGAATTGCTATTTGGATTAAATTTTTGATCAATTGAAGTAGAAACAACAATATATGATGAATCATCAGCACTTGTGAAATTCACTTGTTGGATCTTAAATGCCACTTCATTATTATAAAATTCAATAGTTTGAACAATCTCTTTAGTTTCTTCACTCATGGATATACATTGAATGCAACTACCCCATTTATTCTGTGCCTTGGGGTATCCAAATTGTTGAAAATATTCGTGCATATCTTCATCTGTTCCAGGAAAACTTGAAATTTGATTATTTTCAACCACTAACTTTTCATCCTGCTGATCAGCCTCAGCATATGGTGATTTAATGTTATTATCCGCTTGTACAACGTATATGGTGTTATGCATATCAATACAGTTTACCATATCCGTAGGTGTATACCTCAACCCTACGCTTTCATAAAGAGAATCGTTTTCCAATTGGTCAACTGTCATAATAATTAAGTTACTACCATGTATCCCAAGAACACCATTTTCAGGACAATCTTCACTTTTAAATGAACATACCTGTTTAAATACAGGCTTGCTTAACGGCGTCAATTTAAAATTAGATATTGACATATACCCTAAATATGTTCTAGTGGACATTATAGAGACGACGTTTTGTGCTTTTATCTTCAAAGGAGCTAACTGAATCTCTTTCGGACCAGTATACTTATTTCTTGGATTAGATAGTGCTCCAGTAACTATATCCATCGATAGTCTGGCATAAACACCATTATTCATACCTATATGCAAATAAAGCTGAGATGTCGTGAGTGATTCTATATCCTCATCATCTGATTTAGTCTTCATGTTCAAGTTGACTGTACTATCATTCATACTCATAACTAACAGCGAAGAAGCTACAGCACTTAATTCTTGTTCATTTATTACTTCTAATGTAGATGATGGATCTGTGCTTAGTATGGTTAAACTTTTGTCATTGCATCCAACAACAATAAACGGAAATCTAACTTTACCCTTTGGTACTTTGCCCATTGATAATGATGTTACTTGGGCAGTCATTTCTTTGGCTTCGCTATATTGAATTAACTGATCTGCGTCATTGACTTCAAAATAAATGATTTCCCTATTTGATAATGCGATAACAACCTGAGAGCTTGTACAAGCAGATCTCAAAATTTTGATACCTGCAGGTGGAAACCATTCAACTATTTTCATCATTTTTCTTGCCTCTGTATCGTAAAAAATCTGTCTAATACCATTAGGATGTATTTGAATCACTGTAGCTTCACCTATTTGCTTGACATCAATAGTTGAAGTGTCCGAGTCGAAACCTGAAATTTCAGCATCAACTTCTTCAACTGTTTCTCCTACAAGCAATGCTAATGTAGCATCTAAAAATGACAATATAATGTACTGGTCGAATTTGTCCTCTTTACATAGTTTTGTTGTAAAGACTCTTTGAGCAATAGCCGGTAGCTCGGACGCAACTACCTCAGAAGTTGGTAATTCATGTTTCAAGACTTTAAATGTAGAGCGACTAGATGTGCCTGATATTGTGTGTATAACAGGAAGGTCAGAGGCATTCCCTGAATCATAAATATCGGAATGCTTTATTGGATTGACAAATTCAACTATATCAACAAGTGCTATATTATCAAAAGGTTTGACGCTAAAAGAGAGATTTTCAGGAGTTTCTTCCTTTACTGCAACATCATCGGGATAATCTGTAGAGTTCCATACTTTATCTTCATCTGAATCACCCAGTTTTTCAAATTGATAGATATATTGATCTCCGCTTTCACAATTGGCATATAAAAACCCTGATTTAAAGATAACTAGCGAGGTACATACGGGCATAGTATCAAAATATCTAATTTCCACGTTATTAACCAACCCACCTTCACCTCCTGAATTTTCGGAGTCTTGAACTTCATAATCTAAACTTACTTTATAAATATCACCTAAATCACTTTGAAGTAATGCAAAAAACGTATTTTTCATCTTGTGGACAACACCACAAACAATATTAACTTTATGATCAAGCGCATTATCTCTCTTTGGAATAGGAATATTATGTGTCATCTTGGAAAGGTACTTATATTGTATGAGATTTTCGGAACATAAAAGTACTCCCGAGGGGCCATCTCTTCCACCTGGAAGGGAAATTAAAAAGTTTGAGGTTTTTGAAACTTCTTCTGAATGTCTTCTGACTACATGGTTAGAACCAAGATCCAATTCATATGTATTCAAATAATATGAGTCCATATTGGTGTTGCAGTCTGCCTCAATAGCGGCAAACAATGGGTTTTCGAATCCCACGTCCAATCCACATAAATCAAATGTCAATAGCTTGTTTCTGTTTCCTTCAAGTGGTGAAGACACAATCAATTTGTTGTCCGAGTCCCTTCTAAATGTATAAATTAATTTGTTTTTCTCTATGGCAGAAATCATAGCTGCTCTACCTTTAACATCTATGGCAATGTATTCCCCTGGTGATATTCTCCTCACTCCAGTCTTAGCATATGGCTCATTCGACACCACTTCGAATTGATTTGTCTCTTCATTGAATTGGCATATTGAAAAGTTGTTTGAATCAGAAGTTATCACAAGACAATCTTTCTGTGAACCAGTTGTTCTAAAATGAGATATATTTCTAATTATGCTAAACGTATTTTGAGACAGTATTTTAAAAAGTTTCCCTGTTTCTGTGTCCAGTTTCCACAATTCAATGAATGATTCAGTTGCCCGTACAACTTCTTCTTGTCTTTTATTCCCTGAAAAGTTACCAATTATTGCTTTTACCGCAGACAATGGCGGCTGCAACGTCAAGTTATATAAACATAACTCACTTTTAAGATCCATACTGTCTCCTTGCGTCTAAGAGACTATTATAAATCGTTAAATAGTTATTTCAGAAATGATTATATCTCTCTAAAACCGACTAATTTGCTTGGTTTACTTTCTAGATACTCTAAATTTTTGCAAAAAACCAAATACACAAAATAAAGTGATGCACGGGTGGTGTTAGATTATCTCTATTTTTGACGGGTCGCTGTTTTGGCGCGTCTTTGTTTTGTTTATGTTTTAGAGCAAGCATACAGCTGGTTGTTACATATACAGCTAGTAAGTAATCACCGGTGTGTGCATTTTGATGACCCCAGAGTTTACTTAATCGTTAGTACTAGTCTCATATAATACACCATTATGCCTGCGGTACAAGTCGAGTCCAGAGGGCTGCCCAAAATGAGCACAAAGTCTATCAGTCAGTTGGACGATCCCGAGCAGATCACAATGGCAATGGCCATGACGTTTCAAGAGGCTCAAAGATCAGTTGCTGTTCACAAAAAACAAATTGTTATATTGAAAGCTGTACAAAACAGAGCGTATGAATTGCAAATTAGTGAACTCTTCAACAAGAGCTTTTGTAAGTTTATTAACAAAATTTTACCTTTAAAAAGAGGTGATAATGCAGGCGATAGAATTACGAAGTTTATTTCAAGTTTTGTCAGCGCTGTTGATTCCGAACTAGAAGATAACGAAGATGAAGACGACGAGGAGAATGAAGATCAAGATGGAGATATTGATGAGGAGAAGCAAGAAATGTTCAAGGAGTTCCTGGATAAACTAGCTCGTCATTTGATGAGAGGATTTGAAGCGCAAAACAAGAACGTAAGATACAGAGTTTGTTATCTACTATCCAACATTATGAATAATTTGGGTTCTATAGATGATGATCTATATCAAAGTCTGAGTGATAACTTATTGACTAGGTTATACGACAAAGAATCTATTGTTAGATTAAAAGCCGCTGTTACATTAGCAAGTTTTCAAGACGATGATAATGACGATCAAGATTTAACCGAGATGAGTGAAGCTGCAAGTAAATTAATTTATTTATTACAAAATGATTCAAGTCACGATGTGAGAAAAGTTGCTTTACAGTTTATCGAAAGAAACAAATTTACGAAACCAGCTATATTTCAAAGAGCTAGAGATGTGAATAATAATAATAGAAGATATGTGTATTCCCATATTCTCCCCTCCCTTGGCGACTTTAGAACCATAGATTTTGAAACAAGAGAGAAACTGCTTTTGTGGGGTTTAAGAGATCGTGATGAACGTGTTAGAGATGCGGCTGGTAACTGGGTCCGTAAAACATGGATGAAAGATTTAAATGGTGACGTCTTGGAATTGGTTGAGAGATTGAAACCAATGCAAAGTGAGATAGCAGAGGCTGCTTTAAAGGTATTTTTGAATAACAGAAAAGATGTGGTCAGTAAAATTCATTTTAATAAAGATGCTTGGAATTCGTTGACTCCAGAATCTGCTTTCTTGTTGAAAGGATTTTACGACTATTGTAACGAACAAAATATGATGAATGAGCTGGAGAGTAACTTTCCTGAAGCGGCTGTGTTAGCTGAAATGATCTCAAAACATTTCACGGACAGAAAAGAGAATTTGAAGTTAATTGAAAGTCATTCTAACGAAGAGGTAAAAGATCCCAAAGAGATAAATTTCATATTGATTCAACTGTTGAAAATTTCTGTTAACTACGATTTCAGTGATGATTTTGGTAGAAGACAAATGCTTAATGTTTTAAGAACGTCTTTGTATGATGATGATTTACAAGATGAACTAGTGGAAGTAGTCCTTAAGGTTGTTCGTAAGTTGTCCATTAGCGAACGTGATTTCTCCCAAATCATATCTGAAATTGTGACTGATTTGAGGGACAATGCATTAGAAGCTGCTAATCCTTCTGTGTCAAAAGGTGATGGAGATGGAAGTGATGATGACGAAGATGATGGGGAGGAGGATGACGAAGATGATGAAGAATTTCATTCTGCATTAAATGGCGATGATCCAGAAGCTATTGCTAATTTATCAAGACTTTCAGCTATAGAAAAGGCCAACAAGAGTAGAAACGAAGAATTGAATGCGATTAAATCACTTCCTAGTAAGCCTGTTAAACAATGTTTAACTATAATCCATCGCATGCTACAATTGATTTATGAACCATTATCGAACAACTTTCATATTATTTCGCTTATAGATAATTTGATTCAGCCATCTCTCAACAGGGAAGAAGTTAAACTCAAAGAACTTGCTGGTCAGTGTTTAGGGTTATGCTGTATGCTTGATAAACCATTAGCCAAAAATCATTTGTTCACATTTGGTGTTTTTGTCACCAAGAGTGAAGATGATACTTTAATGACTTTGGGTATCAAAGTTATTACCGATATATTAGCTGTTCATGGTCCGTCAATATTTGAACTTGAAAGTGATAGACATGTTGATGCCCTTGCTATTTTGAAACTGTTTAGCAGAACTTTAAATGATTCTTCCAGGAAAGAAGTGCAAGCCACCTCAGTTGAAGCTCTTTACAAGTTGTTTTTAACTGGAAGCATAGCAGACCTTGAATTACTTGAAGTTTCATTGATGGCTTATTTCAAACCCGAAAATGAAGATAACGAGGCCCTCAAACAATGTCTTTCATTTTGTATACCAGTTTATGCATTATCTCATGTGTCTCACCAAGAAAGCATAGTACATGTCGCTGCTGATTTACTAATTAGAATTATTTTCAGATGGCAAGAAATGGTTGAGGTATCCAAGAGAAACAGTGGAGTCGCCATAAAGTTTTCCACTGTGATTGAGCAATTGTTGTTTTGGACAGATCCTTATAGAATTGCAAATAGAGATTTTGAAGATGCTGCTAAGAGTTCAGTTCAGATTGATCTTGCATTACAATTTTTAGAAGTAATAAAAGCTGCGGATTACGACGATTCTAAGAAACCTTTGTTCAAAACTATTCTGCTTAATTTGACTAAGCTGACTTTTACTGATCAAGCAGAGTATATCAAACTTCGTTTGTTACAAAGGTCTTTAGATTACTTTGAGGCAATTGCCGACTCACCTGATGTTGAGTCTGAGGAGTTGGATACTTGGTACGAAGAATTTGATCCATTAAGCCAAGATGATAACTACAGTGAAAAGTTAGAAAGCCGTGAAGCTGTGAAGCACAAGATTGACATACTGTTTCAAGATAAACCTGCAAGAAACTCATTTAAAAGGTTTAAACTGTACGTCGATGAATGTTTCACAAATGCAACTGAGGCTATAGCCGAGAAGGAAAAAGCTAGGAAAGAAGAATTAGGACTTGATGAAGATGAAGTTGATATCTCTATGACTATTGAGAAAAGGTCAGAAACCACTAAAGCTGCTGCCGATACCTCATTAAGCGACATTATTGGTCAAAGTTCTTTCAACGCTTCCCATCGTTCGACTATCTTCGATGATCTTGACGATGAGCCAATCGTTAAATCTGAAAATATTCTGGAGCATTCAGTTGAAGAAGAAGAACAAGAAGCAGAAAAAAAGTTATCACTAAAAGAAGAGCCCGAATCAGAAGAAGAAGCCACAGTAGATAATATTAAACCTAAGACATCACAAAACTCAAAAATCAAGACAATTGTCAAGAAAGAACCTATAGTAACACCTAAGGCGAAAAAAGTATTTAAAAAGTCTGTCAAGCAAGAAGTATCAGTTTACGAGGACGATGATCAAACTGAAGTCAAACCAAATAAAAAGACGAAGAAAAATACGATAAATGATACTTTGAATTCAGAAGATAGTTCAATGTATAGTAGTCCAAGAACTAGGAACAGATCTAAAATGCTTTCCTCAGATCCAGCTGCTGACTCTTCCAGTTATAGAATTGACTCCAATTCGTCCATGTCGACGCCTGCAAGAGCTACATGACGCTCAACTAGGTTGCAATCTACGCCGAACTAATCATATAGAACTATCCTCCAACACTATATACCTTTTATACCCAAGTAAGTCAGATTTTCTAATGTTCCAGTTAATTGACAAAGCTACAAAGGCATCATTTACTCTTAATCACTCAAGTATCCCACACCCTAGCCGCCTAGCTTTTTACCCCCACACTTCCAAATCGGGGCTTGCCAATCCGCAAACGAGAAAAAAAAATCTTCAACCCTGTAGTACACACTATATATTTGACACATATTCCTGCGCAAGTCTCATTCGGGGTTAAGTTAGCCTGTACTCAAGTAATACCAGTTGTTTAGACTATCCCAACTGTTTGAAATCTACACATTTTCATACACTTGGCAAACATTTTCAGATACAGACCGATATATAACTGTCCAATTCTCTTTAAAAAAGGTTAAGTTACTGTTTTATATTTGTTTCTTTTCTATCACTATCTTTTATACGGATTAAATTTGACGTCTTTGATTGAAAACTATAAATATGATTTCTTCTCAAGGCTCAAACGCTATTATTTACTTGACTTATGGTGCAATGCTAGTTACTGGTGTTGGTATTGCGTTATGGAAGACAGACTCCAAGTCCTTCTTATCCAATAACGGTACTCGTACTGGCTTGCCTTTAGCTCTAAACTTTATTGCTAGCGGTTAGTATCTTGTTCATTCAAAAGTTTACTAAAGAAGGTGATAAATATTAATTTTCAACGATACAGTTCAATTTGAAAGAAGAATAATAATTTTTCTTAGTATCAAATTACAACAAAGAAACAAAAAACAACAATATTTCATAAACGGGTGCCTTTAAGTAGGCTGAGATTTACACCGTTTTAACTCGATCAAGTTAGTACTTGCGTGAGGATTATTGAATGTTGTTGAAAGTTATTATATTTACTCTTAACTTTTAAGCTTTTATTTAATATAGAAGATATGTTACTTTTTTCAAGACGGTGGCCACGCATGGTCTTGTCACCTTTGCCCCTTCTACCCTTCAGTTGAAAAGTCATCTTTATTTTGAATTTTGAACTGGAGATTGGCATTGATCAACATTGTTTGTGAAGTGTTACCTTGTCTGTACATTTTGCCTTCTATTCTGTTTGATTGGTTCGAAGATCATGAGATCATGTGCGGTTGTTTGACCTTGAAAATGTAATATATCTGACATGATATCGTGTGATATTGTATACTAACATTAAAATACTTTTTGGGTATTTCAATATAGCTATGGGAGCAGGTGTTTTAACCACTTACACTGAAATTGCTAACATTGCTGGTATTGCAGCTCTGTTGATCTATGCTTTATGTGGTGCTATTCCAATTTTTATGTTTTCTTTTTTTGGTCCTTTGATCAGAAAGAGGTGTCCCGAAGGTTTTGTTTTAACTGAATGGGTTTATCAAAGATTTGGACCTGTTTGTGCTCTGTATATTTCGCTTTTCACGCTGTTAACTATGTTTTTATACATGGTATCTGAGTTGACTGCTATACAATATGCTATTGAAGCTTTGACTGGGTTAGATACTTTGCCCTGTATCATCATCGAGTGTGTTGTCACTTCAATATACACTGCTCTTGGTGGATTCCATATCTCATTTATTACAGACTCTCTACAAGCAGGATTTGTTCTTGTTGTAATGGTTGTTGGTGTCATTGGTTTTGCAACTAATGTTGATATTGATATGGACCTCAAAAATGAGACTTATGATTATTTGATGGGAAGCAACAAGTTAAGTTGGATGTTATTATACATCTTATTTGTTGCTATTCTTACAAATGACGCATTTTTGTCTGGATTTTGGTTAAGAACATTTGCAGCCAAGACTGATCGTGATTTAATGATTGGTACAGGTATTGCTGCTTTTGTAATTTGTATCATTTGTGTTTTAGTTGGTTTGCCAGGTATCTTAGCTGTTTGGACTGGCCAATTGGAAATTGCCGATGACAATGGTTACAATGCGTTTTTCATTATGATTGCAAGTATGCCTAATTGGGTCATTGGATTTATCTTGATTTTTTCAGTGGCTATTTCAACATGTACTTTTGATTCACTACAAAGTGCTTGTGCTTCATCTATTTCTAATGATATTTTCCGTAACAAGATCCCAATCTTATATGTTCGTGGTATTGTGATTTTAATCATGGTTCCATGTATTGTTGTTACTGTCAAAGCTTCCACTTCAGTTTTGCAAATCTATCTGATTGCCGATTTAGTCTCCTCATCTATTATTCCCGTCTTATTTTTAGCTTTGAACAGGCACTTCTTTTTCATGAGGTCATTTGATGTCATGGTTGGTGGTCTTGGTGCTTTGGTTGCTGTGTTTATTTTCGGAACTATTTATTACGGTAGTGCTACTGAAGGAGGTAAATTATTACTTATTTGGAATGGTATTTACACTGATTCTGACTGGGGTGCATTTGGTGCTTTCGTAATTGCTCCATTTGGAGGTATGCTTATTGGTCTATGTGCCGCTGGTATTAGAATTGCTGCAACTTATCTATACTGTAAATGGTCAGCTAAACCTTTCCATGCTTTAGACAGACCCGAGGAAGTAGCTTCTGAGGTCACAAGCGTCGAAGAAGTAGCTTCTGATGATGATCAACGTAGCGACTTTGATGAATTCCATAAAAGTCCTTAATTTTTTTAGTCTAGTTATTTATTGTCCTGACCTGTGTGTATACTTCAGGATCTACCATTCTTTCAAATTATATAACGTATATTTTTGTTTTGATTATAAATAATTCTTTTATAACTGCAGCTTACAATCCAAAAACCGTCGTTTTCACTCCAGATTAAAATTGTATGCACCGCCTTTTTTCACTTTTGGTGAGCAACAAAAAAAATATGAACAAGAGGTGAATTATTTGATTTTTAATATTTATCAGCTGGTTGTTGATCAAAAATATAATTGAAAGCTTTGGAGGTATATGCTTTATGACAAATCTGTATAGAAAGTAGGGATTATGATAGATCTAGATAAGTTTGTGAAGCCTGGAAAGGGATGTTTCATAGCGATGGGTCTTGAAGGATCGGCCAACAAATTAGGGGTAGGAATTATCAAACATCCATTGGGCGAACTTACACCCACTAACAAAGCGTCAGTGATGGCTAATGTCAGAGACACTTATAATGCACCACCAGGTGAAGGATTTTTACCGAGAGATACAGCCCGCCATCATCGTAATTGGGTAGTGAGGTTAATGAAGAAAGCTCTTCAAGATGCTCAGATAACAGGTGAAGACCTAGATGCTATTTGTTTTACTCAAGGTCCTGGTATGGGTGCTCCTTTGCAGACTGCTGTAGTTGCCGCTAGGACACTAAGTCAGCTTTGGGAGATTCCACTAGTTGGTGTCAACCACTGTATAGGTCACATTGAGATGGGAAGGGAAATTACAGATGCTATCAATCCAGTAGTTTTGTACGTTAGTGGGGGTAATACACAAGTTATTGCATACAGTCGTCAAAGGTATAGGATTTTTGGTGAAACTTTAGACATTGCCATTGGAAATTGTCTTGATAGGTTTGCTAGGACTTTGAAGATACCGAATGACCCCTCTCCTGGTTATAACATTGAACAATTGGCTAAAAAGGGTAATAACTTTGTTGAGCTGCCATATACAGTTAAAGGTATGGATCTGAGTATGAGTGGTATATTGGAGTTTATTGACAACTTGGCCAATGATTTATTCAAGGGCAAAAATAATAAATTACTTTTCACTGAATCGGGAGAAAAGATTACTGTTGAAGATTTATGTTACTCGTTACAAGAGTGTTTGTTTGCAATGTTAGTAGAGATTACTGAACGTGCTTTAGCCCATGTGAACTCAAATCAAGTACTGATTGTTGGTGGAGTTGGTTGTAATGAAAGATTGCAAGATATGATGGCGTTAATGGTTAAAGATAGAAATGGTTCTATCTTTGCAACAGACGAAAGGTTCTGTATAGATAATGGTATCATGATAGCTCACGCGGGCCTGCTACAATATAGAATGGGCGATACAAATGAACTTTACAATACTGTGTGTTCACAGAGATTTAGAACTGATGAAGTTCACGTAAAATGGAGAGATGATTAATTCAAGCTAAATAATCCAAGCGAACACAAAAAACGGAAAAAAAACACAATATTCATAGCACTTAAATGCATTCATTCAAAAGCATCGGCATGCAATAGCCAATAATACTCATCGAGTAAAATCAAACATTAATTAAATAGCTTTTTTCGTAGAAATAGTGCAAGCAGACAAACAATAGTCACTTGTAAAAATATTGGATAGTTTGTTACTGTATGAGTACTTGTAAACTAGTGTAATCTGGGAAAAAAAAAAAAAAAAGGTAGACGCGTCGCAAACTGCAGATCAAGCCGATGTAAACACAAAACTTGATATTTTTATTTACTTTAAACTGGATATTTGATAACTGAATGCGTCATCTGCAAAACGTATACTACTGTAGTACATTCAAAGGGACATCATGAGTGTAGAAAGTGAAATGGAAAGGTTACAAGAGTCCTGCAAGCGGCTTCAAACAATGTATTTCAAGCCACCTGGGGTGTTCACTAACGCGATGCTAAAAGAAGACGTGAAGATTACACATATTTTGAAAGATGAGTTAGATGCTTATTCTATTTACAAGGGCAAAACAGTTTCGGAAATAGATGAAAATTATTTCAATTTTGATGCCAACGATTTACTAAGGGATACTTTATACAACACTCAAATTTCAATTCCTCTGAACGGAGGCGAGACAACTGTTAAATCATGGTCTGAGTTAAACAAATTATTAGCTTTAAAAGATACGGTTCTTAGGGATTCTTTAAGAAGCTCATTTGTGCATTCGGGCCCACAAGTAACGCCTAAAGATTATGTGACACTGTTATCTTTTAAAATATCCAAGTTGCTGGAGATCTACCCAATGGAACAAATAACGCAATACAACGTCGATGATCTGTATAAAGAAGCACTCCAATATATAATTGATTGCAATGAGCTCAAAGAGAAGATACGATACTGCAAAGAAACTGACCAAAATTTACATATTTTAATATCTGATGATTTTGATAAGTCTAGTAGTACAGGCGACCAAATTGATCAGCTTGTTAAGGAAATCAGACAGCTGGAAGATCAAGTGCGCTACTTGGAGAGCCAACCCCACGGTAAATGATTTTATTTTGCCGAAAACTCTCTCATGACAAAGTACACTAGCATCGTTACTTGTGTAACTGTATAATATTGAATTTTTAATTACTTGGCATCAATGCTATCTGTTTAATTGAAGAAAAAATCTACGGAGCAAGCATAAAACCCTATAAAATCATACTAAAACGATACTAGGTTTTCTTAGACCACAAGGCCGCAGGGCGTTGCTGAGGAAATTTCAAATTTTTGTTTTGCCTGTGTAGATTGATTTTGCCCATATTGAGTTGCTTGACTGTTGAATCTTGTTTGTTTGTTATGATATATACAATTCAGATCTGATATATATAGTCAAAAAGTAACTATGAATGGGGAGGGTTCTTTTAGAATCCCAGGTACGGACCTGACTAAGGCTATGGCGACAACTGCTTCAGTTCTCGTAAACTCAGCACAAAATGGGGGAGACACACATGCAGCTCTAAGAACCAATAAGACTTATCAGACAGCTGTCACCACTGCAGTAAACTCGTCTAAGAATGTCTCAATTATACAAAAAAGCACATCAGAAGGCTCATACTTCCCTAATCTAAGGCGGAAGAAGAGGTCCAGCACTAGCAAGCTTGAAGAGATGAAACCCAAAGATTTTGCTCAGCTTCCTGCTGAATTGCTAAGTGATATACCAGATATATATTACGATGAGAATGAAAACGGGACTATGAAAATCAAGGGAGGCCAAGTGAATACCAGGGCTATTTCATTTTCTTTGTTTCAAGGATTCACTGCTGCTCTACCTGAAATTGACGAAGCATTGGAGAAATTAAAATTAAATCAGTCTCATTTACTAACTTATGAAGATTTGAAAGAGGAAAGAAAAGACACAATTATCAAAAAGAGTGAACATAACCCTTCCCATGTGCTTCCAAAGGGAATAACCAATGAAAAAATCAGAATGTCTCAAAGTAAGAAGCAGTTGAACTGTTTCAAAGATGAGATCAACTTCAAATTGGACTTGATAGAAATACGAAAAGGTTTGGCAGCTAATGAGATACAGGAGATTGATTCCAAAATAGATAGATTATATATGATGAGACAACAACTATTTCAAAAGATATCAAATTATGAGCAAGATGAAACTTTTTTAGAAGACAAATTGCAGGATATACAAGGACGTCTAGATTTTGTTGAAGAAATGAATATTAAAGATATTGGTGAAGATTCCGACAGTAGTGAAGCAGATGGCGAGGATGACAGTAATGATTTTGATGACACTACAGTTATTATGCATGGTAGTTTTAAAAGTAAAAATAGCAATGAAGTTGCTGTTGAATTTGATGATGATATACTTCTGGCTAAATCTAAATTAGCTGATACAGGTGACGAATCAGAGTCAGGTACAGATAGTGGAGTAGCCCTTTTATCCAAATCGATATATGGAAAGTTGAAAAAGCATACTAAGACTCAAAAAACTCGTGTCCCATCAAGAAAGCACAAACCTACGTTACAGCAATATTATAAATCTGGTAGTTTGATTAATGAATTCCAAGCCCATGATGATGCAATTACATGTATTGGATTTGATGAACCATTCGGTACTTTGGTGACAGCATCATATGATAACACTGTTAGGTTATGGGACATGAGCAGATATAGATGTTCAGGGTTGTTAGAGGGACATTTATCTAGTGTTCGTACTTTAGAAATGAAAAAGAATTTGGTGATGACTGGTTCATTAGATGCAACTATAAAATTATGGGATATTTCAAAAGTTGATTTGAATGGTGAATACGAGGAAGAATCTCCATTATTGACTACTTTTGAAAGCCATATTGATGAGATTACGACTTTAAGCTTTGATGAAGATACAATGGTATCTGGATCTGCCGACCGTACAATTAGGCAATGGGATATAAATACCGGACAATGTCTACAAACTATTGATGTAGTCTGGGCATCCAGTATGATGAGCTCGCATATGAATAATACTACGTCAATGAGCAGTATCAATGACCTAAATAGCTGGGCTAATCCAGTTCAACCTGCAAGTTCTCTTTTACAAACAGACTATCCATTCATTGGAGCGCTGCAATTTTATGATGCCGCTTTGGCTACAGGTACTTCAGATGGTGTAGTGAGATTATGGGATTTGCGTAGCGGTGAAGTGATAAGACAACTTTATGGGCACACGGGTGCTGTTACTTCACTTCAATTTGATGACAAGAACTTGACCACCGGTTCAGCTGATAGATCAATCAGAATTTGGGATTTGAGAACAGGAGGAATCGTTGATTCTTTTGCATACAATTCGCCGATTAAATTTTTACAATTTGATAGCAGTAGAATAGTCAGTGCGACTGGAGAGAAGAGAGTCAAGATATATGATAGAATAGAAGGTAGACATTGGACTTGTGGAGCTGAATTGGACAGCTCTGAAGATCCTACAGACTCTACCTCGATGCCTAGCTCATCCACTCAGTTTGCAGTCAATTGCGCAAAGTACCAAGAAGAATACATGGTAGAGAGCCGTGACAGTGGAATGGTAGGTGTATGGGCTATCTAATCAGCATTTCAATTTCCCCATAAGATAAGCATATATATATATCTATAAACACAACTATATTCGTATATTCATACCTAAAAAGATCTTGTACATATCTAATATAAGAAAACAATCACTAAACTCATGGGACCATACTAAAGCCGGGTAAACTATTGTAGCTCTTGTTTTAACTTTTCATCCACGGCGAAAGTTCGCGTTGGTGAAGATTGAAGGAACGCACATAAAAGACATGAAGCGTTAACCTATGTATAGTTGAGGTTTATGCCTACAAACTTGATTTAGTCGTTCTTTGTTCTCAATTATTCAATTCCACATTAAGATATATCACACATACAATGAGTTTTGGAACGCAATCACCAACTATTGTGGTTTTGAAAGAGGGTACAGACACATCCCAAGGTCGTGGTCAGATCATATCCAATATCAACGCCTGTCTGGCAATCCAAGATACTTTAAGACCAACTTTAGGTCCATTGGGTTCTGATATTTTAATTGTGAATGCTAGTGGTAAAACCACTATTTCCAATGATGGTGCTACCATTTTGAGATTACTAGATGTCGTTCACCCAGCAGCCAAAATACTAGTCGATATTTCTAGATCGCAAGATGCTGAAGTTGGTGACGGTACCACCTCCGTTACTTTATTGGCCAGTGAATTCTTGAAAGAATCTAAGACTTTCATCGAGGAAGGTATGTCTTCCCATATTATTAACAAAGGTTATAGGAAAGCGTGTTCTTTAGCAGTTGCTAAAATTAAAGAACTAGCGGTGGAAATCAAGAAGGAAAAAGATACATTTAGAGATTTACTAGAGAAATGTGCTAAAACTGCCATGTCATCCAAATTAATCTATCAAAATGCGGACTTCTTCACCAAGATGGTAGTTGATGCAGTATTGACTTTAGACCAAGAAGATTTAGATGAGAGTTTAATTGGTATCAAAAAGATTCCAGGTGGCTCAATGGAAGAATCTAGATTAATTCAAGGTGTTGCATTCAAAAAGACTTTTTCATATGCCGGTTTTGAACAACAACCGAAATCGTTCAAAAACCCTAAAATCTTAAACTTAAATGTTGAGTTAGAATTGAAGGCTGAGAAAGATAATGCAGAAGTCAGAGTTGAACATGTAAGTGAATACCAAGACATAGTTGATGCAGAATGGCAAATTATTTTTGACAAATTAAAGGCTATTGAAGACACTGGTGCCAACATTGTGTTATCAAAACTGCCCATTGGTGATTTAGCAACACAATATTTCGCAGATAGAAACATTTTCTGTGCAGGTAGAGTTGCTGCTGAAGATATGGAAAGAGTGATCTCAGCAGTTGGTGGATCAATACAATCAACTTGCTCTGATATTAAGCCAGATCAACATCTTGGTACTTGTGATTTATTTGAAGAAGTCCAGATAGGTGGTGAAAGATATAACTTATTTCAAGGTTGCCCACAAGCTAAAACGTGTACATTATTATTAAGAGGTGGTGCAGATCAAGTCATTGCTGAAGTTGAAAGATCTTTACATGACGCTATTATGATTGTCAAGCGTGCTGTGAAAAATAACAGCATTGTTGCTGGTGGTGGAGCTATTGAGATGGAAATATCAAAATATTTAAGAGATTATTCACATAGTATTGCTGGAAAGCAACAATTGATAATTGCTGCTTTTGCCAAGGCATTGGAAGTAATCCCAAGACAATTGTGTGAAAATGCTGGGTTTGATGGAACTGATATATTGAATAAGTTGAGATCAGCTCATGCTAAAGGTGATACATGGGCAGGTATAGATTTTGAAGAGGAAACAATTTCAGATAATATGTTGAAATTCGTATGGGAGCCATCTTTAATCAAAATTAATGCTATTCAATCTGCAGTTGAAGCTGCTATGTTGATTTTATCCGTTGATGAAACCATTAAACAAGGTGGGGATGATCAAAATGGCGGAGGTGCACCAGCTGGTCCTATGCCTGGTATGCCTGGTAGAGGTAGAGGTATGCCTCAATAGTAGTAATATTCATATACATATATATCTATTTATACAACTTATACATATCATAGCAAACTAATATACCACAGTCTACTAATCGCTTCAATGTATTTTGACATTACTATTATCACTATTTAAAATATACAGTTTGTTAAAAGGTTCCTTTCTTCAGGAAGTCCATTATATCAATCTCTTCATCTTCGTCACTGTCATCTAATTTTGGCTCGGTTATGCTAGTGTCTCTAGTTGAATTCGAGTTCATGTGAGATCTGTCGCCAATTGAATTAGACAAAGAGCTGGACTTATGAGATTGAGAGTGTGATGTGTGACGTGGATATTGAGGTTGAGGAAGAGCAGTTAATGGTTCGATTGAATCAACTCTCTTGCTACTACGATGACCTAATCCACTACCACTACCGCTTTGTTGACTTGTTGACGATTGTTTACGTTTGAACTGCCAGTCTTGGAAGATACTGCTTTTGTTCTTTTTAATTTGTGGTGGGTCATTCGAATCTGGCGTTGAAGGACCTTGAGTATTGTTCGAATTCAACACACTTGCTGATCTTGAATCTCCTTCTTGTATTCCAGGGAGGAAGTACTGATTATGAGGCGAGATTGAGCCCGAAGTACTTGAAGATACTGATGGACGTTTGAGATTATGATTATTATTATTATTATCGGAAGATTCAAATGACGAGTCTGCTTGTGAGGAGTTATTGGATGTTTGAGAGCTTTTTCTAGTCTTACTACCTGTATCACGCCATGAAAACCTTGAGTTTCTTCTGCTCTTTGTAGCAACAGAAGCAGGGTATGATGAGTCACCCATTAAATTTGAGTTGATGTTGTTTGAAATGCTTTGGTTTTGCATTTGAGAAGAATAGGAGCCACTGTTTGTGTTTGAGGTATTCATATTCATCGATATGGATCTAGGTGACATATAGGCTGCTGCTGCCGCTGGGCCCATTGGCAAGATTTCTTTAAGTGACAATTCCACATCGTCTGTTTCATTGTCATCATCCAATTCATGTGTTGCTTCACCTTCAGGTGTTGAAGTATAGTTTGAGCTTGTCTTGTAATTGAGTTGAGATTTAGCTTTGGTCGAATTTAACGTCATATTAGTAGTACTATTGTTATTTGGGTCATCCGATGATCCAGCAGCGGCGACTTCCTCTTCTTCCTCATCAACCTCTTTCCGTAGTCTCTCTAATTTGGCCAATTCTTTGGCTCTATCAATCTCTCTTTGCTCTTTTTCTTTCTTCAATCTATAATTAGCCTCGTAGATGGTTTCAGGAAGGGTAAAACCAGGCAAAAACAAATCGTGCGCGTGTTGCCTCCACATTGGATATGATTCCACAAGACCTAACTTGGGATCTGTCTCTTCTATTCTGAGCTTCCATGGTTGTTCTCTTACTAAAAAGACAACAGAGTCTACAGTACAATTAAATGCCTGGAAGAATGCTGCTGTACAGTTCAACCAAATCAATTTATAATATGTTTCTCCTTTGTGCAATTGAAGACACTGGAAAATAAAAGGGAAAAGCCATAGAAAAATGTATGATAATGGATAAATGAAAATAACTTTCATTTGGTTTAAAATCTGAATTCTTCTGATTTGAAATCTTTCCATCGCTTCTTTATGCAAGGTTCTTTGGACATCTAATCCAACTTCTTTTTGAATGTTTTTGATTCTTTCTTCAGGAGATATTTTATCTTCATCATGGTCATCCGTATGACTTAAGTTATTATCGTTCTCAATGTAACTATCTTCCTCTTCTTCTTCTCCTATACTTTCAAATCTATTCGGTTTATTACTTGAGTCATCTTCGAGAAGAGTGTGCAAATGACGAGGAGATTTTTGTAGCATTGCCATATTGTTTTCTAGATCATCAACTCTAAGCTTCTCCAAGTTTTGTAAATCAGCTTCGGTATTTAAACCTTGACCATGTAATTTAGCACTAATTTGAACATCTGGAAAAACTAGAATAAGCATCAATTTAAAAAGTTTGTACCACCAAGCTTCACCCCATACTTCAGACATTGTTCTTCTTTGCTCTATTCCAACAACGTCCATATTACCACTAACCTTTTTATACTCTTTCAGTACATGGTAATAGATGTAACCGTAAATACACATGATAACAACAACTATACAGTATCTGGGTACCCAACTCAAAACCAGTCTGAACCAAATTGGGCTCACAGTTAAATAAGAATAAGATATATCAGGTTGATAACCTTCATTATTGATGAAACCTAAACAAGCAATGAAAATAGGTAATAAGATTGTTACTAAATACACTTGATATCGAATGAAGTATAATCCACCTTCAATATTTTGTGAGTTCTTAGAGGTTCTATTTGGTCTGAAAATTAATAAAGCTATATGAATAGCAAACCAAAGAATAATGAAATCTGCACCTTCTATACCTAGAGCTGTAAAGAAACCAAGTGCATTCACATATGCTTTATTTTCGGGCGCAAAAGTATGATTTAAATTCACTAGGGGGAAGACCAATAATGCTAATGCCTTAAGAAAATCAAATCCGATTAACATCATAATCAGTTTATGTCTGAAAACTCTCTTTCTAGGATTGATCATTAGAAAAAAGTACACTGAAATTAGACCAAATAATATGGAGCAGCAGGCAGCAGATAAACCTGTTATTCTGATCATATTCAGTTCATGCTTAGTAAATGTCACTGTACCAAACATTACATTACCGTTAGGCAATAGTACATGGTGATTGGGGTTATCCGCTGACGATGTATCTCGTTTATTGTTGATAAATGATCGCAGTATGTCCATTCTGTGTGTGTATTGAATATGCGATGTGTTGTGTATATGCGGTGCCTAATGAAAGGTGATGTGGATGTAACGAAAATGAAAATGGTATTAAAGTTCAATGAATAGAAATATGGTATTAAAGTATTAGCGGGTTGACAGAAAATAAGCCAGTTATTTGATGGATATAGTACAAATTGTAGAATCGGTGAAGTCGATAAAATCAAGGAAAATATTGATATGTAACAAGGGTTTTGTGGTGTCTCTATACGAGCACAAGGATATATGCTGAAAGAGTAAATTTGTAATCAGAGCACACTGAAAAGTGTATCTTGTAGTATGTGCCTAACCCCTTGTGGTGGATTCTATGTGTTTGAAATGTGGATAATAGATAATGCTCTGTGTATATAGGGATGGCAATATGAATACCTGGTGTGTTTAGTTTCACTGTCTGTCTTATTCTTCTTTTGTTTGGTGTTAAAAGTAAGTAAGGAGACTCTCGCGGCTGTGCTTTGCTTTCTTCTGTGTGCTTTTTTTATTTATAGCTTTATTTTCTTTCTCTCTGCGTGGCGGGTTTCCACGCTGTGTCTGCAGAGTGATGCTTGTTTCTGTGCGTGTATATATATATGGATAAGTATATATGTATATCCATATACAGGTATGTCTGCCTGGGGTATGAGTGTAACAGATACACAGAGTGGCGAGAGAATCTCCTGTAGCTACTAAATGTATATATATGGACGAGTTACGGCCTCTGCGGTCTCTACCCGGCGTCGGCCAATAAGAGAAGGAAGGCAGACACCGACCGGATAAACCTTAATCTTCTTGGTTTAGTCACTATGCTTCTTTTCAGGTGTCTTAGTTTCAGCTTCCCCTGGGGAACTAACTGTAAGTATACCTATGTGTGTACGGTATTTGCTAGTCTCGCTAGTGCCTGGTGGTGTAGTTTGGCTCTTGTGTAGTGAAATACTGCATATCTACGTACTTTTTGAGTGTTTGTGGTGGGGGCTTAATTAGTTATAGCAACTCTTTCGGTCATCACGAGCTTTTTCGGATAAACTAGTGAAGCTGTATCATGGGCAATTTTTCATGTGATCTTCAAGCCATAAAGATACTATGAATATTAACTCATTTTACTTCCTTTCAGTCTTGATCCACTACTCCGTCGCTTGTTTGTCTCGATACGGGCGATTAGATGAAATTAAGATAAACGATCAGGCATTAAACGAGCTGAAATTTTCACATAATTTAGTAGTATTGTACATTTAGTCTGGGTACATTTTATGGGTTGTTGCTTTAACTTTAGCAAAAAAGGGAAGTGGATTGTTACAGTATATATATATATTATAAGTCTTAATTACCATACTATCTCGCCTTTAACAAAAGTGCCAACCTTGCCTCTATTTCTACTGCATACAACCTCTTTTGAGTTCCCATTATTATATCCAAAGAGAAAAGATTCAGTTGAATGTGCATAAAATAGAATTTGTCTTCCATCTTCTCTCAAGCAGATGTAACCTATTACACCACCATATAAAACATCAGGATAATCACTGTTATGGAATACAATACCTTCACTGGCTTCTTTTATTGCATCAACTGCCAAATCGCATGACATTGTATCACTTTCGTCTTCCATTAATTTTTCTTTGTGTGTATACAGATACCAGCACAAGAACCTAGATAGATCCATTTGGATAATATCCTCACCATTCCCAGAACACATACATGATATTATCATATCGTGTTTACTTAAGGCGTAATTTGCTGCTCCTATTATTCCAGCACAGCCTATCCTTCCAGGTGGCTTAAGAAATGTTCCACCCGATGATACTCCACAAATTATGTCTCTTTCAAATTCAGGTTGAGATGGATCTCTAATTACTAAAATTCCTATCGTATCTGTTACTCCTGTTATTCTTGTTATATTGGTGTCTGTTTCTTTTGTTTCGTAACGATTATATAGTTTTTGCATCATCGGTGTGACTAATGAGTTTCCTTCTGATTTATCGCATGATACACGCATAAGTGGCCGGCTTAGCTTCAATTCTTCAAAATCATTATTATTTATATACTGATTAATCAATGATTGAACAGTATCATAAATTGGTAACTCACTATTGCGTAAACATAACGAAGAATATTGAAACCTAAGTTTTTGGCATATCATAAACACACTCGCGTCGCATTCTACTGTGCCATCACAGGTAACACTTGATCCTCTTCCTGTGTTGGTTAGTGGAGATAATTCCAAATCACGGGACACGAGTAACAACTCATTTATCAAGGGCATTGATTTCTCAGGCAAAGTGCAGTTTTGTTTGATTGAGTTACTACTTACATTTCCAACTCGACTCAAAGCCTTAGTGACTACTTTTTTCAATTTGATTTCATCGTCAATTGAGTGTCTCCCAGCTCCAACATGCACTATTCGTAAACTTATTACATCTCCATTCCCAACTTCATCTCCTTCCACGTTCAATTTCCTTTTAACCATTATATCCCATGTGGAAAGGAAAAAAAAGTTTGTATGTCTTTACTCCCCTGAGCAGAAAACAAATAATAGTTGTCTTTTCTCCATGTCAAACTGATGTTTTACACGCTAGTTCTCGCTCTTTACATGTATTGGCGGCTTTTTACGTTACCTACCAGGTTGGCATTAAGCAAAAGAGGGCATTCTATGAAATTACTATATATATTCGTTTGCAAACTTACATAGTAACCGCCTTAAGAGATGCAAAGTATTTGTCTCTAACACTCTTGTCTGTGATTTCTGCTTCCAAAATCGCATATATTTTATTCCATGCATCTGTAGATATCGATCTCGTCTCATCGACTTCCATCTTCTCAAGTGAGTCAACAGCAGATACTGTCTTAATTACCGGTTCTGGTGTTCCGGCAGCTGACGTGGCTGAAGACAAAGCTTCTTTACTTATCATTACATTCAGCGCTAATTCTGCGGAGTCTTCGCCTATAATATTGGCTACTTGTTCACTATCCTGGATGGTCTTCGTCTTAAGCATAAGTTTGATTTGCGATGGATGAATAGTGATTCCGTCCTCTTTCTCAAGGGTATCAATCAATTTGTTCTTCAAAATATGCACTAGCATTGTTGAGTCAATAGTCATGGTCTTGGTAAATTTTGGTGGTCTCAATGATTTGAAAGTCACCTTGACTTCTCTTGCGACGACTTCTTGCGAATTTCTTGTAAACTTGACACCGTGAGTGAGTTTAGGCAATGCAAACTAGATTATCAACTGTGTTAGTATAATACTACGGCAATATGGAAAATTGAACGTTTGAGTGATTTCTACTTACTGCTGGGATTGCGGAAGCAGCCTTAGTTGTATCATGGATATAATCAGCTTGAAATACTGGTTGGGGGCACACGAATTCAAGCAGCTGTTGGAACTTGCTAGCAAATTCGGTCTCTGAAGTAATAGTCGTTGTCATGATGAACCAGATTATGTAGTCTTCCTACTCTTAATTTGCCGAATAAGTAATAGGGTAAATAACATATACTAGCATAAAGCATATATATCATGATATACATATAATATAAGATAAGATGGCACTTTCTCGCTTACACAAAAAAACACAGCGTTGGGCCATCAAATTGAAAAGGTGCTTGCTCTACTAGTTTTATTGTGTGCACAGCCATACAAGCGATTCGAACATGAACTCCATGGAGATAGATAGACAGTTACTCTACCATAAACATAAGTAGGGAACAAGATTAACTTACATAGAGCCCGCTTCTAGTTTGATTTTATAGGTTTAAAAAGATACGTCCTTAGCGCCTGGACGATATCCTTATCTTTGAGTGGTTTAAGTTGTTTAACCAAATTAATTATAGGTAAAGATGGCACAAACAGATCCAGCTGCTCTCAAGTTCTTCAATTACCATGAAATATCAGTCTCCGGAGCAGCACCATATAGACTCACAATAACACACTTTCCTGACGTTTATACCCCGGACTCCAAGACCACAAGGATAGTGAGAATACCAATAACACATCAATACGACTATCCTCAATTCAGCACTTGTTTACCAGGGTATGAAGATGGTGCAGTTCTCGATCCTATTGATCCAAAGAATATGTCATTCATGCCCGTTGCACAACACCAGGGGCAGTATTATGGGTATTCGTCGGTGAGTCCGTTGTCGCTGTACGTCACTCAACAAGAATTCAAAAATATTGTGGAAGAAGTAAACACAAGGCTTCAACGTGCATTTTATAGCAATCGCTGGGTCATTTGGAACTTATTTGATCTGCTGACTTTTGGTGCTGTGCGATGGTTGTTTAGAAGTCGATATGATAAGTCTGATTTTGATGAATTAGAAAAGTACGTAGATGAGAAAAATTTGTCTTTTCAAAATAAGAATGTACCAATCTGTATAATTAGCCCAAGACGAAGTGGCTACTTGTCACTTGATTTTCAAGTTCCAAGACCAATAGCTTTGGATACTACGAGACAAATTGTGGATTAAAAATGTATTTATTGAATATATGAGTTGTATATTAGTATATATTTAAATATGTGTGTATATAAAAAAAGGGTTCAACGCAACTTCTTTTGAATTTTACGAAGTTTAGCATTTAATTTTAAGTTCCAGTCCATGGTCTTTAGACCATTAGGTTTATTCATTTGCGATCCCAAAGCCTTCTCGGCATCCATTAGCAATCGAGTTCTGTCGTCTTCACTTATTGTTTTACTCCTCTTCTGAATTAGTTCATTATACCTTGCTCTTGTCTCTGTGACGTATCTTTTACATTTAATGATCTCATCCTGGCTCAGCTTATGAAAACTGCTATATTTAAAACACTCTTCCAGTAACGTGTTTACATCCAATATCTTTTTAGGCCCATTCTGTACAATTTGGAAAATCTCAGCTGATAAAAACTCCTGTTCATCGTTGAAATCGTCATAGTAGTCATCATCCTTTAAAAATAAATCAACTCTACTAGCGGAAGCAAACTTCTTCTTCTTTTTTAGCTTTTCCAAATTGAAATTGCTTTTTTCAAGTAACTGGGATATCTGAGGCTTTAACATATTGAAAATAGTTAAACTGACTTGAAATATAGATTTGGAGTCTTCATAAAACAGACAATCCCAAACTCTTAATGTCGTTTCAATAGGCAAAACACCTACAAAAATACTCATAAACCAATGTGTAGTAGATAATGAGACAGGCGGTAAATCATAAATAAATCTTTCTGAAGGTGGACATAAAATGCTCCATATTTCTGGTATGTATTCTCTCAAGCATAGTAATAAAACCGCTTGATGTACAGATAAGCCTTCCAATGTTAAATCATGGATACCTGGAAAAAACTTTTCGGTAATGATAACTAACATCCAAAACGCTTTTTCTTCCTCCATGAATATTAACAGTAATCCAGCAATAAAATTCATTGATTGACAGTACCCAATTAACGGCTTATACTCTGCAAAACATCTTAGTACCCTTCTTAGGGATTTTAAAAAAGGGGATTCATCCACTATTTGCTGTCCCGTTGCCGGATCTATAGACGTAATATTGGCAAAATGAATATTTTCGGGGAATGTTCTATGTAAGTCTTTTTCAATCGCTTCTGTGTTAATATCTTTATTATCTCTAGTTTTCGCCAATAATTCATCGTATAAACCTTTGTTATCCCTTAACTTATCGTTACCCTTAGCAAAATAAAACCAAGCATTACCTCTCCATTCTGCAGGTATACCTTTGCGTATAAATTTTCTTAGCTCTTCAGATTTGGGTGGAAACCTGGTAGGCGGTGAGTCTGCTGATATAGCTAATCCATTCTTGGTCATAAATTTCTCCCATTTTCTTTTTCTCTTGATTATAAATTTAGAATAATCCATCCACCAATTGTCATACTCTTGTCTAGTGATATACGAGCTTGTCTTTTTGAAACCGTATCTGTCTCTATCAGATTGAAGTATGGTAGTGGATGAGGTCCCACGATGATGGGTGTTGTCTTTATTAGATGCTGTGCTCACACTTCTTCTAGATTGTTCGTTTGTAGTAGAGATCGATCTTCCAATTTTGCTTCTCAACTTATCTGAAGAATACCTAGATTCTTGTACGCTTGTCTTGAAGCCTAATGTAGGTGCGGTCATTATTCTTTTAGAAATTTTGTTATTAGTATCGGTGCTGCTAGCGTTTTCATAACTCATTGACTTGGAATTTGTACTAATGTGATTGAAGCTAGGAATAATGGTGAATCCATCAACTGTCTCATCACCCATTTCTTTTCTGCTATCATGGTACGTGGTTAACAATTCTTTGTTATTGGAATCAAATGCAGATTTAGTTGGAGATATTGGTTTTTTGTTTTTGTTTTCTGTTGAGGTGGCATAATAATCTAAAAAGCTATAGCCTGAATCAGAAGGTTGTCTTAAATGTGCTTCTGACTTCGGCACTGCAAGCATTGGTTTAGATCCATTAACACTACTACTTCCGTTACCCAAAGCGTTTTGCGATGTGCCAGTATAATCAGAGGTATTCAGCAATTCAGCAAAAGTCTCTTTCAGACCATTCTCGTTAATAACGTCTCCTGGCTTGTTGAAATTTGAGCTAGTCTGGTATTTGAAATTTGAGCTAGTCTGGTATCCAGACGGGTACGTATCATCTCCCATCACGGTTGCTTTTCTCCAAAGAAAACGGCTAAACCTCAAATCCGGCTCTTCAGATGTATTGTGGCCGCTATTTAGGTGCTCGTATATGCTTGGTTGACGCCTGCTTTGCTGTGACTACTGAGTGATCCCGCTAATCCAAGCGATGGAGGTGACGTGCCGGACAAAGACGCCTAAAAAAGAAGCGCTGTGATGTCAAGCTCGAACCTCTTCTTGGGATGGTGCACGGCTGCAGCTGCGGGGCTTTTCCAGGCAAACATGTTGACTATCTTCAGTTTTGTTAAACTATATAGGGATGTGTTCGTTCGTTACATAAAAGCTCTTGGTCAACGATTAGAAGGAGTTGTCGGTACAAAGCGATACATGTAGAATCTTCAAAGATGCAGCCTTATTTCAGAAATGTTATGTGGCGATATTCGCAGGATCCAGATGTAGTTTACGATGTGTGTGTCGCCTTATCTCTTGAAAATGGTTTATTATATACTGATCAATCTCCTATGCCTCTAGATCTGAGTGAAGGTGGCTGGGTGTACCAAGCTTTATGCGACTCTGGAAATCCTGTGCTATTATCGACTAATTATAACTTACGGAACCACGGGATAAGCCGGATTCCTGTTGCACTTGATTCATGGGATAGGTATCTGAAGTACCAAGCTTTAGGTGATTTGGGAAATCGTTATAGATTTTCTATTTTTCCGATTATTTATTCCTTATGCACTGCTACTATAATAACATGTTTTTTAACAGTGGTCATGTTTACTAAGAGATATTTGGCTAGTCAGCGGCCTTCTTTCTTACTGAAATTCTCATCTGCAATCTCTTCGATTCAGCTCATTGCCATATACATATACACCTTAATCAAACTTACCAAGCAACATCAGATGGGCGAAGCTAACTCTGATTTGCTTATTAGCGCTTTGGGAAGTGAAGTGGGATTCAATGTGGTCTATCTCATATGTTATTTATTTTTACAATTTACCCAGGTTCAGTTAGTGATACGTTTATATCCTAGAACAAAAGAAAAAAGAGTTATTTTTTTTGCGGGTGTGCTATTCTCTATTGTTTGTGAAGTGATATGGGCCTGTTCCATATTTCTGGTTGATAATCCAGCATATTTAGTCTCATCTGACGATGATGATGGGCTAGCGATTATTCCGGCTTTTATATATTTGTTGAGAATCTCGTTATCGGTAATATACTCATGTTTAGTTTCTGCGTTTTGTTTTGTCAAAAGATCATATGCTTTCAAAGACGAGATCAAATTTTTTACATTGGCGATGTTTGTTGCAATTAATCTTTCAGTAGGATTTTTCATTGCTGATGTGGCTAATGTTTGGGTATCTGAGGCGTCGGATGTGTTTAATATTACCTGTTACGTTATATCAAATATAGTCAGTTGGGAATGGATCAATCGTATTTCACAGTTGGAAAAATTTAAGCAAAAGGATGGAGTTTTAGGAAGACAATTCTATGAAGATGAAATGATGAATAACAAATTTGATGATGAAGACGGAAAATCTTTCATTTCCAAATTTTCAAACTTTTCAGAGAATGGATTACCTTCTAAAACTGAGTCACGAAAGAGTATGAAATTTCACAATAGATCTACTAGTAGTAGCAACTTTATGAGACCATATATCGACAAGTTTTACGATTATGTCGATAGATTTATTGTATTCGGCTTGGTAGGAGAGCCTAGATCTAATAAAATGTCAATTGCTTCAAGATTAGGAACAGGAGGGGATGTAATTATGAGAAAGCTTGGTATTGGAACCACTTCTGAGCCCCATTCCAGTAACATTGACGATCAAGGAAACGAAGTGTACATTTACTCACCTAAGGAAGTAGATATGGAGGCAAGCTCAGAATTTTTGTTGAGCAGACCAAAGTCTACTCACTATCCCAATTTGAACTCTGGAAGTTTTTACAATGAGCATACTATGAATATGGTGCGTAGTCCGACTAATCGTTCTAGCAGAATCACAGGACAGAATGGCGAAGAAAGAGATAGACGCAAGAGGTCCGATTTGAGGGACAAAGTACTGGGCAGGAAAAAACAAGTCATCATTCACGATAATTCAGTTTTCAGGACAACCTCAGGTACAAGAGGGCGTAATGTTTCCAATGACGTTGAGATTTCAACAGGTGATGATCATAGTGAGTATAGCATGTCCGAAGAACAATTGCTGAGCGGTCTGTTACTCTCTACAAATACCGGTAATAATTTTGAGGGGACATTACAGTATGATGACTCCGATGACTCGAATGGTGGTGGTGATGACGATGATGAGGAAATTGGGGAGTATGATAGCCATGAAGGCGAACGGCTTATGTAATTTTGTAATATTAATTGGGACGGTTTTTACGAATATTATTTTTTTAACAAGAAGATGAAAGTAGAAGTAAAAGTAAATTTTAACGTTCAAAATATGTGGAGGATAGCGCTATTAAAAAGAAAAAAAGATAGTAAAGTAATTGAAAAATAGATTGAAGTATTGCAGTTTGATTATTTTTCAGCTACAATGACAAAGATATAAGCTACACCTTCATTTCTGTAGTTGGAATTTCTTGGGTTAATATTATTGTTGGTGTTACTGCTACCACTAGCAGTATAAGAAGTTGAAGAGGGAGTATATCCCGCTGGTGAAGGGGATGGTTGTAATGCGCCTTCTGGAACAGGGAGCAACGGTTGTTGTTGTTGTCTTAAGTTTTGATGAAAGAGTTTTTGTTTGACAATTTCACCTTGAGCACCATTGAACTTATAATCAATAATAAGCTTGGTAAATTCCACCTCCTCTCTTAAGCGGTCTTTGTCTTGGTATAAATCTGCAACAGTCTTATGAATGTTCATGCCTGTAAATTTAAAGAAAGTCTTGAATTCGACGAAGTTAGAATAAAATTCAAAAAAATCATTAACTCTGCTATCGGTGTATCCCACCGTCTTAACCCCTTGTTGTTGACCTTGCCCATGGCTTGATGTTGTACTGGGGTTATGGTAGTTGTGGTATGCATCAGAGTTCAAGCTTGATGCAATTGACTCTGCACGCGCCGTCAGTGGAAATAAAGAAGTGGAACTGTTTTTAGAAGTATAGGCCATAGATGTTCTTCGTCTGTCTTGTCTTGGAGAGTAATCCGAAGTTGCGTTAGACATTGGTTCAGAGGGATATGCCTCGGGTAATGATTCTTCACTTAGACTTGATACTTGAGGGTAAGCAATCATACTATAACTGACTTTTGAAAAGCCAACTTTGTATAGCATGGGTATCATAACAGCAGACAACTGCGGATGATATCCTTGCTCTTGTACTTTTTTCCCCACTTCAACCCAGATCTTATGTGCGACAACCTCATCTAAGTCCATATTATCGGTACTTATTGAATCATGTGGAGCATTTAGTACAGAAATATCTCGGACAATAAATTGTGCTGCTCCTTTGGGTTTTAGAATACGGTAAATCTCGGTAAAACAAGACTCCAAATCACAAGTGGGAACCAAAGAAGTGAAATCAGTACAGTGTACTGCAGCTTGTGAAGAATCAGACAATGGGATCTTAGCTGCCGATTTTGTTGTAAAAAAAGAATATTTAGATAAGAATTCTTGTTCGTTTTTGCTCAAGAAGTTATAACTGTCCTTTTTTTCCATTTTCTCAAGAACACTATCATAAAAATTTGGATATAATTCCAAATCATCGTCATTTAAATAGCCATGGTGATTCGCATCATAAATAGTTTGCATGTTTGTTGAAATACTGATTGAATTCACGTAATAATCTGGTTCTTTTTGTCTCAGTGCCCATCCAGATAGAAAATTTAATTTGTTTTCACTATTGTATTCTAGTTCGTGTTCAAAATTATGGTCCCCTATTAGGGTACATACTTCAGGTGGATCAATTTCCTTTGACGGATCACTTTCGATATTTGCCTGAACCGTCTGAATAGCTGTTTTTGTTAAAGGTAACAAAGGAGATTGAGATCCCAGTAATTTTTGGGTAAGCTCAGAAATCCATGCAATAATCAACACTAGTTGTTTTTCTTGCAACATTTTTGATTTACTGTTATCTTCTTCGGATGCTGCGTCTTTTTTAGCCGGTGATGATGCTGTTAGTTCATTCAAGTTATCAAAGATTTTTTGTTTGGCTAATGCAGATTTCTGGGCATAAGTGGAATTATTGCGGTCATGAAGGTAAGACTCCTTTACAAAATGAGGCAATTGTTGACGTAAATTATTATCATTATTCTCTTTAGCTGTTTTGTTATTCTCATCAACAATTTTTTGAAAATATGCTGGATTATCCATGTTTTCTTCTAATTCTTTTAATTCATCTTTAACGTTCTTCAAAAAACTACGATACGTATCATTCCACACATCTTTTCTAGCGTTAGCATAATTGATTGAATCGTCATACTCAGCCTCTTGTGCAAACTTCAAATAAAATTTCAATTCTTCAAGGAATCTATCCATTATATCAGCAGACGCTATAAGTTTTTGCTCAGCGACCTGCTGAGCTAGCTTTTGAATTTGTAGTTCTTTATAATATGCATTAGCCTTGCGTTGTACTTCATCGTCTTGCCTTGTATATGCTGACCCAAAAGCTATGTCGCCTGCGATAGTAGCTGCTTTTTTTCCAAACTTTTTAAAAGCTTTACCTTTCAATTTATTTGGCTTATTGTTATGGTCACCTGATTGCTGATCAGTCGTTGCAAAATTTTTGTGCTGCTTTGGCAGTGTACTATCATTGGGTGCATTCACCATTGTCGACACCGATGAGACAGAAGATGTAGGGCTAGGTGTCTGTATCGTCTCTTTACTGCCCCCATACGTATTCTTCATTCTGGTAAGCGGATGCATTGTGTTGTTTGAATCCGGAAGAGACGTATCTGAGGTTGAAGTCGGTAAAGCAATATTGGATGAAGTGGCACTCACATTATGCTGCTGTTTTTGTTTTAGTTTTTTGTCAGGGTTGTTGTTACTACTCTTTGTATTTCTTAGCAAAAATAAAGGGGTTGGTAAGGACATTGTCGCTGTGGGATCTCAGGGAGCGTCAGGGCAGGATTGGTAAGTATATATCAGATGTAGTGGGTGGGTTAAATTAGCGGCGTGCAAGTTCAAATCGTGGAAAGTTTTGTAAATGTGGACAAGTGGGGAGTTATAGGGAAATTAATAGCTGAACAAAAAAGCATACCAAGCATTCAACCAAGGAAAAGTATATTGTAAATAAGAAAGGATATTTGTGTACCCGCACATACGTATGCTTACCGCAGCACATCCAAACATCCAAGGGATGGGCTGAACAATAAACAATGAACAACAATAGTTGCAGCGGTAAAGCCAGCTGCGATTAGAAACTGTGCGTCGATTTTTCTTTTTTTGGCAACTACTTGGTGCGTCGATCTCACTTTATGGGTGGAGTTTAGTCTAGTTGGAGCTAGAATTACTACTTATGCATATACGATGAGTATTTATATATAATGTCCATGTCTATGGGCTATTCAAAGGATGGCTCTATCTTCCCGCAAATATCAACGTACATCTTATAATCTGCCACGGTGAATCGCCTGGTTCCCGAAAAGAAAGCCCTCCACTGGCTGTTGGCGATAGATAGATTCCCCAGACTACGAGCAAAGTACCATTTATTTACCGGGTTATTCTTTCTTGATCTCCACAAAAGCTCTTCTGCATACTGTGTTTGTAAAGATTTGAATATTACATCTGCTATTCCTGGGATCCCTTGCAGTTTTTTCAAGACAAAGAACTTGTCCAAGTATGGGACTTCCCTTGTGACACCATCGATAGTGGATGTCTCCCAAGTAATTATAGCACCACCTTCGTAGTCGCCTGCTATGATCAAGCAGGCTATTTTTCCATTCACACGATTTAAGTAATGCTCCATATTTAATTTCTTTTGGAATCCATCCTCAATCAAATTCTGGAGTTTTGATATGTTGATTCTACCTTTGTTATCTTCTTTTATCAAATCAATTCCCTTTTCGGGATTATCACTACTTATAATATCAATATCCATGCCTTTCTTCAAGATTGTAGTATTTAATTGAGGTGTTTCTTTAAGGTTCACTGGTAATGATGATGAAATTATGGGTCTATCGGTGAGAATATTATAAATAATAGGATTAGTCAATCTATTTTCAGTTCTGTCAGTTCTCAAAGTTGCTATTTTAGGTGTTGTGATTATCCCAGTGGCATTTGGAATTAAAGTCAGAATTGCATTCATCTGTCTCAAATTGTTCAAATGTATGTCCCTAGCCTCTGGCTTTAAAAATCCAATGTATAATTCAGCCTCAAGTTCATCTAACTCTTGTAGTAAATTAATATATACATGCGAACTCTTGAATCTTTCTAATGAAGGAATTCCGCCCAAAGGATCAATATAGATGATCTTCTCAATAGTGATTAAATCGTCGCTATGGTGGTTTAAATGATAAACCTCATTCACCTTGAGTAGCTCCTGTGTTATTGTCTTTATTACTTCAAAAGCACTCATAAATTTTTGTTTTGAATCCCTTGTCTCAACTGCAATAGGATAAATAATAGGAATTATACCTTGAGCTAATGGAATTGATAACAATTCAGTCACTGAAAATTTATACTCGCCGGAAACATTATCATAATCAAATAGACCTCTGACGGATCTAAATGATAACCCATCATCACCTTTTTTCTCAAATATATTAATCAAAGAATTAGACTGCTCCATTATCGTCCTGGTCAAGATAGTTGTATAATTGACGTTACTTTTAGGGACGCTGTTAATCTCTTCGTTAAAATCCATCACTATTACAGGACTTACACCTAATTGTCTCATCTTATGTATTGTCTTACCTATTCCTAGTATTGTTGTAATTGGTAAATTTTTCAAATCTCTAATTTTTATCACTGCAAGTCTTAGGACGTTAGACAAATAAGTTTCTGTATCTGATGATTTATCACTGTCTATTGACATAGAATCCTTAGTTGAGTATTTCATCAGTAAAGTATCAACCATATGGTCGTATTTATTGTCTCGTGAATTACCCTTGATAATACTATGTGAATCCTGCGATTCGACAGCAGCTGCAGCTGCAGCTTCTATATGTGTGACACTGGAATCTGCAAGCAAAGGGTATTTTTCCAAATACGTCCTGGCTTCTCTCTTCGTAGCTGCAGAGCTCAATATAGTAAGGATTAGCTCTTTCTTATCCTCACTTAATGTCTTATGCTGTTTCAAATGTGATCTAAAGTCTTTCAAATCGCTCATCGTGTTGATGGCTCTTTGTGATCTCACGAGCAACAACGGTATATACGACCTACCACCATACCCATAGACTCTGACAGTACTTCTGTACATCTTCTTGTCTCAATGATTGTTCCGGTTGCTTGATATGTTTGCAACCAGTTGAAGTACTACAAACCAAACAATGACTATGTAAATATTCATTCCAGCTCTTTCAGATAAGTCAGCCGGCTAAAGAACACAAGTGGTTTTTTTGTTCGCTTAAGCGGCTCGGGTATTTCGATCCTTGTGAACATGTTGGTTAGTGTTTCATTGAGGGCACATTTACTATGTATCCAGTTAGGGTTTCTATTAATCAATAGTTACACACATATTTGTATGATCTACTTGTTTATGTATACATATGCGGTTGGTGTTTATTTTTTAGCTTTATTAAAATTGACTAGTAATCAATATTCATCATCATCATCATCGTTATCCTGGGTATAACCATCCTGATCTCCGATATTCTCCTGATTTTGTTTGGTAGAATCAACTATCTTCCGTAACTGGTCCATAGCAGTTGCAACAAATGGTCTAAGTTCATTTATCTCTAGTAAACTCATGTTTTTGAGCTCCAAATACGACTCGTTGAGTTCTTTTATACCTAATCTTGCTTTCACTTGTCTGATTTCTCTTAGGTCCTGTATTAAAGAACGGATTTGATGTGGTGGGTCAATCATATCGTCTGATGCTCTGTAATGGTTGTAACATGTTATACTTGTTAGTATTCAAAAATCAAAACTCTTTGAGTCGCAAACTATGATGATACGATACGTACTTTTCAAGCAAAAGTTTAGAAAGTTCAAGCCAGTGCCATGGTAAACTACTGAACTGCTGCTTCCATTTAATTTCATCGTCATATTTCTCCTGTAAAAATTTGACTGACAGCCAGTCAGGCATCACTATGTTACATTTATCCTGAGACTTGAGTAGCAAAGCTAACCATAATGGGACTTCTTCTCTATTCAATGCTCTCAAATTCGGAAATTTTGTCTATTATTACAAATAACCAGTTAGTAAATTGAACTCAATACCTTGTGTGGATCTATGGAATGTAGGTAATGTACGTACCCCTATAAGTTGTACTCCGTTCATTGTGTATCTTGGTAATATCGTAATCAAATCATTTTCAGCAAGGAAGCTCACCTCTGCTGGCGTAAAAGTGGACTGTGACACAAGTGGCAGTGACATGCTCGTCAGTGGTCTTGCAAAGCTAGTGTCTGTGGGTACACTGTTTCAATAACAATATATATTGTCGACACAAGTTCAAGAAACTGCCAAATAATAGATAGACAAATGATATAAAGCAATAAATAGACGACACCAAACTTTACGTGTAGCGCTGTGCTAAAATATCAGGCTGTGCTTCACTTGTTACCTTATTTTTTATTTTTTATTTTTTATTTTGACTTTGTATGTTTGGAATGGGATGTTCTACAGAGGGAAAGTAGGGGAGGCATATTGAAAGGAAACAGGGTTCAAGTGACCTATCGAAAGTGCATTTTGGGTTAGCATATCAATTGAAAGATGGGCTCTGAAGCAGATTTTGATCCGCTGTCGTTTATCTCTGGTGTTCCTCAAAAGCCAGTTGAAGTTCTTGGATTGAAGGATGAAAAGCAGTTGTTCTCTGAACAACAGCGGCACAGTACACAAGAATACGAAACGTTTGTTGATTTACAGGAAGATGACGTAGGACCTATCCACATATTAGATCTGCCTACTTTGAAGGTAAAACCGCCAGCAGTGGTACTACTCACATTGCTGAAACTGTTAGGAAGAGGAGAGATCTATAATTTTAGCTCAGGTAAACAAGCTATTCCTGAAATTTCATTGAATGACGAATTGAAGTCTAAAGATATAACTAAGAGTGACTTTGAAACTGCTTTGCAGTGGATGCAATCAAATGCACCTGTGCTAGCTCATCAAGGAGTATTGCTTGATTTACTTAACCAACTGAAACATAATCAGGATTACGTCCCTTATCTTACAAGTATAATATCCTCACCATTAGACTGGATTAATGATGCTGAAGTCATTGAAACAATTTGGAATTTGGCTTCATTGAGAATATCGGAGACTTCAGGTAATTTTCTTTCTTCTGAGTTCACTAGAAAGATTATACTAAACGATTTTCCTGAGGTTTTAAAGCTTAAAGAACCTTCTGTTACAGAAGATAATCTAGGATTAAAGACGTGGGGTTCTTCATTGGTGATATCCCAGAGGCTAGTGGATCAGCACAAGAAGCTAATAGTTGAGCCTATTCTAGAACTAGGTGCAGGAACAGGTCTGGCTGGTGTGGTTTGTGCTAAGCTTGGATACAGGAATATGATGAATACAGATTTGCCTGAGATTGTGAAAAATCTAGAGGAAAACATAAAACTTAATGATGTCCAAGTTGTGAGTAATGCAAGCATTTCAGATGGAATACATGGCATACAAGTGGATGTATTGGATTGGTCTAACCCAGATACGTTCTCTAAAAAGTACAATGAACCAAAGTATAATACGATTATTTTGAGTGATCCAATATATTCAGCTCAGCATCCTATTTGGGTTGGAAACATGATAACTCAGTTTTTAAGTAAAACAACAAAAAGTAGAGTATTGTTGCAGATTCCATTGAGAGAAAGGTTTGAAGCTGAGCGAGCATTATTGTTTGACGTGATGCGTAAGTTGCAAATGTGTGAGGTTGATAAAGTTTTAGATGAGCATGGGGTAGACGATTTTGGAAAACAGCAGTACTTGTTCATAGTGTATAAGTGGGCGGAATGAATTTGATAGAAGTCAGTGTATATAGTTAATGATTGATATATCAAGATTTCAAAAAAAAAAATATAAAAACAACTTTTGAAAAAATGTGGGATAAACAGTCTGCAGAGACGTATTCTATGTATCCTTTCATAAAAAATTAATACTACAAACCGTATAATCTTCGTTAAATAATAGTATCAAGTATCCATATAGCTATTTTAGATAAACAATTAGCTGAACCGAACACAGAAATTATTAATGTAGTGTTATGGTATATTGCGAGGTTTACCTCAAATTTATGTTATACAAATTTAAATTTAAGATTTTGTAACTAAAATTGCAATTCTATTTTTTTAAAAAAACCCAAGAATTTTATTTTTCATTTCTTCAATTCTATACAAGATTTTAGTATATATAAAACTAGATAGATAAATATATAAGTGAAATAATAGAGAATCAAATTAGTTTTGAGCTTTCTTAGCTCTTCTACTCTTGACAGCCTCAGCCAACTCTTTCAACATACTAACTGTAGTCTCCCAAGAAACACAACCATCAGTAACGGAAACACCGTATTTCAACTGTGATTTATCTTCAGGAATAGATTGCTTACCTTCATTGATATGACTTTCAATCATAAGAC
The DNA here is from genome assembly GCA_030557475.1 of Wenyingozyma nanaspora. Classification (NCBI taxonomy): domain Eukaryota; kingdom Fungi; phylum Ascomycota; class Pichiomycetes; order Pichiales; family Pichiaceae; genus Wenyingozyma; species Wenyingozyma nanaspora. Next base: position 527,881 of record JAKTPF010000004.1, on the reverse strand, counting down.
CAATAATTTTATCTTCACCATTTGCAATTTGTCTGGCTACTTCGGTTGAAACTTTAGGTTGATTTCTGTAATCTTTATTTGAGTTACCATGAGAGCAATCAACCATAAGAGCACGACCTTCTGGTAGCTTAGCCTTGGCTTCAGCAACACTAGCTTCATCGTAATTGGTTCCCTTCTTACCTCCTCTTAAAATTACGAAACATAAATCATTACCTTTAGTAGTAGTGATGGCAGCTAGACCATGTTTTGTAACACCCATGAAATGATGAGGACAAGAAGCAGCTTGGATGGCGTCGATTGCAACGTCTAATGAACCATCTGTACCGTTCTTGAAACCTATAGGAAATGAAGAGCCCGATGCTAATTCTCTATGTAATTGAGATTCAGTTGTTCTTGCACCAATTGCACCAAATGAGATTAAATCACTCAAGAATTGTGGGGAAATAGTATCTAATAATTCAGTTCCGATAGGGATACCTTGGGAAGTTAAATCTACAAATAATTGTCTTGATATTTTAAGACCCTTGTTGATGTTAAAAGTTGTATCTAAATCTGGGTCATTAATTAAACCTTTCCAACCTACAGTTGTTCTTGGTTTTTCAAGGTACGCTCTCATAATAATAACTAATTCATTTTGTAATTCATCAGAGAGTTTCTTAAGTCTCTTAGCATAATCCATAGCAGCATCTGCATCATGTAAAGAGCAAGGACCAACGACAATCAATAATCTGTCGTCGTCACCTTTTAAAATTTTGGAAGAATCTCTTCTTCCTTTTATAACAGTTTCTAAAGAGACTTTAGTAGCCTTGATCTCATTTTGTAATAAGGCAGGAGAAATTAGAGGTTCATATCCAGCAATATGAATATCGTCATATTCTTCAGGAGCTGGGGTGGCGTTCAAACTTGATCTAAGGATATCCTAAATGTTGTCAAAAGTGTATGGGGTCTAGTTAGTATAATTAATACAAAACGGAAAAACTTTTGGAGAGCAACAAACAGCACAGTGAAGGTAACTGAAATGGGCATGACACTGAACAGAAAAACAGTAAACATACGCTCATCGTGTGATATATAAGTCTTGTGTAGCAGTACGAAAATATGTGGAGACACACAAGCCAAAAGAAGCGCTTTTAATGATGACAAGTTTACTGATCATAAAGTGAAATATTTGAAATATTCCAGGAAAAACTCCATCAAGCACACACCCAGCCCAGCCAAGAAGTGCGTCATCACCACTCTCTTTCTCTCCATGTGCGTGTATGACTGATTCTTCGAGGAAATTATAACATTAGAATATTGCAGAAAGAGCGGTGCAGAGATGATAGTTAAAATAAGTGCACGGGTGTTTATAGTACAATACTTAAAAAACATAGAAAGATTAGGTGTGAGGCGGTCGGTGCTACGCTGTGCAGTATTAGCTGCAACAATGGTGCACAGGTGGAGACATGAATTTAATTTTTTTGTTTTACTAGCCTGCACCGCCTGAAAAGTGGATGTGAGTCAGTCTCAAGTGGAAAGAATATATAGAGGATTTAAAAGAACGAATGAAAAGCGCAAGGCGAAAGTAAAGCAAAAGAGAGAAGTTGCAAGAGAGATATAGCCTCACTGACAAAGTAAGCCTCACTAGAAACATTGTAGAGTGATAATGAAGGAGGTGGTTCATGTTATCGACGTAGAAAGTGGGAACCTAAGGTCTCTCCAAAACGCCATCGAGTATCTGGGTTATCATGTTGAATTTGTCAAAGACTCAACATTTGATTTATCCAAAGCTTCTAAATTGATATTGCCGGGAGTCGGCAACTTTGGTCATTTTGTTAAGAATTTCAATGAAAGAGGTTTCAAGCAGCCAGTGTTGCAGTATATCAACTCAGGTAAGCCTTTATTTGGTATTTGTGTTGGTTTACAAACTTTTTTCCAAGGGTCAACTGAATCTCCAGGAGTCGAAGGTTTGGGTTTAGTGCCCATGAATCTTACTAAATTCGATTCCACAGATTTGCAGCAAAAATCTGTACCACATATCGGCTGGAACTCTCTTTTTGTCCCTAATTATAACGATAATTCAAAAACTTTATATAGCATGAACCCGGACTCTAAATACTATTTTGTTCATTCATATGCTGCCATTATATCAGACGAAAAGATCCAAGATTTACAATCTCAAGGCTGGGAGTTAGCAATTGGTAAATATGGAAATGAAAAATTTGTTGCCGCCATTGTAAAGGATAATATTTTTGCTACTCAATTTCACCCAGAAAAATCAGGTATTGCCGGTCTCAAACTTATACAATCTTTTTTACAACAGAAGAAAGTTGACGATATCACCAATACTATCCCAGTCACCAATAATACCAATATTGAAGTCACTCCTACTGGATTAACTAGAAGAGTCATTGCATGTCTTGACGTTCGTACCAACGACGCAGGTGATTTAGTTGTAACTAAAGGTGATCAATACGATGTTAGAGAAAAATCTTCAGACGCAAATGGCGGTGATGTTAGAAATTTGGGTAAACCAGTAGAAATGGGTGAAAAATACTACCACCAAGGTGCAGATGAAGTCACCTTCTTGAACATTACATCATTCAGAAATTCACCTATAAAAGACGCTCCAATGTTAGAAGTTTTAAGACTCGCTGCTAAAACATGTTTTGTTCCTTTAACTGTAGGAGGAGGAATCAAGGACGTAGTAGACCCTGATGGAACCATTGTCCCAGCTTTAGAGGTGGCCACACTCTATTTTAGAGCAGGGGCAGATAAGGTTTCCATAGGTTCTGATGCTGTCGTTGCAGCTGAAAATTATATTGCTAACGGTAACAAACCAACTGGAAAAACACCAATTGAAACCATATCGAAAGCATATGGAGTACAAGCCGTAGTGATATCAGTAGATCCAAAAAGATTCTATGTTGCCGATCCTACATCATGTACTCAAACAACCATAAAAACCAAAAAACTTGGTCCTAACGGTGAAGAATACTGCTATTATCAAGTAACTTCTCAAGGTGGTCGTAAAGTTCACGAACTTGGTGCCGTTGAATTATGCCAAGCATGTGAGGCTTTAGGCGCCGGTGAAGTCCTACTAAATTGTATTGATAAAGATGGTTCCAATTCAGGTTACGATTTTGAGCTAATTGATATGATTAAGTCTTCCGTGAGTATCCCTGTTATTGCCTCTAGTGGTGCTGGTAATCCCTCCCATTTTGAAGAAGTGTTCAAGAACACTAAAGCAGATGCAGCTTTAGGTGCCGGAATGTTCCATAGAGGTGAGTACACCGTTGCTGAAGTTAAGGAGTATATGAGAGATCATGGCTTGTTGGTGAGAATAGACAACACTAAATTAGACTTAGAAGAATAATCAAATTCAATTTTTAAGTAAATTAGTACATAGAACATTTTTAAATGACTGTAATTAATACAAAGAACAAAAAAACACAAAAAATAAACATAAAATCAGTGAATAAATACAAAACCAAAAGCTTTTAATTTTTTTTGACTCATTATAAACTCTCTTCAAATTCTTCAATTTTATCGTTTCTATCTTCTGCTTCATCTTCATCGATCTTAGCACCTAAACTAACACTAAATTGACCACCGCATCCAACAACTTTAATATCATGGAACTTAGTTGCGGTGTTATTGATTCTAGTAGGGGTAGCTACATCTTCATCAAGGTTACCTAAACCTAAAGCATAAGTATCTGCAAAACCCCATGAGAAGGCAACTCCATCGGTGGTGACTGCAACAGAATGATGAGATCCACAAGCAATAGTCTTGATCTTAGGCAACGTTGTCAATTTAGTTGGTACTGGCAAAGATCTGACGTTGCCTGATCCGTCTAAAATACAATCATCTTTGTTTAATTTATCTTCAGCAATACCTATCTCCTTCATATCAAATCTACCAAAAGTGTAAACTTCACCAGATGAGGACAATGCCAATGAATGGTGTTCACCTCCGGTAATATATACAATGTCTTTACCAGTTAACGCCCTAATTTCTGTTGGTTTGGTAATCACAGCACCATCTTCAATGTCGGATTCAATACCACATTGGCCAAATTGATTTAAACCCCAAACGTAAACTTTTCCATCCTTGCTGATTGCAAAACTATGAAATTCTCCACTACCAATAAACTTTATGTTCTTCAAACCAAAAGATCTTGGTTCAAATGAAGTCATTCTCGTTCTCTCTAAAATTTTACGACCTAATTGGAATTGTTGTCCGTTACCCCAAGCATATACAATACCTTTGGTATCCAAACCTAAAATATGATCCTTACCTGATGCCAATTGTACAATGTTTTCAAAATCTTGCATTTTATATGGAGTCTTTTGAATTTGAACGTCTTTATTAAAACCTAGAATACCTTCATTACATCTAAATGTACCCCATGCGTAAACTTCTCCAGTTTCCAAGAGACAAGCAGATAAATTATCTGTTGCCGCAAGCTGAACAATCTTTTTATCCTTTGGCAAGCCTTCCACAATACCAGGAGTTGATTCTGCCTCATTTAAATCTCCATCTTCATCGTCGTCCTCGTCATCCATACTTCTTAGTTGCTCTCCAGCTTTGGATGTATCTCTACCTAATACTCCCGAATCATTACCACCCCATGACCATATTTGATTTTTGTGGTCTAATGCCAAAGTATGCATACCACCAACGGCAATATCTACAACACCAACAGTATCTTTAGGCAAAAAAGGGTTCAATCTAGGCCTCTTTACCTCTTTTGTCTTAGCTTCAGGTCCTAAACCTAGTTCACACATAGATCCTGTACCCCAAACAAAAACATCAAGTGGGTCAACCAATGCAGACTTAGGAATGCTGTTCAAAGAAGGGAGGCGAGATGCTCTAATTGAAGACAACGAACGGGAAGTTCTTGCTCTCTTTACTGATGTAGGTCCATTTTCAGTAGATGCTTGTCTCTTTGCTTTAGTAGTTGCTGAACCGTTTGGCTTTCTTGAAATAGCGACCATGGTAGTGCAGTTTTTGCGTTGAAGAGAGTTATAAAAACACTATAGTATCACTTATACTATTCTATATCTCGTGAAACGTATTTACAGAGCTGTGAAGTAAAGATCATTTCATCTGATCTATCAAAAACACCTATATAGTAAGACCTTCGGAAAGAGAGCCCTTTAGAAAATCCGATCTGCTGCCATTTATATGCCGTGTAGAGATTACCCAACTGGGCCTCGCATAAATAATAAATATATTTTTTTTTTTCAGTAAATTTTTTTATTTAGGTTATCTACATAGTATGGGTAGACCAGCTGATTGAAGTATAGATAAGCATCCAAAGCATTATATTACATTAAAGATGGGTAAGATAAGAACTTCAGATACCAAAGAAAAGGCCCATCATGTCCCTTTGTACAAAGACCTTACAAGTCAAGGCGGTAACTTGAGAACTAAACCCAGAGGTCAAGCTAGCAGCAACGGTAAAAAGAAACTGTATAATGACAGAACACACGATGAAGATAATGAAGACGACTTCGAGAAGGAAAATGAAGATACTGTGCTAGATCCAGTAGCATCCAGAAAAATTTTGCAGTTGGCAAAAGAACAACAAGAAGAATTGGAGACCGAAAACAACCATTTCCAAACAATTTCTAAACCTAGATTTGAGCCAATTAAGCATGATTCAGATGAATCAGATAATGAAGTTGAATACGAAGAGTTGTCTGAAAATGAAGAAGATTACTATGGAGAAGACGATGACGTGGAAGAGATTGATGGTGATGATTTAGAGATGTTTGAGAAGTATTTCAAGAAATCGGACAATCCATTTGGATCCATTAACTTAGCTGACAAGATTATGGCTAAAATTTATGAGAACAAGATTGAAACAGCACAGAAGATGGAGAGACCTCAAGATAAGGTGCTTTTGCCACCAAGAGTTATTGAAGCATATCAGAAAGTCGGCCAGAGTTTAGCTCACTGGAGAAGTGGTAAGTTGCCTAAGTTATTCAAGGTTTTACCATCTATTAAGAACTGGGAGGATTTAATTTATGTAACTAACCCTGAATCATGGACTCCTCATGTGGTTTATGAAGCTACTAGATTATTTGTTTCCAACTTAACTTCAAGCAAAGCTGAAAGATTTGTGAATATGGTGTTGTATCCTCGTTTCCGTAGAGATGTGGAAGAAAGTGATGATCATAAATTAAACTACCATTTATACAGAGCATTGAAGAAATCCCTTTATAAGCCAGCTGCTTTTTTTAAAGGTTTCCTTTTTCCATTAATTGACGAGGAGTGTACAGTGAGAGAAGCAGTTATTGTAGGTTCCGTTATTCAAAAATGTTCAATTCCAGTACAACATTCATCTGTGGCACTCAGTTGGTTATTAGAAAGAGAATTCCATCCATCAAGTACTGTTTTCATTCGTGTTTTGATTGAAAAGAAATATGCTCTTCCATACCAGACAATTGACGACTTAGTGTTTTACTTTATGCGTTTTAGAGTCATTACTGACACATCCAACCCTAATGATATAATAGCAGACGACGATGAAGATTTTATAGAGAAGAAGAAGAAGGAAGCCCCACCAATGCCATTGATTTGGCACAAAGCCTTCCTTGCCTTTGCACAGCGTTATAAGAATGATATCACAGAAGATCAAAGAGATTTCCTTATGGAAGTTATTAGACAACGAGGACACAGAGAAATCGGTCCTGAAATTAGAAGAGAGCTACAGGCTGGTAAAGAAAGACCAGCCGGTAAGACTGAAGAGCCACAAGATGACGTTATGTCTTACTTTTGAATAAGAATGCGTATTTTATTAGGTGGATGTGGGTATATAATAATTATCGAATAAAAACAAAAGATGACGTAAACTTATTAGCATAGTCGTAAAAGTCGTTAGCAAGAAGCAATGATTATCAAGTCGTTTCACTTCCCTGGTAGATTTGTTCAGGTACATCTGTGTAATCAATGTGAACAAAAAGAGTGGAAAAGATATATTCTTCACCCTGAAGATCATATAAGGGTAAGTGTCTATATCCTTTCCTCAAATAATCCAGTTTACAGCAATATACCCCTATAACGCTGTCGTTAGAATTAGATGCAGCTGTGGAGGATTGAGTTACTGTGTTTTCAGATGTTGTTGATGTGGATGATAAGTCCACTATAGTTTTGGGAGAAGAGCACTTGACTACAAACCTCAAAAACACCAAATTGTTCTTGTTCGTTTGAAGAGTACTTTTGCATTTTTGGTTCCAAATTGGACTAAATCCATTTCGGGACACTTTGGAAGTTTTGTATGTCACAGAGGGATATCTATCCATGCTGTAAAATCTGTTCAGTTTGGGATCTTTGTGGTTAGAGAAATTACTTTCTTCGTCGCTATCTTCTCCCAAAGTAAAATTAAAATCGCTTGGAGCTTCATCCTCTCCTTCGCCTAATGAGGAAGTCGTTTGACTCATTGATGTAAATGATCCAAGAGGCAAATTATTGGCTGACGATACGCATATATCTGTTGCGTAAGCACCATATACTTCAAGTTCAACGTATGGATCAAATACTTCGTATTTAAAGTCTTTAGGCCTTGGCAATTGCTGAGCTGAAATAATAGTGATGTTCAGATGATATGCAGGAGTAAAATTTGTCAGAGTTTTATATATCTCTTTCTTGAATCTAGTTCTTTCCATCGTTTGATTTTGCGGTTTAAGCACGTATCCCGCGTTTGTACCCATCAAAAACATAGCCTCATTTAGCTGTTGGCCTAAGTCATAAACTTGCCAGTTTGTAGCAACAAACTGGGTTCCAACTTCCCAAAATAAAAGAGGGTTGAAATTTTCTGAACTAATTCTGTAAATTGATGGATAGACCCTCATTAAAAATCGCTTATTATGCTTTAAGACAGATTTGAACTTCACCGCATCTCTGATCATTTTCTTCAAATTTTTTTCATTGAAGGAAAATACATGATTATAGACTTTTGATTCAGGTAGTGAAAAATTACGAAACTTAACTCCAACCAGATAAATTCCAAGTTCTTCTAGTTCAGGTGTGATCTTGAGTTTCTTTGTTGTCTTCCGTCTGCTCAACAGTTTCCCTGGAACAGAAACAATCGAACTTCCAACACTGCTAACAGAAGGTTTTGCAGATAAGTTATCCTCGCTGAAAGAAGATGAGGATAGCCCTGAGAGCTCACTACTACTGAAAGACTCATTGTTTGAAGGTGTCATTACTCCAGTGGCCTCTTGTCTTGCATACTTCTTGACTTTTATCAAAATCTTATGCTTGAGCTGTTCAGGGCTGGGAAGGCCCACTGGGGTGTCAAAGAGGGCGTGTTCAAGTAACATTCCATCAAGAACTTCATGTAAAATATTCACTGCTTTTAATTGGTTTGTAAGATTGCATCTGATTTCCAAAGATAAGATAACAGGGTATGGAGAAGTAATGAACGAGTATTTTCTTATTGTCTCAATGACCAACCTGAAGCTTATTGATGATGTTAATGTTCTACCATGAGTGACTATTGGTTCTCCATCACCATCCCAAACATCTATCTCAACACATCTACAACCGCGCTGTAAAGCCTTTACGTATCCCTCAATTGAGGATATACCATTGACTTGCCTTCCTAACAGGTATGTGTTGTGTGAAGATGAAATATAGTACTCGTTCAACGGACGAGTGTAATCAATTTGTAACTTCTTCAAAGGGGATGTGTATGATGATATTAAAAAGTCGCTAAATCCAGTGGCTTGTAAATACTCCTTATTGTTGGAAAACTTTTTAAAAATTGACTGAATTATCTTCTCATCAGGTATGATTTCATCTTGGGTCTCTACCAAAAAGTTTTCAAATTCACTGAAGGTCATACCAAGCTGCTTATCTTTGCATAAATCCAAAAAAATTTCACGGATCTCAGACCTTGTGCGTAACAATCCAACAAAAGTTTTAAACTCATCAAATGTTAAATAATTCTTTTGTCCATTGTCTACTTTCCCAAACAATTCTTTCAAATAGCCTTTGTCAATATTAATATGGAGTCTATTGGCCAATTTTAAAACTCCTTCAAAAGTCAATTTATCTGCACCTTTCGCTTTACTATCCGTAGTAGAGTTATTCCAGTGCAATGCAGTGAGTAATTCAGAGTTTGCATTACTTCCAAAATTTCTATGAAGCTCTCTTTTGAAGTATACTAAATTTCTCATGGTTTTCAAAAACACTTCGTAATCTTCTCTTCTCATCGCAATTAAGTGTAAAGCTTTGATGTTGTTTGACTTTTCATGATTGTGGTAAATTATAGTAATCCATAAGTTTTCGTAGTCGGCAGAAATGTTAAACTCTTCCCTATAATTTTTAGCATCATCACCAGTCCTAATACTTCTGATTTTATCAATGTACAAATATGACGATGATTTGTTGTTCCAAGACAGTATGTTTTTGGTGATATCAACTTTGAAACATCTCTTTATCTTTTTTCTGTGTGTAACTCTAAGCATTTCAAGACCGGGATCAGTAATTAACACACTCGGTATTGTTTTTTTATCCAATGGGTTAGATATATCAATATTTATATCATCAACTTTAGGCATAGTTGAAAGGTTTTCCTCCTTAAAAAGTTTATTTTGTAAATGTGATTGTTTGCGTGACGGCGATAGGGACACCTTCGAAAGTAAGTTGTTCATAAATTTGTGTTTATCAGTAAGATTACCACTACCAGTTGTATCACTTCCAGTCCCATCCGAAAGATTGTCACTTGATGAAAATTTTCTGCGTAACAAAATGCTTTTTGCATTTGCAAAGCTGGATGTGTTTGATTCAGATCCTGAATCACCAACAACTCCACTAAATTCAGAAAGGTACTCTTTGTTCATATTGATCGTTGAGCTTTTGCTAATCGCTAACTGGTCGTCAATCGATCCATCTAAGGAAATTTGTCTGCCTGTATTCTGGCGGCTTTCACTTTCATTCGACATTACTGGCGACACTGTGTTCCCTCCAAAGGAGTTGCCTCTAAGCATGCCTAAGTGGCTCGATATTCCTGAAGTGATAGAATTGTTGTTGCTTGTTATAGAAGTCGAAAGCTCATGGGTAACTGAAGTTGAGGGTATGGGTATCGATTGCACTGAGACTTCTTTGGATGTTCTAGTCATGCTGCTGTGCTTTTGTGTTACGGGCGGAGGAATGTCTTTTGGTGTGTATTCTGTCCCCATTGTGTCTTCTAAATCACTGGGCCTTCGCACGGATGACATCGTTTGTATATTTGAAACTCAATTGGTGTGATATCTATTTCGGCTAAAATTAACCTAGCCAGATAGATACTGCAATCTCATAAAAAAGTTGTTCTGAAAGTCAAAGCTGTAATGCAACGTGAAGCAATAGCATCAATTGCAGTCACATATATTACATACCAGAAACATGTCAGGCATATAAAAAACGCTTGTTTCCTAAGCATGGCAAAATTATAGTGCCAAAAAAGATTCTATGCAGCTAGAAAAAAAAATCCCAGCCGCTGGCATTTGAGAATTTTGGTGTGATTTATTCGAACGTGAGTTGCCGTAGGCATATATATATATACGTGTACATATATTTATATATTTAGTTGTTATAGCTGAGTGATATATGTAGAAATGCAGAAATGATGCGTGAATGTGCGTATGGACACAATTGAAACGGAAAAGTTACACTCAAGTATGACCTAAGTTTAATTGTTATTTTGCTTTGTTGTTTGGAAAGTTAATTATCAAGATTATCATCAAAAACTCTGAACTTTAAAGATTTTTTCACATTTCTTAGATCGAGTTCATCAGTGGTTGAAAAACTGCCTTGCCTTTTCTTAGTCTTACTCGAGTACTTTGAAGGTGAGTTTTCATTCTCATTCAAGCTTGCGATATACTTATAATGAGTTTGATTTTTGGGAGGAGTAATAAATGATGGAACATTCAAAACGCTGTCAATGGAATTATTATCGTTGGAATTGTCTTGTTGATCAAATTTAACCATCCAAGATGTGTTCAGTTGATGCTTAGGTTGTAATGTGGTGTCTTGAATTTTCGATTCTGCGTGATGTTGAATGAATCCAGGAAACAAGCGAATATCTAGGTCACCTAAAGCTTTTCTTCCACTACAATTCAACGCTTTTCTCTGCATGTTTTTATATCTGTCCTCTTTACAGGGAGATAAAGTCTTTTGTCCCTTCGAGTTGTAAATGTCCTTATTTTCGTCTTGTTCTTGTAAAATATCCATCTTACTTATTTTAACATTTTTGAAGTTGTTGGTAAGCTCGCTTGACCGAGGGGAAGCAAGTGGTGGGTCTTCAAAAATCTTGAAGGTCAGTTGATTTGATGTAGACTGTGATGAAGAGGTTCGCTTTGAAGGCGAATCTTTGTTTGAAGTCAATGATGCAATAGAAGATGGAGACTCGGATGATGGTAAGTATGGAATTTGAGTTGTAGATAGGATGGGACTTTTTTCAGAGATACTGAGTGGTGACCCACTACTGCCAGGTTTTTGAGACAAAAGTGATAATGACAACGGGTCATTCAAAGAACTCAACGATTGGGAATGTATGGAGTCTTTATATACAGAAGCTCTCTTTAATGGTGACCTGGATTTGGATCTGGACAATAAGTCTGCCGACGTTGAAAGAGACACATTTGAGCTGTTAGGATGTTTCACAACGTTGTTGTTTGATTTAGACTGATACAAAACTGATTTGGAAGACGATGAACGTGTTAAAGTATTGAGGTCTTTTGATTGTAGTGGAGTTCTTGCGCCTGCTGATACCTTGCTAGGCGAACTAGACCTTGATCTTGATCTTTGAGCATGCATTTTGATAACTATTGCTGGTATTGAGTGAGTAGCAGATACATGTACTGACCTGAAGATATAACAAACTAGCTAGCCGGATTCTTCAACTTCTCAAGAGCTGAAACACAGCAAGTAATTCCTAGTAAAATCTTGTATGTAGTCACATAAAAAGATCTCCAAAAGTGTAGCGTGCCTATTGTAAACAAATCAACAGGGGAAAAGACGCGATGGGGAATCTGCCACTATTTGCGTAGGGGTAACTAATGTCTACTATTATTTCAGTATACTTTCTTACTGTTTTAAAGTTACTTCATTGCAGTATATAATACACATTTATTTAGATTTCATCTCAGCAATCATTTCCTCTTTCACTTTAATCCAAATCTTGTACGAGGAAATAAAAGCAGCAACGAATTGGAAGGAATCATGTAATGGAGTGTTCATTTTGATTTTGAAGATCCTGACTGAATCAAAGATGAAGTCACACATAAGTTTAACTATCTCCAATTTGATTAAATACTTCTCTTTTTTGATCTTATTCAGCTCAAAGGTGATACTACTGATATTGTTTGAAGCCATCACTGATTTGCTTGAATTGATACTAGGCGATTGTAATGAGAATCTGTTTGGGGAGTTTACAGGTGATCCAATATTCATTGAGCTCATCAAAGCCTTGGCTCTTTGCTTGACTTGGTAATTTATCTTGATAGAACTCTCCTTATTGTTTAACTTAGATAATTTCTGGAACTCGACACGAAGACCATTAATGATTAAAACGTACCAGGCTAACATTTCATGTTTTTCAGCAATGGGTTTATATGATGGACTTGATAAAACACCTAATTTAAAGAACAACAGAGATTCATCAAAAAAACTATAATATAAAGCAGTAATGTCACTAATTGAACTTTCGTTTATCCATTGTGATTGTAAAATTTGTAACTTATTAGATAATTTCCCACCATTAGTGTTTAATAACTCTATGGAAGCTTTCAACTTACTCATCATGTTAAGAATTCTGAATGGTGTTTTGCCGGCCCTCATCATTTGTCTATACATCGATAGGCCCTTGACAACACCTGAAGCTTTCTTTTCAAATTGTCCAAGCAATAACAGCAATAACAACTCAGGTCTTTTGATTAAAGATATGATAATATTGCTCAACTTCGATTCATTAAAATTGATATCGGTTAAGTCATAATGGGACAAAGCTGCAGATTGCCTTATATTAGCAGAATACCAAAGTGCAATTTTCAAACCATACTGAACCACTTTGCCAACTTTGTCCTTACCACTAAGCATATCAATCACCTTGAATAATATTTTTGCACGTTTAGGTTGTTTTAGAATATCTGAAATACTGTTTGCGCTAAGGCTGTTGGGAATCTGCAGATCTAAATCAAATTCACTCGGCGTTTTCTCATTTATGGGATCAAGCAAATGAAGTTTGGAAATCGGTGAATGGATTCCACCATTAGTAGAACCATTAGAAATAGAGCGCAAGTCCGGTGATTCTCCTCTATTCATTTTGTTATGTGATTGTCGTATTGGCGTAGACTGAATAGTAGACGTTAAAGTAGAGTTCACTAAAGTAGTAGAGTTTATAGTCGTGTTTTGTATATTGATGTCGCTATTATTATTATAAGCAGAGTTATCAGGAGAATAGAAACTTGATCGAAGGCTAGTATTTGCAGACGTTGGTAAAGTATCGTTGTTCTGTATCGTGATAGTGTTGCTCAATGAAGCGCTGTCTTTTCCCATGAATTTAATGGATGCAGAGGTAGCAGTTGATGTTGTTGAAGAAGTAGCAGAATGTGACAAAGGGGAGGAAAAGTTTATTTGTTGTTGTTTATTATAAGTGGGAGGATGATAGTAAGAGGGTGTGTCTGAATGGTAGTAACTTTGTGAATATAGCGGGATAGCCAATTTGTTGTTAAGAGTGTGTGAGACTACCTTTTGACTCGGAGAAGTTCTTACTGATTGTATAGTATTATGAGTATGTGTATTCGTATCAGACATAAATTGAAGTTTAAGCTGTTGCTAGTTAGGTTGAATAAAGTCGGTTATTATCGAAAGCAGATAATTTTGTGGTAAGGCTAAATAAACAAGGACTAGTAAATGAGACAGAAATAAAGTGAAAACAAAACGTGCACTGTGTAATCCTACGGCTAAGTTAAACGTATAGGCTTGATGTTAGGTGATGTAATGTAATACGCTGTTCTGCACTGTGATCTAATCTAGTCTAGAAAGAAAGGTATATTGCTATTATCCTACTTTCTTTCTTTATTTGTTTGTCTTGTTCTTATCACTGAGACTTTGTTACTTTTTTTTGAGGCTGGGCTGGTTACCTTGTATCTAAAGGGGTTCGCAGAACAGCTTTATGGCAAGAGTTTAAACGATGATATGTGAGTGTCCGTGAATTTTTTCCACTCCCGATGTGAATATAGACCTAAAGGCTAGCTGTCCAATGCCTCAAAAGCTATTTGTAATGTGGTATAAGTATTATGGGCCTAACGCAGTGCGTAACTTGGGGTTGTCGGAGTGCAGTAGGCTAAAAAATCTCTTTGGAAAAGTCCCGATCTGTCGGTCCGCCTGCCTGCAACTTGATGCACTGACGAGATATGATTAGCACAAAGTCACTGATACCTAGATAAGATATTCAACTGCTATAGTAAGCTATCACTTTGTTTTCAACAGTGTGAAAGATGAAAACAGGATATGCTCATACTCATATATATTATTATTGCCAGCCACTTACCCAAAAAAAATTGTCACAATCGGCCAATGTAACATTTCCGAGCATTTCTGTTACATTACAATCGAAACATGCTCCTTACAAATTGGAATATATTTATTAAGCTTAGTTAACAGTAAAATTATATATATAGTGTATTATATGTACAGGGCAGTGGCTAGATAAATTGGTAAGTTTTGTTTAAAACAACACACCTTTAGTACTTGGGACCTCATTAGTACCATTACTACTAATTGCTTCTTTGATAGCAATAGCCAAGGCTTTGAAAGCACTTTCAGCCCTGTGATGATCATTAAACCCACGTAAACAATCCACATGCATAGTAACATGAGCAGCAGTGGCAAATGATTCTAGCACATGAGGAATCATCTCACAACTCAAGTCTCCAATTTTTTCTCTTTTTAATCCCAGTTCAATAACTGCAAAGGGTCTGTTGGATAAATCTATTACTGCACGGCTTAAAGCCTCATCAAGAGGTGCAAAACCTGATCCAAATCTCTTTACACCTCTTATGTGACCTAAAGCTTCTTTGAAGGCCATACCTAAAGCAATACCCACATCTTCAGCACTGTGATGATCATCGATATGTAAATCTCCAATACACTCAATAATCAATGACCAGCCAGAATGTTTCGCCAAGGCATGTAACATATGGTCTAAAAATCCGATACCTGTATTCACATTAATATATTGCGATGAGGTAGCTTGAGCTGCATGTTCTTCAGATTGGTATGTCTTATCTTTAAATAATGACTCAGCAATATTCACAGACCCACCGTCTAAAGATAATGCTATCTGGATTTTGGTTTCGTTTGTGATTCTTTTGATAAATGCTTCTCTCTTCTTAGACTCTGTCATAGCTAGCGATCTGTGTGTTTTCTTAGCAATCCCTTTGTCCTTGTCTTTACATCCATGACTCAGTTGATCAAATTCATTTTAAGTGCATGGGCAGTAAATTAGAACAAACAAAAAAAAAAAACACAAAAATTAGCGACGCGTCGCATTTAAGATCTCATTTTCTCTGTGGAGAATTCTTTCTTTCTTCTTTCATTGGGACAGGAGGCCGTACCGGGATTATAGATTAACATTGAACTGAAGTATGGGAAGGTTCACGGTAGTCTATAGTAGAGCTTTTGGGATTAGGATAAATAGTATACAATGCAAGTGTTCAAGCTAGGTGCTTTTACAGCTAGGAGATACGTGTCAAACACATCAGCTAGACTTGCTGGTTCTTCGGCTAAAAAGAACTTTTCAGTTGACAATGATGGAGAAGTAACTATTAAAGTGCAACCAATCCCACGTCCCAATGAACCAATAGAAAATAAGCGCCGTAGATTACAGTATCAGTCACGTAAGCGTGGTATTTTGGAGTCTGATTTGTTATTAAGTAGATATGCTGATAAGTATCTTGAGAACATGACACTTGAAGAATTGGAAGAGTACGATAAGTTATTAGATGAGCCTGATTGGGATATTTACTATTGGGCTACCAAAAATTATGACGTTACTCCTTTGCCCGATAAGTGGAAAAATTCCAAGATTTTGAAACAGTTACAAGAGATGAGTGAAAACACCGAGAGAGACGTCTTAAGAATGCCTGAAATTAAGGTATTAAAACAATAAGATTCATGTATATACATAAAAAGATAATTTAGTTATACTTTAAGAGGAGCTAGCTAATTTAAGCTAAGTAAATAAATAAATGATTATACACAGTAATGGCACTGCATTTATGTATCATTAAGTAACAAATACAACTTCCTTCGTTTAATCAACAATGTCAGCAGTTGACAAGCCTTCAGTTGAAGCAGAAGTAGGAACTTCTTCTTCTTCTTTTCTAACAATAACATCGTCTTCTTCTTCTTCTTCAAGTAGTTCCAAATGGGAACGTGAGTTTTCTCCTCCTTCTTCATCGGAATTAGCTGACTCTAACTGCGTTTTTAGCTCCTCAAATTGTTCTTCATTATCTAACAAAGCCTGGATTGCTATAACTCCGCATTCATCAAACGTTTCTAACACTTTTTCAGCTTCGTCCACTGTCATTGTAGCAAACACTTTATTGATCTCGTCTAAAGATTGGGATTTAATTGCTTCTTGCATAGGTTTACTCAACGTCTTGAAAGCTTCGTATTGTGGGGTGTTTTCTTTTGGCATATTGACGACTAACTCTGAATTTGGATCCATTGATCTTAGTTGAATTTGTTCAACTCCTTCTGTTGCTCCTGACTCACCTTCGTTTGCTTGCTCTTCAGCAATAATCTTACAACGATGAGCAATATGATCATATGTCTTTTGGAAATCGTTTGCAAATGTCTTATAAGCCTGTGAGCTTTTATCTAATAATTTTGATGTGAATAATCCAACAGCTTGAAGTTTTTGCTGTTCAGATATTGATCTACCACCAGCTTCAAATAACTCACTTATAAATTGTAGTATTATAGCCTGATGAACAATCTGTTTTGCTCTAGAAACATCATCGTCCAACTGTGAATCAAAAGCTTTCATTAGTAAAGCATCTTTTTGTTGCTTTGAAGCAATATACAAATGTGTTTCAATAAATCTTGCAGAAGCTGTAAAATTACCCTGTGCAATCTTTGAAAATTCCCAGGTTTCATCTAGAACGTCTAATTCACCTAATTGGTCTAATGGTTTGCTTGGTGTGGCTCTTTTGTTTATAGGAGTATTAATTGTTTCAACAGTAGATTTTGGCTCAGTGGTTTGGCTTGATTTAGGATTTGAAGGTGCTGTGGAGTTACTGGCGGTAGATGATTTGTTAATAAAACTGCTGTTCCATCCATCATGGATGTCTTCAGAGGAAATATGTGCTGCTTTTTCAGCATATAAAGTATCTAATTTTGGATCAATCTGAATCAAGACAGTTTCAATTTTTGCTCTGTGTTCTTGTACCTTAGCAATTACTTTATCACCGTCCATAGGACTGCTTCCCTCTTTGGTCAAATCCTCTTTGATTTGAGTGAACAAATCTTCAATCATCCCATTATATGTAGGAGAGTCGTTGTTTTCTTCAAGGGAACATTTTTCCTTAGGATCAAAATGTGAATCAACCCACTTGTTTCTCGTTTCATCATTTACAATCTCAGCTTTAGTCAATGAGCCAAGCATTTTGTCCACTCTTCCATTCAAATGAACATACATTTCTTTTTGAATCCTGAGCCCTTTAATTTGGTTTTCCCTCTCAATTCTCTTCTCGTGAATATCCCTTTGTTTCCACCTAATGAATGAGTTTTTGTCCACATTTGGATGAACCTCGATATCGCTATCGTCAGATAGTTCAATTTTGTCCCATTTGGAGTAGTCAATTGGCATTTTCAAGCAACACTATAGATCTCGAAAAAGAATTCACTATCACAGATGAATAGCTATTGAATTTTAGTTCTACTCTAGTGAAATAAGCAAAGATAATCAATTAAAATAAAGGCATTTTGAAAGACACCATCTTCATCTGATCTTGTGTTCTCGCAAATTCCCTCCAAGATGCATAAATAAAGTCGATCGCCGTAATAAAAGAAGACGCGACGATTTTTGACGACAAAGTTGAGACTCAGTCATTGGCACTAAAAGAAAGTCCCCCATATATACATCAATGCTCTTGCAATAGGAAGGTGTGTAACGGAGAGTACAAAGCACATATCTTTATAAGTAACTACAGCTGGAATAACAGGGAAATAAGGCGTTACTTGGACACACTCACAACATGGATTTTTTGAACTGGGGTACTCCGGGAAGCACCTCGGATGCCAATCCAACCGTCAAGTCTGAAGACGACTCAAACTTACTAAATTTTGATACATATGATGCCAATAATTTGAAGTTCACTACCAATAGCAACAATAACAACACTAATACCAGCCAACACACTGCTAGTCCGGCATATAATAACAACCTCAGTACACATAATAGCAACAACACACCTGGTTCATACTCCAATACAGGCCCGTCTCCTAGTTCGTACAATGGAAACACACCGGACTATGTTAAAAACGGAAGAGACGATATTTCCTCACCTGGTATTAAGGCTTCTTTATCCAAGGCCTTATCTCATACGAGTGCTGGAAATAACAGTGGTAGCAACAGTGTGAACTTCCCCATACCCGAGGAAGATGATGAAGATGAGGAATTTGATAGAGAAGAACATCACCCGTTTGCTTTAGAGCCACAAGGTGGAAGCAGTATTGGAGGTGCTTATTCTGTATCTAATTCGGTAAATAGTGGTAAGGGGAGTGTTCCTTCAGTTTCAAGTGGTGGATTGAATCGCTCTAGAAGAAACACATTAAACAGTCCTGGTGGCTCAACTAATAGTCCTGTGGATAGAAAAAGAAGAGACAATATAAACGATAAAATTCAAGAGTTACTTGCTCTTATACCTAAGCCTTTTTTTAACGACAACAAAGATAAGTCATCGGGCACCAAAGACGGCAAACCTAACAAAGGTCAAATATTGTCAAAGTCAGTAGAATACATCTCCTTTTTACAAGCAGAAATAGATGAAAGGAACAGGAAAGAGGTAGAATTATCAATCAAACTAAGAAACTTAGAAATAGCAAACAGTATACCCGTAGAGAAGAGAATGAACTTACTACATACGAGCGCCGAAATAGGACTAGCTAAAATTGGTGTTGGTCCATTGGCCGAACAACAACAAGATGAGGAGGATGACCAAGGAAACACTAATAGTGACAATCCTAGTATCGCGAGTGCAAGTAATTCACAATCAGGCATTGTTTCCCCTAGTAAATAAACATTTAAAGTTCTCTATCTTCTTATGTACAGTATATATATATTTATATATTTTATTTTTACAGCTAGTTTTGAACCCTTATACAAGTCTTTGTCTAATCTCATGGATTCTTATTATTGTAAACTATCTAAAAAATAATCGGGCTGGGAAAAATCACAAACAGCGAGAAAACGGAGATGATAAAGATAACGCAAGTACTGGACAATGCGTTGCTTCAAACTGCTCATCAATAATTGGAGTAGGATAGTCAACTAACTAGTTGAGCCACTAACTAGCTGAATTGACTAGTATGGCATCTTTCCTAACTGCGTTTAGAGCGCCCGATCCGCAAGGAAGTATATCGCTCCCCACAAACAACGACTCACAAACGTCATCTAATGGGTTTTCAATAACCGATACGTTGTCAAACTTAAATCCATTCAGAGATGGTGGTTTAAGACTAGGCAGCGATGCCCCACAAGGTGATGTTCCGCCACCAGTTACGAATGCAGAATCTAGTGTTTTCAATTTATCTCGATTTGAAAGAATAGTGGTGTTTTTAATAACGCTTGCCGGTTCATTTATATGCTATAGCTTATGCTTCTTGCTTTTACCTATCTTATCCTTAAAACCCAGAAAGTTTGCTGTGTTGTGGACTCTGGGATCAGTTTTATTTTTGGTATCATTTGGTGTACTACAAGGGTGGTATGCATACTTCAAGCATTTAACCTCTATTGATAGATTATGGTTCACTATTTCATTTTTTGGTTCAATAATAGCTACTTTAATATTTAGTTTGATTTACAAATCGACACTCCTAGTGATATTATGTTGCATTTTACAGGGAATTTCATCGATATGGTACACTGTAAGCTACTTTCCATACGGAAGAAGAGGTCTTGATATGACCGCTGGTATCGCTAGAAATCAAGTTGAGAATTGGATCAACTCTTAAATTACATGTATAATTTCTATTGTTTTGTATGTAGTAAATATCTATTTTTGAAATGTTAAACAAAACATTCTACACGAAGTACTTCAAATAGTCTGAACTGTAAGCGTCAATTTTAGCCTTAACTTCATCGAGTCTGTTGATTAGCTTTTCGTTATCAGGAACAAGTTTCAAAGTTTGAATAATAGCATAACCAGCAGTTGGTGAATTTTCACAAAAATACTTCTTTGAGACCTTTTCAATTCTCTCACTGACGTCGGTAATCTTGTTTAATTCAGTAAAGCTTTTCATCAAAGAAAGATCTAAAAGCTTTTTAATGGCCGGTGGAAGTGTATCATCGTATTCACTGGTATGTTTCAATTCCAAAAACATCCAACCAATTAGAGGACTCTTTCCAGAAGTTAATGATTCAATTTTAGTAGCATTTTGAACACAAAGTACAAGCTTTTTAAGTCTCAAATTCAACATGAATCCAACACAGTTAATATCGACAGAGTTCTTGTCTCCTTTATTATAGTATACCATCAAATCATCCAATGGCTTTCCTCCTTTGATAAGCTTTTCAACGTATTGCTCACCTAGCACGTCAGCATCAGAGGTAATTGGATAAGCAGTAGAATACTTAATCAATTCTTCACGACGTTTTGCGTTATCTTTCTTGTCCTTTTTTGATCTTTTCTTGGGAATACCTGTTTCTTCTTTTGCATTGGCATTCACTTCCTCAAAAAGGTCAAAGTATAATTGAGAAATACCTACAATTGTACGAGTAAATATAGGTTGATGATATAGTTCATCACCCCATTGCATCATATCCATGTATGCTCTGGCTGTACCAGTACGCATGGAATATGTGTGAAAATCAACTTGGTCATCATAGTATTCGTCAAATACTTTACTAACACTTTGAAAACGTTTCAATGCAATAGCACGATATTCTTTGATTTGGTCTGCCAGTATTGATTCGGCTCTGAAAAATTGTTCTTCATCTTCAAAATCATCTTGCTGTAATCTCTTCATTTTCGATTCTTTGTACAATCTCAAGTAAGCCTCTCCGCTCTCAATTATAAACCAAACTGCTTGCATCATGTGTAAGTTTTCTACTGGATCCTCCTTAGTAAATAACCCAACAGTGCTCACTGCTTTCTCAATTTGATTGGAACGCAAATAGTACTTCACTGTTTTAGTGTTGATAAACCTATCCTGTAAATCAAGCTTACGACCTTCGTTCATTATTTCTGCAGCCTCTACTAGTTTGTTCAATCTTTTAAAGATACGAGCCTTTACAATGTACAGTTCAACTAATGTTGGTGTGTGTTCAATAGCCATGTTGATATATTCTAATGCTTTCTCATGATCCTTAACATAGTAATAGTGTTGGGCTAAGAAATATGCTGTCCAACAGAAGGTTAATGGAGATACAGATGATGCTTCACTTTCAAAAAACTCACTGACAATTTTCAAGAGTGCGTTTCTACTATTTGAGTTCTTATATATGGGCTTCACGTTAACGAAGGTAGATGGAACTCCTCTTTTCAATTGACCAATGACATATGATGTTGCAGCCTTGTTGAAATCTTCTCCTTTCAAAAATGTTAATGGAATATAGTGAACAGGATCTGATTTAGGGTAAAATGTTGCTAGCTTGGAATACAAAGCCTTTCTGATAGCTGGAGAAGAGTTAGAGGTACCTAATGCAGTCTCTAAAAGATAATAATATGCTGCATTATCAGGGTTTCTCTTCAACAAATGACGGTAGCAGATTGAAGCTTCTTTGTTTTTACCCAACATCATCAAGTATTTACTTTTGTACTCCAACAAGGCGGTCGTATCTCTGACTGATCCACCAGTTTCAAGTTTATTGATATCTTTTAAAGCTTCTTCGTATCTTCCTGAATCACCAATGAGCTTGTTTTTGTATAACAGCAATTCAGAATGTTCATACAAATCAGATTCTTTCAGTTTTCCTTCAAGCATTCCTTCTATTTTAGTTAACACTTTCTCCGCATATGCGTAATCCTTGTTAAAATGATATCCAATAGCGGCTGCAGTCCAATGGGCTCTATAACCAGGTTGATCATCCAACAAAGCTAATCTGGCTGTTACTACAGGTTTCAAGTTTCTGATTTGAGTTAAAGCAGATGCCAAATCTTTATGGATATTCTTGTTTGTGCTGCCATTATCCACAGTAGCTTGTAAAAATTTGGCTGTCTTAACGTAATCTTTTTTTGATCGGTAATAAATACCAGCAATGTGATTAGTTACCGAATCTTGTGGACCCTTTTCAACACCTCTAATCACATAATCTTCAGCCTCATCTTTCTCTCCCATGCAATCCAAAACTAAACCTTTGAGTGCCAGTGCTGATGAATAACTGCTGTTTTTTTTCAAAATTTGATCAATGATTTTTAAAGATTTCTTATACTGCTTTGACTCATACAGTTTCAAGGCTTCTCGGAATTGCCCATCTTCTTTGTTCAAAATCAACGGCCTACTCATATTGTACTGAAAGCCAATCTGCTGGTTGTTCACTTACACTATCAATGATCACATAAAATCATTTCTTCAAAAATAGCCAGTTTATCAGTGAACTTTTCACTTTCCATTTCAACTTAGACTGTCGCCGTATTTTTTCTCATCGAGCACAAAAAGTACTTTTTACACGTGACTGCTTATTCAAAATGTTTATTAATTACTCTACAAAAATAACGACAAGAAAGCTATATAATGATATATGAATCTATAAGTATACGGGAGCTGATATGCAGTAATAGAAGACGTCTGCTCAAGCTTGGGTATCTACCTGCTTTTCTGCTTCAGCCACTTTGGTGTCGTTCTCAGCTGCAGCTGCCTCGGCTTGTGTTTTTGCCAGTTCCTCTGCTTCTGCTTGTTTAGCTTTGAGTCTCTGATCTGCATCAGTAATAGCGTACGTTCCCGCATCTGCATTCAATATCTCAAGCTCTAAGCCAGACTCTAAGATATTAGCAAAATTCTTATGATCTATTTTCCAGCCTAATTGGCCACAGACATAAGTGATGACCTGATCACAAAAACCTAAAAATTCAATATCGAACTCAGCATGCTGAATTATATCTCTGTTGATCAACACTTGAGGAATATTATCATCCAGCATATTCACAATTTCACTCACAGGGGCGACTTTCAAAGAAGTACCGATACATAGCAGCAAATCACATTTTTTCAAGTCTTCTTTTATAGTGTCGTGATATCGTTGAGGTAAATCTTCACCAAAGAATGTAATATCTGGTTTCATAACTCCAAAGCTTTTGATGTCATCAAATCTTCTAGCATATGAGCTGCCTGAATCCTCGTACTCTTCAAGTTTTTTCATTAACTCCTTTCGCTCATTTGCACAGAAAGGACAATACGCAATCTCTTGCCTTCTTAGATTAGGAAACAACACTTCTCCAGGAACTTGGAATTTACAAGTAATACAACTTGCACTAGCAAACGAACCATGGCATCTAATCATTTTGTCTGGCAAAACACCTGCGTTAGACTCTAAATTATCAATGTTTTGAGTGTAATTCCTTAATAGTTTGTCTTTATCTTGTAAAAGTTTAATGAAACCATGCAGTGGTGTAAAAGAATCATCGGGTGGTAAAATCATATGAGCAATGGAATAGAAAACTGTCGGATCTTCTCTGAACACTTCTAAAGAGAAGACATCTTGTGGGTCATCAAGTCCTAAGTTTTTCATTCTAGAATAAAACCCTTGCGAAGAACGGAAATCTGGTATACCTAACGAAGTTGATATACCTGCACCAGTAAGGACTATAATATTTTGCGCATCCTTTATTTTCTTACATATTTGCTCTACCGTATGATATTCCTGTAACCTTTGCCTCATCCTGAAGACTTTATTGATAGCTTTTTGTAGCAGTACAATGCATTTTTCAAGGTTTCCACGAGAATCTGAATCTTTGAAATACTTTTCAAAATCTTTTGGAACGTATCCCAACAATTTTGTTACTAGTAAAATATCGTCAGTGGTGAAGTCTTCAGGAATGAATTTAGCCAAAAATTTAGAGTAACCTTCTGTTTTCAAGTATGTTCTTGCATCGTGACGAAGTTGCTCAGTCATTGGTGTCTCCTTGAGATCAATAAACTCTACTTCGCTCAAATCTATTCTTTCGGAAACAACATCTTTGTTGCCTTGAGATCCACTTAAGTTTGCAGCTGCCGATTCATTAGTTTGATCACCTAAAGCCTTGGGAAGAACGTCGCTATCTATACCAATTTCTTCCAAACTATCGCTAGAAGAAGAAGTGTTTCCTTGTAAATTTTCGTCCTCATCGTCGTCGTCCTCATCATCGTCATCCTCATCATTGTCATCCTCATCATCGCGATCATTATTTTCATTATCATCGACGTCTTCACCAGCTCCAAGCTCAGGAAATCCCACAGAAAGTCCCTCTGCGTCGGTATCACCTACACTGGCACTATCCTGCTCTCTTTCAGCTAAAACATCTGACATCTCAAGCTTGGGAACTTTCAATGGAGTACCCTCCAAGCTATCATCCCCGGCATCAGCTTCCTCCATAGGCCTCTTACCCAACTGGGCAGTGGCAGGTACGGGAGTAGCTACAATGCTCGATTCTGGACTAGAACTCATGATAAGTTTGCGAATGGAATTCTAGAGCTATATGCCTGTTTAAGCTCACCAGGACCCTATATGAATAACCTTTGGAACAGTTTTGGCCCACCCTGCAATCATATCTGTACACTCAAAAGGGTTGTTTTAAAAAACACCAGGCAATAAACGCAGAACACGATCTTTAAAAAAAATGCGACGGGTCGATATAGTAACAAGAAAACTGTTGCGGGTAACTTATTTTTGAAGCTGCGCTACTCTTGTTTTTTCACTTTCTCTGGCATAGACTGAGACTTACTGTGTGGGTGTGAGCATCATTACCATTATCATGATAAATGATTTAGTTGGTATAACATATAACACCTGCCCGTCAAACAGTGCGTAGATAGTGTCATTAGCATATAATAACACATATACACATTATGCCTCGTCCTAAGAAGCTTCCAGCAGTGCCCCCTCTCCCTAAGCTCCGTCTCAAAGGTGAGGTTCAAGTTGGTTCCAAAAATCCATGTGTTGCAATCATGGCTTCTATGCTCAGTTGTTGGGCATCGAATGGTGATGGTGCTGAAGCTTGCAAACACTTAGAGATACAGTTGAAACATTGTATGGACAAGCCAGTATGTATAACTCACTGGGCTCTCTACTCTCCCTTTTGCAATACATTTTACTAACTTTTGTTTTTTTTTTGTTACCTTATAGATCAAACGTGCTAAGACTACAACAGGTGAATTCAACAAAGATGCTAATAGATTACTTCCAAAGATTCACAAAGTAGACAGAAAATAGTTCTCTTACTTACTTAATCAAACAATATTTTTAGAGCAAAGTTTTTACAGCAGCTATTTTATGCACAAAAAGTAGAATCATTTTTCACTGTATATACTCTACACTCATTATAATTGCAGTCTATGTTGTCACCAGAATTTTTGTTCATTTGATCCGCTTATCAATTATCATCAATTATCACAGATACACACACACACACAATATATATATTTATATTTATATATCTCCTTCTCTTGTAATATAGGATAGAGTCTTTCAAGATGAAGGCTCTTTACAGTTAATAATATCGTCGCGTCGGTAAAAAAATCATGTTTGAAATAAATATACTTTTTTAAGCTAATAATGATTTTTATATTATTAGAGTTATTTGAAGCCTTTGCATCTGAATTCAGATTAGTTGCTGTGGTTTTTGATACTCCATAATGATGCGATTCTATAAGTATGGAAACATGCGACTACGCTCTATGCTTCGAAGCAGAAGATATTTGAGTACTGGAAGCAACCTTGAGGTAGAAAGCCATTCTTTAGGTAATAAGATAACAGGAAAAGCAAATGATAAGAGAACTACAAATCAATCAAGTTTGGGTAATAAAGACAAAAAAAGTGAATGGGGAAGTTTTATAGACTTTTACAATACATACTTGAAATCAGATACAGGTGAAATGTCTAGTTTTGCCAGTCTCCAAGAGCAAAAATCATTCAAAAGTATATTTGACTATCTTTATGATTCAAATGCAAAAGCATCTTCGTCTATTGAAGGAAGTTTGAATTTTCTGAAAAACTCAAACCAAATTCCGCTATCTGCAAGAACACGCAAACCAGATATGATTTCTTCGGTATCTAATTTAGTCGACTCTCCCACTGGCACTTACAATGCACAAGGTTTTGTGCCTTTTCTATCCTTTGACTTCCAAAAAGAGTACTGGGAAACCATAAAATTATCCAAGCAAATATCAAAAGCATTGAAGCCATCGATAAAGTATATCAATGAGAATATAAAGACTGATGAACAAATGATTCAATTTATTAAAAATAATATAATCGAGAAATACGTTGGTTATGAAAATCAACTTCAAGACACAAGCTTTGGATTCCAGCAACAAAATGATAAAACTACTCCTGAACAACTAGAATCTATAAAACAAGCATCTTTGGAAACTCCTGAAAGTCCTTTAATTAACGATAAAACTATGCCTGTTTTGATAAGGTATTGCTTGAACTCTTTAACTTATGATTTTGACTGCTTAGATGATACTTTAGCTTTGTTTGATTACATCAAATACCATCCTTCCAAAATGTTGTATGTAAGGGCATGTAATATTGAGTTTTACAATATTCTGTTGGCACAGGTATGGAGAAAGACACAGAATTTAGTGATTATAAAGAAACTTACGGAAGAAATGAAAACAAATTTAATTAGGCCTAATATTATTACATTCAAAATCATTTCTGTTATTTATCTCGATTGTATGAAAGCTACAGATACTAAAACCGCGTATCCTTATCTCTTATGGGGTGATTCTGGTGATGTACATACTCTCAAACTACAAGTTGACAAAATGGCCAGAACCGCAAAGTCTCTTCATCGTGTATAAACGAGACCAGATTTATAAAATTTTTGTATATAGGCTAATAGTAGTATTAAATATTTAATGAGTGATTTATTGTTTGAAAAAATATCATGGTTGTAAATAAATAAAATGAAGTTGCTAGATAAATAAATACAATCGTTAAATAAATAAATAAATAAAAGAAGTAATGGTCATTATTTGAAGTAACTACCAGAAGTTGATGATGGCTTTGAATGATTGTGTGATGCAGGTGGTGGAGTAGGAGACGATTCACGATCCACAGATTGTGTTTGAGTTGAAGAAGACTGGGTGAACGTTTGAAGGTTAACCGTGGAATTATTCTTGCTTGATGAAACAGACGAAGAGATCCTAAAGATTGAACTACCTGCAGACTTGGTCCTAGAAGCCTTGGGTCTTGAGTTACTGGATCCTAACAACGTCATGTTTCTAAATGATGAGCTGGATTGAGGACGACCAATTGAAAAAGCAGGTTTAGGTTTACTTGGTGACTGAGACATTCCAAATGCACCCACGCCACTACCTGACCCGTCACTCGCCAAACCTTCAGAAAGCAATGAAATGTGTTGTTTAATAGGGATAGGTCTAGATTCAACTCCTGGGGTGGATGATGATGCGGAATCACTGCCGCTAGGGGGATACGCTTGTGTCATTGTTAGGTCGCCACCTGATGAAGATGTAATAGAAGTAGTGGCTCCTGTATTTAGTCCATTTGTAGAGTCTGAACCACTATCTACGGCAGCTCTGCTGTTTTGTGTATCTAAAATACGAGAAACTAAGTAATCAGCCAATGCTCTATCTCCACCCTGTGCATCCAAATGATTGGGTAATGAATGTGTGCTGGACTTCAAATGTCTGTGAGTCATTGGTGTTGTGACGTCCGATTCATTATATAATGGAGCAGGTTCATCTTGATCTTGATAATCTAAGTCATATACGTTATTGTAAGATGGTACTTCAGACAGCTTAGATGAATCAAGTAATGGTGACATGTTAGAATTCGAATTAACACGAGACAAGAATTGAAAAGCCGGGCTAGCCATTCCTGATGCTAAACCCGAGCTGGGGAAATAACCCTCTGGAGATTCAGTTCCATCTGCATTGGCGCCTGCATCTGCTGAGTGATTTGGGATAGCCGGTCTTCTTGGTTCGATTTCAAAGTATGATGGAGTTTGAGTTCCTGACCTAATTGTTGGAGATAGATAACCAGAAGGTGAAAGCATATCTGGTGTAAATAAAATATCTCGACCACTATCTTTATATGAAGGCAAAAATTCTTCTTCCTCGCCATTATTATTGTCTTGGTCTTCAGGTTCTAAATCATTTCCTACTTCGTAGTCTCTATCTACGTGAATCTCTTCCTGATGAGAACTATGATGACGGTGAGAATGTCCACCATGACTATTGTGTCGGCTATTATTGTTGGTTCCATTTTCGCCTGCATCTGAACCATTACCATCTGCTGAATCACTTTCATCTCTATCACCATGAGCAAAAATTTCCTTATGGCCGACTTTAAACCTTACCCTACCACTTACATCAACATATGCATTTCTGCCAATGACTTTCTCGTTGGGAGAAATATAAAAAATAATAGGAAGCTTTGACTTCACTTGACTTGTATGACCATCAGGATTGATCAAATTGATACTAAGAATTAATTTGTGTCTAATTTTAATCAAGTCATCACGGATGGTACAATCTTGAGAACATTGCTTGAGTTTATTTGGAATCGTGATCTTAGCTTCTAATGACCAACGGTCTTGACCTAGTTCATCCATTGACACATCAGGTAACTCGCATTTATAAATGACTTTTTCATCTTCAAATCTTTCATTTTTTGGTCCACGAAGATAGAAGAATTGATGGATTGTTGCACTGATTTTACCTAGTTTCATGTTCTTTTGTAAAGGAACTATTAAGATATGAATCTTAGTCTTTGCTCCTATAGGTACGGCTTTTCTAGGTATTCTGACCTCATACTGAATCTTATTAGGCCAGTTGTTTTCAATTGAGCAGTCTTGATTTAAAACAATGTCAAATGTTGCAGGTTGTCTAAAAATTCTAAGATATTTGTAAGCCACTATAGGATGCTTAGTTGATGATTTCACTGTTTCTATTCTGCTTTCAAATCTATATAATATTGCACCACATTGTAATCCTTCGATAGTTTCAGGGATGTTACCGGGAAGTAAAACTTCAAATGGTAATGAATAATTTCCCTTAGGCAATTTATAAATACAATTTGAGTTCCTTGTAGTATTAGTAAATGGTGTTTCACCGGTAGGAATGTCATCAGTAAATTCCAAAATATGAGGTGCATTAAGGTTAGAAGTTGATTTGGAGGATTTAAATTTACTTGAGCTTGATGAATATATTGAATTTGGCAAAGATGAAGTAGAAGCCGAGTTTTCTTGATTAGAAGAAATCAATAATTCGTTCAATGCCACATTGACTCTATTTAAATTTGTGTCAACATCGCCTATATCTTGGCCATAATTTCCCTTAATTGTTATACCTTCTTTAGAATTGAGTAAATTCTCCCACACGACTTTCAAAATTGTGCTTTCAGCTTTTATTGCATTGACGCTTGATGATTTAAAATCTTTGTACGACTCTAAGAAATCCAACTTATAAGTTCCCATAAGATTCAAAGTGATCTTTTTCACTTGTATGTCTTCAGGTATGACAATAACAACATGACCAGAAACCATAAATGAAGGAGCTTCCTGATGCGCACCTTTGATCATTATCACATTCTTGTGCTGACTTTGGACCCTGATGTCAAAAAGTGTAGGCTGGATATGATTTGAAGATGAGCTGCCTCTTCCGAATTGAAACATGATTGAACTCAATGCTCTTATTTATTCATTTAATGATCGTATGCTTTTATAAAAAAATTATAGCCATAAACCCTGACAGTATAAAATTGCCTATATGCGTCTGGCTAAATGGAGATAGGGCTGAATAGAAAATATACAACTTTTAAATCCACAAACAAAAATGAATGCAATGGTATAGATGATGAGAAAGTAAACTTTGTAACCCTGAGTGTGTATATGTGCCGTTAAGAAACCTTTCGATGGTGCCTGTGTGTCTAGTCTGATGAAAACGTTACCTCAGGGAGAAGAAGAGGGGCAAACAGTGAATACTGGGGTGTCTCAACAGCGGCAGCTGAATGTCGATTATGAGATTAAGAAACAGAGGTCTTTATTTAGAAGCGAAAGAACGGGAACGCGGACAGAGAATGTTTGACGTGGAGAATGCACGGGTGCTCTTTTCTTGCATGAGGTTGGGGATCTCTGGGGGTTTTAATTGTTGCAAGCGGATACGGTACGGTGCACCAATAGAGCTAGCTGGCTATTCAATGCATATATTTAGATATATATATATTAGATACATATATATATATATATATGTATATATACAATGCTGTGGATTCTCCGCAATTAAACAAGCTTGTATTGTTTCATGAGAATACACTCCCCACCCTTTTCGGAGCTTGGCAAGTTGTAGATAAAAAAGTTACCATCTGTAGTAGCAACAGAAACAGTTGAGTTTTCAGCATTTACGCAAGCCACTGACTCAACATACTGCTGGGGCTTATTGTTGTTACTGCTGTTTTCTGCTGGTAATGCTGGTGGTGCTGTTGATGTGCTCTGCGGGTTTGCTGATCCTGCTGTAGTATGTTGAGAATCTGATGTATTTGCGTCTGGCACTGAAACAGAATTCGGTAGTTTAATATATGCAAAGTCTCTTCTTGGGTCAAGGATAGAGGTCACGGTATCTGGAAGATAATTATTCACTCTTCCCCTAACATTTTTTCCAACGCTGAAAGCAGAGTTCCATAAATAATTGCTAATTGATTTTTTGCGGCTAGGTTGGCCATGGTGCGAACTATCGCCTTTCGAATAAGCATCATTAATTGAACTTGTTTTGAGAATGCTGTTTAGCTCCTGATTCTCTTCTTCACTCAATTCCGTTTCGGTGGGTAAAGCAGAGCTTGGAGTTGCGCTTGTAGTTACAGACTCACTTGATTCGTTGTTCGGAGATGGCACAGTATTATCGAAACTTGCAACTCCTGGCTCATCCGTCTCGGAAGAAATTGACTCATCAGGCTCTTGCTCGGGTTCATTGCCAAAATTAGTAGTTGGCTGTTTCAAACTTTTTGATCTGGAGTGTTCATTAAGTTTAAATAGATGAATGGTGCCAGTGTTACTGGAGCATGCTAAGATTGCATTATTTAAACTGAAGCTCAAACAACAAATTGATGCACTGTAACTCCCTCTTCTAAACTCATACAGTTTCTTCCCATCACTAATACGGAAAACACGAATGATTGTACCTTTAGTGGAAGCAGTAGCCAGTAATGTCCCATCTTTAGATATTGTAATTTTTTGAAGTGGGGATTTGTGTGCTTGAATAATATTTAAAGGCTGTAAAGAGACAGCATCAAATATTATAACGGTACCTTGGTTCGAGTTAGATCCAAAATTAACTGTTCTATCCATGGAGTTGGAGTTGGGTATGGAGTTTGTAGCCTCGAAAGGAATGGCGGACGAGTTCTTATCAGGCGATGGGAAGGCAAGAAGAGATTCTTGATTTGAACTAAGTTCAGCTATCGTACTAGATCTCTTACTAGTACCTCCCGTTTCAATTGTATGCAATAATTTCATACAAGACACGTCGTATATAAATATCTGATCATATAAAACGACAATGAGTCTCTTTCTGTTCAATTTAACGGATAAAATAGAGGTAGGAAAAGTCAATTCACAAATCACAACTTTCTTCTTAGTATTGATAATCTTCAATTTTCTACGAGAGTTAATAGGTTTATCACCTAGGCCCACGACACCAATAAGTGAAGTTGAAAACAGCATTTCCGTGATTGATGCTCCTCCATCATCTGATTTCTCAAAGCATTCACCAAACGGATCACAATTAAACACTTTATAGCTCGTGTCTGTTCCAATGGATACACAGGTATAATCCTGGTTGAACGATATACATTTGATGGTATCCTGCTGCTGCATGACTTAAAAAATAGTAATCCTAATGGCTGAATTGCTTCACGTACTTTATCATTATGACTGAACACAATAAATTTAGGATGAGTTTATTGAAAACAAAAAGCATAAAAAGCTAGGCTTGCCCCAGACAGATTTGAGAAACAGCACAATAAGCCGCTCCGCAAAATGACTAATTGCATGTGGTTTTATATCAAAATATTTATATTTAATGTTGAGTGCTGCTCATGGGCGCTAAGGCAACCAATGTAATATATAATTATCCGTATGACATTGGTACATATCGAAAGTCTGAAAAGATCGTTCATGATACTAATAAATAAGTAGGAACAAAAGCAAGAAATTATGGAGTATTACAAAAAATATGCAAAATCACTGCGACTGATAGGAATAAAGTGAGTAGTTAATTCACACTAAATATATATATATATACAATGGGAGATACGTTACGCTGCATATAGAAATCTTTAAAAAACTCATAAAATCAAAAAACTTCCCAGGTGGCTTGAAATCACAAAGCCAGTTTATCATAAATGGTATATGATAAAAACAGCCTTTGAACAGTCTTTTTTTTTCGTTTCAATGTATTGTGTCTACAAAGTCATTCAATATGAAGGTCGTCTGAGTGCTGATATGAATAGTAAATTAGTTTTTTCTCAATTTTTCCATTGCAACAATATGTCTAGCCATCATTAAAGCTTTTAATTCTGCCATGGTTTGTGGTCTTTCAGATGAGTCCCCTAACATCAAAGCAGAACCACTGTCAGATCTAATTACTGAACCGATAGACATGAACAAACCAAAAGTACCGGCTGAACCAGCAATATATTGACCTAAAGTGTTCATGACACCATTTGGTGCACCACCTCTAAGGATGGCTAAACCACCAAATAACAAGCCTGTGACCACACCGACTGATGTTCCCATCATTAAACCCATCTTGAACTTTTGGAAGTTGGTCTGCTCTTGTTGGCCGTACTGTATATTCTGCACTGGAGGCATTGTTGCGTTTCGTCTTGATTTGTGTAACTTAGTGTCTAGTATCTACCAGCCCTTGGCACGCTCTAGTACAGTCCAATCTCCACCCCTTAACTTCATAACATACCTGCACTTCTATCTGGTTCCATCCAGCTCCAAAACGCTTTCCACCAGTCGGTGAAATAAATTTCCACTCCCAGCACCAAGTGTATGACGCACCCGTGCACCTCGGCTATTCCAGTCTTTAACACGTTGGAAATTGCTCAGGAATCCATCAAGCACCACCGACTGAACATATCAGATCAAATGGACCCGCTTGAGAGATTCACACTTTGGTGCATTACCTTGATCCGGTTTCCAGTCAACGGCAGCATATAGCATACAGCATACGGCGTAGCATCCACCTTATCGCTAATAAAGTATCCACAATGAATCAAGTCGCTAATGGTGTCGCTCCGGCAGGCGCTCCTGCTACTCAAAGTCAACAGATTCAACTTCCTCAGAAACCAAAAAATCCAGTTGCTGATACCATTGGTAACTTCCTTAGAAGTCATCCTTTACTCAAGCAAAGAACTGGTTTAAATGCACTAGATTCTACTCCAGTTGACTTTTTCAGGTACAAAAGATGTGTCCGTGCTTTAATGAGCGATGATTATAAATCTTTACAAAAAAAATTAAGCTCTAAGATCAAATTACCTGATATCACAGATACCCTCCATGCTCAACAAGTCTTTATATTACTAATTCAATCACAATTAGTTGTTCCAGTGAAGAAACTTAACTCTATGGAAGCCAAGACCAAGGGCTTAAAAATTAAGAAAAATTCACCATACTTGGAACCAAGTAAAAAAGCAGTTTTAAACGACAACGAATACTTCATTTTCACATTCACAAAATCTAATCCTTTCCTAATTCTTTACTCAATTTTAGGTTTAGTTGCAGTATTCACTTTAATATTGTTCCCGTTATGGCCATTCTGGATGAGAAAAGGTGTTTGGTATTTAAGTACTTCCTTATTATGCTTGATAGGTCTATTCTTTGTCTTGGCTATAGTCAGATTGATAATTTATGCTATCACCTTGATAATTTTACCTAACCAATTTTGGTTATTCCCTAACTTATTCGAAGATTGTGGATTCGTCGAAAGTTTTAAACCTACTTATGCATGGACTGACAACTCAACAGATTCATCTAAAAAACCTAAAAAATCAAAGCGCACCAAGACAACCTCAAACTCAGAACCACAAAAAGCATCAGTGGCTACTACAACTCAATCCAAGCCTGCTTCAACCACAACCACAACTACTAAAAAGGCACCTCGTCAGGCCACCATAGAAGAACTTGAATAAACTCAACAATCAAAAAGTCAAAAAAAACCATTCATGATAATAATAGACGGCTTTCAATTGAGCTATGTTGCACTAATAATTTTTACCTTTTCTTCTTTGTCATATCTTTGCATTGCCATGTCGCCTTGCTGCCTGTATACATAGATGTTATATTTTAAGTATATATCTAATCACACTACTATATCTTTTATCAAAAGTAAATAAGGCAATTAATCTGAAGAAGACGCGCCGATCGTCGCTAATTTTTTTTACAATTGCTAACAAGGTCAAGATAATCTTTGCTACCTGCCCCAGGATGTTTAAACAGTGACAGTATCAAAGGTAGAAACAATACCTACAAGAAGCTGCCAAAAGTTTCTAGTATCTTTTCAGGTTTACGTTGGGCCAAAGATATAATGTTGTCACTCAAAGCAAAGATTGGGCTAGGTATCTTGGCTACGTATACAACGTATACTTCTTACCTTTACGTACGAACTCAATTTACAATCAAAAAAAGAGAAGAAGAATATCAGACTAAAACCCAGAAAAGAAGAAAAGATGAATTATTGACGTTAAAAGATGACGATTACGGTTTTGATAGAGATGATGAAGGCCTTCCTGAAAAGTTTGATATCTTGAATATTGGAGGAAGGTTTGAAAATCCATTTGTTGAGTACCGCCCTCAAACGCTTTTTGAGTTCATCTTGACTCGTATACTTGAATTATTTGAAGGTAAATCCAGGGGAGGTGCGCCTAAAGATCCAGCCCAACTTCGGAAAATTTTACCTGTTTACCAACCAGACTTGGAATTGCATCATAAAAACGCTGATAGTGATCAAACTTCTACTAAAGCTGACCAAGAAGCCTTTTTGCCAATGCTTAAAGATAGACTCACTTTCACTTGGTTTGGTCAAAGTTGCTCCATTTTACAACTATCGAAGTTAACATTTATCACAGATCCATTATTTGAAGACTATATCATAAATAAGACACTTGGTCCAAAAAGAATAACGCATTCACCTGCTAAATTGAACGAATTACCGACTCCTGATTTTATTCTTGTATCTCATGACCATCCCGATCATCTGGAGAAAGAGTCTATCAAACAGATTGGTAATAAATCTACCTGGATTGTTCCATTGGGCGTTAAAGCGTACCTTGGCCGCAACGGAATTTCCAATGTCATTGAAATGTCTTGGTGGGATAAAATAGAGCTTAAATCGAAAAGGATCGACAATAATGATAAGTACGAAGTGGTTTGTTTGCCTTCTATGCACTGGTCTGGCCGTAGACTATATGACACAAATCAATCTTTATGGTGTTCATTCATGATTTTGAAAAATGGGAAATCTGTGTTTTATCATGCAGGTGATACAGGCTATGTGTCGGAGTTATTCAAATTCATAGGGACAAAATACGGACCTGTAAAGCTTGCTATGTTACCTATTGGCCAATACTGCCCGCAGTGGCATCAAAGACCAAGACACATATGTCCTGATGAAGCTTATGAAATAATGAAAGATCTCAAGGCAAGTAAGATGGTTGGTGTCCATTGGGGTACTTTTGTACTAAGCTCAGAAAATTTTATTGAACCAAAGGAGAAATTAGAAAAATTGGCTTCAGATAATAATTTGAAAAACTCAATTATTGTGCCACAATTTGGTAAGACTATAGTTATGGATTTAAGTAAGTCCATCGACGATAATGATGTAATAGAATTAGATAAGCATACCATTTATAAATAAATAAATATTGAAACATAACATATACATACTTACATTTAGATAGAAAGACTTGAAATTTTTCTCTATTGCTCGTTACTTTTAACATAGTCCACAAATTCATTAAATTCATTTTCCTGGATTTCAAAAGACTGTTGCCCATTTATTGGGAAAGAGCCAGATTTAACCTCTGCAGCATAAGTTTGTAAACTACTAACACTAGATTCGTAAAGATTATTATAGTTTTTAACAAATTTGGCACTCTTATTATTCATCATGCCTAGTAAATCACTCTGGACCAACACCTGACCACTGGTACCATCTCCAGCACCAATACCAATAGTTGGTATCTGTAAATTCTCAGTTATAAATTTGCTTAGCTTATCAGGAACACATTCAAGTACAATCATAGAAACACCTAATTTTTGTAAAAATTTGGCTTCTTCGTAAATTTGTTTTGCTGATTCCATTGATCTTCCTTGAATCTTATACCCACCCATGGAGTTCACTCTCTGTGGCTTTAAACCAATATGAGATGTCACTGGAATTCCCACATCAATCAACCTTTTTATCTCTGTAGCATATTCATAACAACCTTCAATCTTTATGGATCCAATTTTTCCAAGTTTCATTAGTTTAATACTAGAATCAAGACATTTAGAAGTGCTTGATTCAAATGAGCCAAATGGTAAATCCGCTATCACAAATTTAGAATCTATACCACGCAATACAGACTTGCATGTATAATAGTAATCTTCAAATTCAAGCTCTAAAGTAGTCGCTAGACCTTTAGACGTATTAGCTAACGAGTCGCCAATTAAAACAACGTCTATATGGCTAGAGTCATTAGCCCACCTGGCAGTTATATAATCATGTGCAGTGACAACACTTATTTTCTCTCCTTTTTTGTATAGCTTGTTGATATCAGTCAGGGTCTTTTGTCTTACTGGCTTGGGCTCATTCGGACTTGATGATTTTGGAGATTGGTGTGATGAAAAACGCAATTGAGATAATGGCTTTCTAGAAAGCCCCGATATGACACTCGGTATTTTATAATTAAGTGCAGTCCTTAGCATTGTTATAATTACCAGAATGGTTTTTTTTATCTATCGTTGTAGCTCCTATAAAGTAAGTCTAAAAGATATTCAAAGAGTCAACGCAATGATGAGTAAAATCAAACTATCCCCGACTTTTTTTTCGTTTAGCTCGCAAATTTTTTTTCTTTGTTTTTCGGAAAACACATGAACAAGACCACGCCGCACGTCACAAAAACGGTTATTTTATCAATGGCTATCTGTAGGACTCCTGTTTTTGAATTTGGCTCAGAAAATTACCTGTGTTTTTAGATAATTCTAATCAAACAAAGCACTTTCCAAATGATCTTTCTTACCTAATTAATTTCAAAGAAAAGTTAGTTTTCAGACTTAGCT
Organism: Wenyingozyma nanaspora; assembly: GCA_030557475.1. Classification (NCBI taxonomy): domain Eukaryota; kingdom Fungi; phylum Ascomycota; class Pichiomycetes; order Pichiales; family Pichiaceae; genus Wenyingozyma; species Wenyingozyma nanaspora. The sequence continues at coordinate 490,190 of JAKTPF010000004.1, read as the reverse complement.
TAATTTCTAGACATTTTTTGTCCAATTTATATTCAGTTACTTTCTTATCGATACATTACATAAACTCTTTATAGTTTACACACAAAAATAAACCCCGAATTTCAAAACATTAGTATTTGTAAAACCAAAGCTTGAGTACTGATCAGCTTATTTCATTCAAATCAGGTATCTCAATGATCCCATTGACTGAATCAATGACAACTGCAGAGTCTGTACGGCTGCTATGTCCTTTAACTATAGACTTGCCCGTATTCAGGAAATCCATTTCTTCTCCTGAGTCTTATTTATTATCTTGGGAAACTTTTTCAAGTTGGGAAAACCTCTTTAGATCATCATCATTATTGGGTTTAAGATCTATGCTCATTGGTTCAACTGCGGGCTCTTCTGGCATTGTTGATGGTAAGTGAGTGACATCGGCAGATAAAAGTTCAGCTTTGGGTTCATAGTTGTCATCATCATCCCATTCGTACTGAAATCGATAATCTATATGTAGCTTCCCTTCTTCTCTCTGTTTGTTTATCTCATCTTGAGCAGTTTCAAAATCCATGTCTACAAATTCAGTTGGATAGGAATTCAAGGTCTCTAGGACTTTGAATTTCGTCAAGTAGGCAATGGAATTATTCACCAAAGAATTATATTTTTTAGCAAGTTCTTGTGATTTTTGAAGCAGTAGCAATTTGCTGTTTGCAATTTGTGAGTCTGAGTCAGTGACATAAGGAATGTATGTTTCACTTTTGATGTAGTATATTAGTGACGCTAGAAAAGGAGAGGTTTCACTTACTGTTTTCAATGTTTCTTCAGAAATACTTAGTTGAGTCTTACTGTGGATTCCATCATTGACAACATAATTTTTAACTATCTCAATTGTGCTTGATAAAAATATGTATGAGTTGTTGTCTACCAAACCATCATCGTCTGATGAGTTGTACAACTTGATCATTTTGTTAAGTTCATCAACCATTTTACTTCTTAGTGAAACAATCTCTTTGTACTTAGCAATATGCTCCTGAGAATTGCTATCTGTTTTGTTTTGATTATGAATAATGTAATTTTTCTGATATTGGTTTATTTCAAATGAAGTTAAAATAATCATATTCAAGGTAGAAATAGAATGGATTTGGTTGAATATATCCATAGCTTCAAATTTTGAACCACCCAAACCGGCATTAGCTTGCTTGAAAGTAGCATATATTACGTCCGAAAAAAACAAATCTGCACTATAATCATTAGTCTTAGATGATGTGAGTTTTATAACTTTTATGAAATAAAACTGAGCTTTTTGCAACTCATTTTTTGCTTGGTAATAGGTTCCAAAGAGAAATAAAATACGGATAACAATAGGATGATAAAACATTAATTCTTGGGAAGAGAATTGTCTCATGTCATAGTCATTTATAAAGTCAAATAAATTCTTTAAATGACTATATTTTTTGCTGTTTAGATCTTCCATATTCCAATCGCTAGACTGGAATTGGTTGAGAGTCTCGTAGTAATTAATGAGCAATCTTAGATATCTTAATCTCAACTTCCTTTCTTCTACTTCATTTAAACTGATATAGCTATTAAACTCTTGATTGAATTCCGAGTCTCTTTCACCATTTACATCGGACATAAGTGATTGGCCACCGGTGGTTTTTCTTCTCTTTTTATTAGACCCAACATTTGAGTCATTGATAGCATTCAATTCTTCTGCAATGGCTTTGTAGCACACAGTAAACATTTGGGATGACTTATTTGAGCCATCCCAAGATCTAGAGACAAATGACACACCTGAATAAAAAAAGGTTAAGATTTTATACTCGCTTGGAGTCAACCATTTTACTATTAATGGGAAATTCATTATGGACGGCCCGCCATCATTCAATTGAATATTGAAATTAATCTTAAATCTACCCAATGTTTTAACTCCATCTGTTGTAACATACCATTGATGTAGATTTTCTGTAGCCAATATCGTTTTATTAAGTTTATCAATTTCTATGATTTGTTTTCTAGTTTCATGAGGTTCGTCTTCTTGAGTTGATATAACCACAGCTAGCAAATGAATTACAGCAATTAATTGTACTGGTAGTTCACTATATAAGCTTTGAAATAGTATATTCTTTTGTTTTAGTAAGTTGTATCTTTCCTTTGCGTCTTTTGTATTACCTTTGAAAAGATGTTGAGAAATTTCAAATATTGAAGCAAGTTGATAAAATTGAAAATTATTAGCATTTAAATGAGAAGATAGAGTATTTGTTATTTCACTGAGTAAGTAAAACACTTGCTTTGGTGTGAAGGTCATACCGAAATATTGAAACTTTAAAAAGTTTAAAAGACACTTCAGGTCTGTATCTTGTGGTTTGACTTTTTTGATTATAGAATTAAGGTAGTTCTGACTGTGTTTCTTTGTAATGTCTGATTTGTACTGTATGATAAACTTAAGTATTTCTAACCGTATACCCCAGTAGTAATATGAGTCCACTGAAATGGTTTCCTGTGAGTTTTGGCCCTCATCATCAAAAAGGAAAGAAGAAGACGAGATAGCTTTTGTGGAAGTCACGTTGAATCTATTAACTAAAGTCAAAGCTTTACTCAAATAGTCAGAAGCTAAATGAATACTTTCAGTCTCGAAAAGCAAGATGGAAACAAGCTTGTAACGGATTTGAATCTCCCATAAAGTATCTAAAACATTTGGATAACGCTGCAAGATGATTAGCAAGGCTTTTATTGATGCTTTGATGGTATGAAAGTAATTTGAAACACCCTTCTGACTCTTGAAGCAATTGATTGAATTTGTGTGAGCCTTCAGGTACAGAGAATCACTCAATCGTAGTAACAGCTTCACCTGATCCAAAGGCGTGAGTTCGTCTGACATTTTCAGCGTTTTGGAAGTTAGAGTTGCACCTTAAGTTGTGGTTATACCTTTGTGTGCATGCTTTGTGTAGTAAATCATGAAAAGCTAACGCACCTTATCTCATCTCACAAGGTATATATAATAAGTAGTCTTAGATCTGATATGCACTGCAAACTGAAAAACTAGACGACGCGACGCCAAAAAAAAAAGATTGAGTACACCTACACAGCCAGCAATACCACCACCCGTACCCCTCACCACTTTGTCTAACTGTAGCACCACATGGATTACCCGCGCAAGCCCTAAATCTTAAGAGTTTTTTTTCCATTTTGAAGACAGCAAAAAATCTCAAAAATCTCAAAAATTTTCAAAATCTCAGCAAGCCAGACGAAAAAAAAAAATAATATAAATAGCGGGTAATTTCCCTCTTGTCGATTCTGTCAAATGCGCGGTAAAACAACTGACAAAAGTTTACCTGGAGCTTGGAAGCCATTATTAGCTAATTACAGTGATCGTTTTGTGTTGATTGCAATTCGTATCATATCAATTCATCACATATTGTAAGAGGAGTCATTCAATTGAACATCTTCTGTCTTTCTTATAGAGCATATCACAACCACTCAAAAAAAAAAGCATTTGTTTTCATCTTTCATCTTTCTTATTTATTCTCCTTTTGTATATTATCCACATAATATAAACGTCGTTATATTGTATATTACTTTTATTGGGTTATTTTCGGTGTTTCTTCTTATTCTATCTTTCTCTTTCTCTATTGTTACTGTTTCTTCACAAATTTCTTTGTTGTTTTAATTCATTTAGTTAACTCCTTTCAATTATCAATAATACACAATGGATTCACTTAAATTACCAACAACAGCAGCCAGAGCTAAAGCTTTCACAGCGAATGGTTCCTTGGCATTCCCAATGAGTCAAACAGATATGTCAGGCGATGACAACAACATTAATAATAATAGTACCATTAGTACCAGCAGTCTTAATAATAATAATGAGAATGAAATAATACAGAACCCACATGTCAAATTTGAACAATTTGGAAATGATGTTAAATCTGAACCATTGGATAAGCTAGACGTTGGTGAAGTCATGACTAATGATGCAACTTCTGCTGATGATGCAGCTGCTTCAGGTATAGTACCAACTTTACAAAATATTGTTGCTACTGTTAATTTGGATTGTAGATTGGAATTAAAGACAATTGCATTACATGCTCGTAATGCTGAATATAATCCAAAGCGTTTTGCAGCTGTTATCATGAGAATTAGAGAACCAAAAACCACAGCATTGATTTTTGCCTCTGGTAAAATGGTTGTCACTGGTGCTAAGTCTGAAGATGATTCTAAATTAGCATCAAGAAAATACGCTAGAATTATACAAAAATTAGGTTTTAACGCTAAATTCACTGATTTTAAGATTCAAAATATTGTTGGTTCATGTGATGTTAAATTTCCAATTAGACTAGAAGGTCTAGCATTTTCACATGGTACTTTCTCTTCGTACGAACCAGAATTATTCCCCGGTTTAATTTATAGAATGGTTAAACCTAAGATTGTTCTCTTGATTTTCGTCAGTGGTAAAATCGTGCTGACTGGTGCCAAGCAAAGAGAGGAGATATATAAGGCTTTTGAGGCCATCTACCCTGTGCTGAGTGAATTCCGTAAGTCTTGATCTATACATATAGTGAGTGTGTCTATAAAATAAAATAAATTAAAACAAACACTAAAAAAAAACACTAAAACCACCGCACGAAGCCTCCCTCCATTTCCTCCATATTACGTAACAGTGCGCAATAAAAGCGAGGCCCTTTTCGCCCTGCCGATCAAAGCAGGGAAGAAGGGAAAAAGAGAGAGAGAGAGACAAGCAGGCAAGACAGGCAAGGGACAGGGCAAATAAATAACCTCATATACTCTACTGCACACTTTCAAATCACTGCATAGACATACACATCACTAAACACACTCATAAAACTATCCATCTACACAACAACATAACACGCCTACTAGTGTCTGCGGCCTCTCACCTCTCAACTCCAATAACGAAAGCGTACAAAGGCAACGGCAACTGCTATTCCCTGCCCTTTTTACTTAAGGAAAAAAAAACAAAAAAAAAATCACTCTACAGCAAAGCCAAAAAAATTTATTTGGTGAAAGTGAGTTGAAGCATTGAATCTATAATTAGCTGATTTAATTGCACATACTTACTTCTTCTGCACCTTATTTGTGTGGGTTGGTTGTATTTAAACTAATCTGCTATTTGGGTAAACTCACATTGGCTGGTTTGCTTGCCACTGTTGGAAACACAAAGGAAACACAAATTCTCGAACTACTACATCTTACTTATTTATTAATTTTCATTATCGGTCACTCATTCATTTATTCATTTATTTGATCATTGAATCATTCCATTTTTGATTCTAATCAATAATAGCATAACATAAACAGCAAGCATTATGAGTGAAGTACGATCAGGACAAACTCACCACACTAATCAAGTTGAAAATGAACATTTTCAAGACCACGACGATCACCATCAGGATGATCAAAATCATTTAGACCTCCCTACAAGACCAATCCTTTACAAACATGACTCAAATTCAGGTAAATATACCAAGTTGCCTCCTCTCAACACAAAAGATGTCATGCCTAATAAACCGATACTAATAAATAACTCTGCTACTCCAAGTTTGACCACTGTCCCACAATCTACTGTTAATACAACTACTACTACTACTACTGCCACTCCTACAATACATACTGCTCCACATGATTCAAATGAGCATTCAGACACATCCACATTAGTAACACCAATGACTGCAACGGCAACACAGCTACAGACACCAGTATCTACAGTGAAACCTTCAAGCTCCACGGTGTCTTTCCAGTGTCCTTCATCTGCATCTTCAAAACACAGAGGCTCAATTAGTGCTAGACCTTCACAAACCAATATCAATAAGTCAAATAGTATAGTGAACCAAAATTTGTTAGATGCACAGTCTAATGGTATTCCAAGTTCAAGACAACCTTCTACTAATTTGGTTAACAAGCTCGGTGGTGGTGCTCATGATCATGTAAGTAATACTACTACCCCAGTTTCAGATGATCACCCTCATTTGACTTTCCAGAATTTGAGCCATCACCTTCATCAACAACAGCATAAGTCAACTGATCACAATACAGAAATAAAGAAAGCAGAACACAATTTAAGATCACCAAATTCCATGAACCCAATAACGCCATCCATTGGAAATATTAGTACTGCTTCTACCAATAATAATCACAATCTTGCATATTTATCATCTCGCAATAGTAGCATATCTTCAATTCAATCCAATCAGAGCTCCATTATGGCCAATGGAGACTATAATACTCACACTTCACCACCATTGACTAATTTCAATTTAAACCAAAACTTGAATACCCATGCATTCCCCAATAATCAAGAAGTAGATCATTTCAAACTATCATCTCATCCTTTACTACATCACAATCAAACTGGTTCATCGTCACACTCCTCTCCATTATTACCGCAATCTGGCTCAAATGTGAATTCACCTTCTTTGAAAGGAAATGTTGCCACTCCTACTAGTGTCACCGCACCTAAGGTAAAGAAAATAACACAAACACAAAAAGCTGTCGTTTCATTGAATAAAGGACCCGTTGTCCCATTTACGCAATACATGAGCAAAGAAGATGACGGTAAAATACATATTTTAATTGGTGCTACTGGAAGTGTAGCTACAATTAAAATTCCAATGATAATCGATAAAATCTTTAAAATTTACGGAGTCGATCGAGTATCTATTCAATTAATTGTCACCGAGGCAGCTGAACATTTTCTTAAAGGTTTGAAGATATCAACTGAAGTTAAAATATGGAGAGAAAGAGAAGAGTGGTCCTCACCCTTATTAAAACCAGGTGATCCGGTTTTACATATGGAATTAAGAAAATGGACAGATATTTTTTTAGTTGCTCCATTATCCGCTAATACTTTGGCTAAAATTGCAAATGGGTTAGCTGATAATTTATTAACTTCAATAATTAGAATATGGAACCCAAGTATTCCAATTCTTGTGGCACCAGCTATGAATACATTCATGTATACTCATCCAATAACCAAGATACATATGAATATACTGCAAGAAGATTTCAAATTCATTGAAATTTTGAAGCCAATTGAAAAAGTATTGGTTTGTGGTGATATAGGTATGGGTGGTATGAGGGAATGGAGTGATATTGTGGATATTTTAGTTAAGAGATTGAAAAATATTGAGAAAGCAAAAGCTAAATTAGAATTGAGCTCGAATGTTTCAAATACGTTGGAGCCTAGGTCTTCAAGAGAAAACTCCACAACAAGTTCCGCTGGCGGGGATAATTTTGTTGATGCTTCCCAAAAGGATGGTGATGATGACGACGACGAAGAAGACGACGAAGACGAGGATTACGAAGAAGATGACGATGATGATAACGATGACTACGATGATGACGATGACGATGACTATGATGATGATGACGACGACGACGACGATGATGATGACGAGGACAATGAGGATTCTCAGCAGGACGACAATGAAGGTGAGCAAGAGGCTGATGTAACATCCACATCAGTAAAAAGAAGCAGAAGCGAGCTTCAAAAGATTCATGAGTCTAACGGCAAGAAGCTTGAACAAATGAAGTTGACTCAGAATGAGGATAAATCTGTGAAGTTGAAAGAGAAAGAAAATCAACTAGAGAGTGTTTCATTTCAACTGAAAAGCAAGTATGGCAGTAGTCCAATAAAAAAGGAAACACCAAAGGTAAAACTTGATCCCAATCAAGCCAATGATAACGATGACGATCTTGTTTTTAGTGCTGACGACTAAACTTGTACTTATTCGTATATAATCCGATTTTTATGTATTAATTTTATCATTTAATCAATCATTTATTTATTTGATGATGTACATTTAATATCGATTATAGTTGTAACTTTACTACTATTGAGCAATGTTTTGTTTTACTATTTTGTATGAGCGAAATGTGAGAAAAAGGAAATTTGTAAACAAAGAAAATTTAAGCTGAGATTGGCTTTAATTGTCTGATGGAGTACATTAAAGATAGATCAAGAGTAATATTGATTGCTTCAGTGAAAGTCGTCTTTGGATTCTAGGGAGGTTAGTATCAGTCACTTGTACAGTCACTTGTACGCATAAGACTACACGAAAATGAACGAGGTGACAAAGTTTACGAAGAACTTTGCGAAGTTTGTAACGACTAAGAAGCTCACTAATGCCCAATTACAATCCATTTCCAAGACATGTGGAATCTCTTTGAACTCCCCCTTGAGGAAAGATAATATTATCCAAGCTATTCACGATACGATTATTAACTCGCATATACTCAAACTTAACACAACTCAGAAGATGTTTAATTCCAGGCGGTTTGAATCAAATGAGAATAATCATGATACTAATGGAAAATTGCAGTTGTTTGCCATTGATACCGGACTACGGAATTTTTCGTTTTGTAGAATGGAAGCAGATTATACACCAGATGGGCTAGATTTGAGTACTAGAAAGCCTAAGATCCTGCAGTGGTTCAAGATGGATTTGAACCTTTGGTCAGGAAATCACAATACTGATTTTACACCTTTGAATTATAGCGCCATGATAAATAAAATTATATTTGAGTTGATCTACAACGATAAAGTTGCATCACCTGATATAATCCTCATCGAAAGACAAAGATTTAGAACTATGGGAAATCATAACGTTTTTGAGCATATTTTGAAGTCCAACGTTTTAGAGAATATGCTAGTTTCATCTTTAAATACAGCCAACTTAATTAAACCAAAATCTTATAACGCCTCAGTCGAGAGCGTTTCTCCATTGTCTATGGCTTCATTCTGGACTTCATATGTTAAATCTAATGACAACATAACACATTTGTTTAAGCCTTCTTTACTAGAAGATAAGAATTCTAAAGATCTGAGAGTCGATTTAGTTGATAAATGGATTAATCAATTGATCTTGAATACTATTACTCCATCCGAATTTATAAATAGCAACGATGGTTTGGTTCCCGAGATCGAACTCTCTGATGTGCTTTTATCCAAGGTGAAGATAGATCAAGCACAACAAAACATGCTTTCTGCAAAGTCCAGAAGAACTAATGTGTCTTCATCCAAAAGACTTCATGAAACAATTCATTATTTAAACAATTTAAACTCAACTAATCTGAAAATTAAACTGCCTGAGCTAGACTCGGAATTGACACAGAAAGACACTGTTAAAGGTGATGACATTGCCGATTGTTTACTGCATGGTCTAAGTTGGTTGAAGTTTCAGAAGAATAGAGCTGATTTCTTTAAGTTTATTTTAAATTACGAAGACACGCACTTACAGAAAGCACAGAAGAACCTCGACCTTATGGTTCTTCCCGAAATGAAACTGGCCAATACCTTTTGGGTCTGATAGATATGTATATAGGTAATGTTGTATATGGATAAATACTCCACTAATTCACGAATTTAACGTTTCAAACATAAGACATTTATGCTCTGGCAGTTACCTCGATAATTCAATCGAGAACATGTAATACTTAAATGTTTAGTAATAGTACCCTTCAATAGATGTCTCACCGAGATGCAACTTTACCGGTCCACCCTCAATTTATCAGACCCACAGTAAGTAAAAATTTCATTAGATGCCCCGAAAAACAGTTTGTCTTGGTTGATCTTTGCTTATAACAATTATAAATCCCGTATTTGTTTAATACATCTTTTTATTATTCACAAGTTTTGTTTTATTTACTGCTAAGTAAACTGTATTTAAGTAATATTTAAATTTTTCAACAACAGCTTGCTTCAGGCATAATGAGCATCCATACTGAAACTGTTTTGTTTAGGTTACCACCACAAGAAGCTTACCTTTGTCAGTGAAGTTTGAAGTTTTGTGAAGCTGTGAAGTACTTAAAATTTCATCTGCATCTTGGTAACTGTATTGATCAATATTTACCTCATTTTTTGGGAAAATTTTCACTCTGTTCTCAATATCTGGTTCCTCGCTTTCATCTATTCTGGGAATAACGTTTCTCTTCAAGTCGTCTAAAGTGGCATTTTCAGAGACGATGATGGCAAATATGTCATCTTTGTAGTAGAATTTTATTTTAAACTTTTGACTTTCCAGTACAGTACCATTTTTACTGGAGCCAGACCTACTTGGCGCATCACTCGAAAAATTATTGCTGTTATTGTTATTACCGTATCTGGTTGAAGAAGAGGTGGATGTGACAGATGATTGACGTTGAAAACTAAGTGAACTCATTCTATTGCTTAAATTGGGTTTAACATTCTCGTATTGGGAGATTCTATCCTGCTGATAGGTTGAATGTCTGGTGTCTTGCTGAACTGGTCCATCCAGGCCATTACGGAAAATCAATGGTGGAGGGCTACGCAGGGCTTGCACTATGGCTCCTTCGTTATATTGATCGACTTCTACGTCACCTTCTCTTAAATCTAGAAAACTCAACACCAAATCACTTTTTGAAATATAATCATCTAGTTCCAGTAATTCTTTCAAATATTGGTCTAAGTCTGATAATCTTTGATGAGAGATAACATCGGTAACAACTTGAAGAGGTCCAGGGATATACGGTATAACTCTCTCCCTACTTCCATATTTACCTGATTCTCTAGGCCATGTGCTCAAAACAACTTGATGGAAATTGAAAAAATCTTCATAAAATCTGCATAGTTTTCTTTCAGATCCATCTGAAAACACCACATGCACCAAGAACCAGTATTTATTATCAGTTAAAGAAAATGTTTCAACATTTATACTATGGACATAAAGAGGATTTCTTCTAGTATATGAAGAGCCTGAAATTGATCTATATGTATTATTCGACTGCTGTGGTTCCTGACCTTGATAAATGTTACCATATTGCTGTTGATGTTGTCTTTGTTGATCTACAGCAGCTGATCCTACAGCCTTAGCGCTGGCTTTATGTTTATTTGTGATAGCTTTCCATTCGTCAACTTTGGGAAGACCATGTTTGTCTATTATCTCTCTTGGTGATTCCTTCAGTGGTATTCTTCCCGTTGTATCAAACAATTGAACGTATCCAACGGGTACAAGACCAGGTTCGCCTATCTTCTCCATGAATTTTCCAATAAACCATTCATAATCATGATGGGCACATATTATCAGACTGTCACCTATCTCACAATTTAATTCATCGGGTCTTTCAGCTTGAAAATCATACAGCAATCTTCCGTATAATACTGGAAGTGGTGTTGGTTTCTTTGGCTGTACTGAATTATTGGTATGTGTAGTGGACACGGATCTAGTGCGAACACTTCCATTTGAAGAAGAGCTGGACACTCTCTCGCCTGGTTTATGGGTTTTATCAAAGACTTTAAAATAGGAGGTTGGAACAACACCTATCACATCTTTGATAGGATCAGTAGCTTGAGTCCATTGGGAAGTCTTGTCGAAGTCTCCTATAACATGAAAAAATTGGCCTTCGTCAAAGCTTAGTTCTCCTGATCGTTGTCCAACATAAGAGTATAATGCTTGAATCACTTTACTGGGGGCTGAAAAACTTTGTGCACTATTGTTACCTAAGCCCAAACCACTGTTGGATGAAGTAGATGAAACTCTGCTCTTGAGGCCTTTGTCTTTCTTTTCTTTGTCTCTGGAAGATCTTTTGAACGATGAAAGCATCTAATATGGTGTTATTATGGAGCGTTTTTTGGATCACAGAGAGAGAAAAAAAAGGAAGTAGATAGCAGTGAGGTCTTACGATCAAAATTAATGAGAGATGAATGAGGATGAGAGATTGGAACACCGATTAAAATAGGTCCAGGCGCGTGAGTGCTTCCTAAGGTAGTATATTAACTATATGCAATGCCTGTCGCTCTACTTATTATTGTTCAGGAGTTGTATTAATGCTAATACAATTCTGAAACATGAAAACAAATCAAGCCAGCTTTCCTTTAATGAAATTCTCATTTTCTCCCCATTTGCGTGTCAAACTCAATCAGCCGCTTTTTGGTGCCTGGCCAGGCCTGTTGTTGTTCAGTTTAATTACTTTTTGAACTTTTACACATGAAGTTTCTGAGCATCACCAAAAGAAAGTATCTAGATATGTCAAAACCATTAAGGAGGTACATTAAAAGTATGCATGAGAGAAACAACTTTTTCTAATCTGTCGAAGAACTAAGCTGTGAAAATAAAAAAAGAATTCAAAATTTTCAAAACAAATTAAATTTAAATTTTTATTTGTTTGAAGAGTGAAAATAGTGAAAAATCAAAAGTCATGGTTAACACATATTCACTCTATTTTGCACTCAAATAATTACTGACTAAAACTCATTAATATACTAATATATAAGCACTACATAGTGACTAAATCTGAAAGATGACAAAAAAACATTAATAAAGTAAGAGAAAAGCAGACCTAGAGATCGCAGGTCGCTCCAAAAATAAGCCTAAAAAATTTTAGATTCTCTCGACGCTTATCGACCCCATAGTTAAGCTCTACCGTACATAGTTAAAGAACCTCCCAGGTTAACTATGGTTACAGATGGGTTATTTACGTCAGAAAAAGTGTCTTGAGTGACTAAAGACACTCCTTAATTATATGGGTTCCATTTTGGCCATGTCAGAGTGATCCAAGGTCAACTACATGCCAAAAAAAACGTTCCGGTACCGGGAGTCGAACCCGGGTCTGCTCGGTGAAAGCGAACCATGATAGCCGTTACACTATACCGGAGAATTGTTACAAACTTTTGCTTAAAAGATGCCGGGCTGTCACAATGGTGCACGGGTGTTTTCTTATCTAAAAGGTATTCTACCTAATAGGTTTTCCTTCTTTATTAATCAATTATCACACAACAATACCACACTAAGAAGAAACAATGTACAAAAACTTTATTAATAATTCTATTTACTCAATATATAAATGCAGGAAAGAAATGATGTACTCTTTATATATTAAATAGAATAAATATTAATAAAATAAGTTTGAATGATAAAAAAAAAAGTGTTCGAACAGGAGAGTTAGTTATATTTTACAAATTGTTAACTAAATGAAAGATTTAATCAGATGTATATCTACTAAGTATTTGAGATATTTTCAAATAATGTTTCAAAGCAAAAGTATCTCATTTTTTGTTGAGCCAACGTATGCCTCTTGAGATATAAGTCAAATGAGATAATTTTCAAATAATGGGTTTCAAAATTGCTTTGGGTTCTGAGGGTTTCTGATTATTTCCAAGTTATACTATGAAGCGTGCATATTACAATCCAGTTTGAGATGATTTATTCAAGTTATAATTTGGACTGGTTTTGTTTAAATCAAAGAAGGGGAAAAATCTTTTTGCAATGAAGTTTTGCACTTTGCAATTTTATATTTTTGTCGATATTTAGAATTAAAAAAAAAAAGAATACCACAAAAAACCTTAATATAAAATACATACTCTTCTCATTTGTTTTGATCAGTTTTAAAACAGTACTAGAGTTGTTGAACGAAGCTGTTAGGGCAACTATGGACAACAAGAGGAACAGCAATTTGTATCTTTTCAAAATGTCAAAATCACAAAGAAGTTTTGAAGTCACGTGCGGTGATGAACTTATTTTGCTAGCGAGACATTGACCTCTTTCTTTCACATTAACGTCAAATCTTATAGCCAAAGCACTACTATTTTTTTAATCTTAAAGATTTTGTAAGTGACTATAAAATAATTACTAGTTCATGTATAAGTCTGTGCGAAGAATGTCTGTCCCGTACTTGCAAGAGGTGAAAGTTGCCCAATTATGTGTTAAAAGAGCGTCTATCTTAACTAAGAAAATCAGTGATGAGATAGCTGCAAAGAAGACAGGAGGAATATCAAAAGACGACAAATCCCCAGTGACAATTGGAGATTTTGGAGCTCAAGCCATAATCATCAACAGTATAATGCGTAACTTTCCAACTGACGAAGTTGTAGGAGAAGAAGATTCCGATCTTATCAAAAATACAACCGGATTGGGGGAACTAATCTTTAATCATATCAAGGATATCGAGCAGATCGATTCAGAGAACTCGGAAATTGTTGGTGAAATTAAATCTGTTGATGAAGTATGTGATATCATTGATCATGGTAATTCCAAAGGTGGAAATAAAGGTAGAATATGGGCATTGGATCCAATCGATGGTACTAAGGGGTTTTTAAGAGGCGATCAATTTGCCGTTTGTTTAGCTTTAATAGTTGATGGAGAAGTGAAAGTAGGTGTCATTGGATGTCCTAACCTGCCTAGTGATTTGTCCGATCCCAATTCTAAAAGAGGAGGCTTATTTACTGCTGTTGCTGGTCAAGGCTCATATTATCAAGATTTGGATGTTGGATTACCAGATTTATATACTGATGCTCAAAGAATTAATTTAAAGCAAAATTTCACATTCAACCAAGCAAGAGTATGTGAAGGTGTTGAAAAAGGCCACTCTTCCCATGAATTGCAATCCATAATCAAAGAAAGACTAGGTATAATTTCTCCCTCTACTAATTTGGATTCTCAAGCTAAGTACTGCGCATTATCAAGAGGAGATGCTGAAATATATTTGAGACTTCCAAAAGACGTCAAGTACAAAGAGAAGATTTGGGACCATGCTGCTGGTAATGTACTGATCAAGGAAAGTGGAGGTATAGTGAGTGATATATATGGAAACCAATTGGATTTTGGCTATGGAAGAACTTTAAATTCTCAAGGGATCATTGCTGCTTCTAAGAATCTACATCCCGATATTATTAATACTATCAAAAGCATCATCGGAGAAAATGGTGAAGATTTGGAGAAATACTGTTAGACAAAATTTACTAATTTGCTTTTCTGTATAGAATAACAATCATAAATTTCTTATTACTTTTAAATAACGTTAAAATGTATGGCATATTAGTGTTGTATAAAATATTTGTACAAATGCCCCCTGACGACTAATCTTGCCTACTTAATCTAAACGATCAACACCGTTTTCGGGAACGTCTTCGTTGAAATTCTCATTTTCTATTATAACCTGTTCTACCGGAGGAACAGGTTGAAGATCAGGAGCAGGATCAGGAGTAGGAGCAGGAATAGGAGCAACAGGCTGAGTTATTTTTCCCCATTCCCAAATTGGAGCTAAAGGCTGTACACCATTATGGAGTTTAGGATAAGTGTCCATTAAATAAAAGACTAAATGCCCTATGATCAATCCAGAAAATGATTTTGATGCTGGTTCGAATACAAAGACTGTAGCTAGATGAATATAAGGTAGATACACAGCATCAAATGTTATGAAGCCTAGCATAACCATCTTTGTGTGTGGGTTCTTTCTTGACCAAATGTAATTTAAAGCGTCATTCAATTGAGCGTTGAGTAGTATCTTATTAAGAAAGTATGAATTATAAGCAAGTAATCCTGAGCATATTATGAATAGAAACCATAAGTAATCTCTACTTCTCGTGAATCCGTTCTCCATAGATTGAGAATGTCGCACAAGCATAAATAAATTGAAAAAAAGATCGGGACTGAAATGTCCAACGTATAGAAAACAAGTCACTAGTCGGTACAATTGTAACTTCTGGAAAACAGTTTGATATGAAAAATAGCAATCAGATCCTTGTACCCAGCCGGAAGAAGCTAAGGTTGCAAAACCAACCATGCCTAATGCTATGGTTCTGGTCACCGGGGGCACCTCTAATATCCATTGTAAAGGTATTCTTTCCATTATCAATCAGCAAGAAGAAGCACTACTAGCGCACAGTAGCG
Organism: Wenyingozyma nanaspora; assembly: GCA_030557475.1. Taxonomy (NCBI): domain Eukaryota; kingdom Fungi; phylum Ascomycota; class Pichiomycetes; order Pichiales; family Pichiaceae; genus Wenyingozyma; species Wenyingozyma nanaspora. The sequence goes on along the minus strand of JAKTPF010000004.1, from coordinate 474,570 downwards.
ATGTGGATGTCGTTGCGGTAGTATCTTCAATTCTTTGTGGGCATAAGGTCACAAATACAGAGATCCAACTTCAAGCCATTAATTGCCAGCTAGCTAAAAGCTAGTCAGACTTTGAAGCTCCTAAGTCTCGCCTCCAGTCCCAGTCCCGCGTCGCCTGTGCAATGTCGCCGCACAGGTTTCATTACTTGATTTGCCTTGTACTTCCTTCACCAGGCTGTCAGAGAGAAGAAGAGTAAAGCTAACAACATATGCAGGAAATAGATAGGTACGGATAGGATCCCTAGAACAGACAGCGAATAACATATCATGGACGTGGATAACTGCTCTGAGCTTTACAGCTCATCAGAGTGGAGAGAAGAGAATGAGAAAGTAGTCACCGGACCATATGATTACCTGGCATCGAATCCTGGTAAGAGTCTACGAGGCACTTTAATTAGGGCTTTTCATAAGATATTGAAGGTGGATGACTCTATACTGGAAGGTGTGGAAACTGTGATCAATATCTTACATGTTTCTTCCTTAATGATCGATGATATTGAGGATAACGCCGTTTTAAGAAGAGGTAAGCCTGCAGTTCATACGATTTTTGGAGTACCTCAGACTATAAATACAAGTAATTACATGTACTTTCAAGCTATGAGTATATTAGGGAACACCTATAAGGGTACAAGAGGAGAAAAGAAGTCACAGCGGATATTTGTTGAGGAAATGATCAATTTGCATAGAGGACAAGGGTTGGATTTGTATTGGAGAGATACTTTACAGTGTCCTAAAGAAAGCGAGTATATTACCATGGTAATGAATAAAACAGGTGGTTTATTTAGACTTGCAGTGAGATTGCTCTTACTAAACTCTGGTTATAATCTCCCTAACCAGTTTGAAAAATACTTAATTCAGTTTACAAATCTCTTGGGAATAATATACCAAATTAAAGACGATTACCTTAACTTAACGTCAGATGTTATGGAGACTAATAAAGGATTTTGTGAAGATATAACAGAGGGGAAATTTTCATTTCCGATAATTCATTCGATATCAGTAAACCCTAACAATAAAGAGCTGATAAATATTTTAAAATTGCGCACAAACGACATTGAACTGAAAAAACATACGTTAGAATATATCAAATCAACTGGAAGCTTTGAATATACGCAACAAAGCATAGCTAACTTGTATAGCAAAGGTACCGAAGTTATCAAAAAATTATGTGACTTGACTTCACGGGAACTCAATGGCGATATATCTAGCATTATTAATGAGCAATGCATTCATGTTTTATCTTACGTCTCGTCGATTTGATCTTATTACTTTTATATAATAACTCATACAAAAAACCCAAACCTAATTTTATTCAATCCAAAATTATATAACTATTACTTAATTTAAGACAGCGTCTAGTCTAATCAATATCCATGTCATCACTTGAAATTTGTTCACATATAGCCTCTTCATAACCTTCATTTAATGCAGGCACAGAATTATTAGATGACTGGTAGTATGATCCATAATCTGAAGTCCATGATTTATAATCTATCTCACCTTCATACATCCTCATGTGATAGTCAGGATTGGAAAATGCCGGATATATGTCACTTGATTGCTCATCCATATCCATCATAAGATCATCATCAGTTCTTTGTTTCAAAAACTTTTGTTCATATTCTTTTTTAAGATTTGAATGCCATTTTCTAAGATTTTCCAATATAACTTCATTTGGATCATGCCATTTCACTAATGACCATTTCTCAAGTATATATTGATCATAATAAATTTCAGAATTTGTAATTTCCACTGGCGTCATATCATTATTTAATTCTTTCTCTTTGACTTTTCTAGTAAAAATTCTATCATAACTAAATGTCTGTCTTTTATTATTAGGATCTAAAACATAAATATCGCTAAGATGGGTCAGAGAGGGTATATATATCTTGCTCATATCAATATTGTTAATATCTTCAATATTGTGGCCTTTAAGATCACTGCTATCGGGGTTTCTTCTCAAAAAATCATCTATACTGTTTATAATAATAGGCTCATCATCTTTGTTCTTTTGGGATAATAAGATGGCCTGCTGATTTAATAACAAAGGAGCGTCAATACCAAAGAGACTAGGGCTTTTAGTTTTCGACCTATTCGGTTCATCAAGCCGACCCCAGTCCGACGAAAGTGTCAAACTAGATAAATTATCTAGCATCCTTCTTTTGGTTTCATGGTGATACTCGGAGCCTGTAAGATGCCTTTTCAGCTTGACTCTGGGAGCTGATTCTTCGTTCACGCTCAACATGTATAGAAAATATAGAGTCTGGACACAATAGATATATGTATATCACAACCTGTTATGAGACAACACATCTAGATCTACTTTTTTAATCTATATATTTATACTTGTTTATCTAAACCATACAGTAAATAATACACTACAGATTCCAGAAATTTCCTTAGTGAGAGGTGTGAGGCGGAGAGCGGTTTAGAAAATGAGCAAAAAGGCAAAAGCTAAAACAATTGCACAATACTGTGGTGTACAGATGCACAATTTAAATAAATGAATGCAAGTAATTAGTGCCCAATAGAGTAATTCAAAAACAAAGAATAAAATAGGCACAGATAATAATGCAGGGTGGCTGGCTTCTTTCAAAAGATTAAACTATGGTATGGACAGGCCGTCATGATCTGAAGAAATCTGCTCTTTTTTTTATCAGCTTAACCGACTCATTGATACATTTTTATATATTTCTTACTATCCTCCACCACTAGTCACTTACCCCCTATACTCATTACAAGTTCACTACTTAGCATCATGGCTAGCAGCAATCCAACTCACGCTGAATTCAGTGACAGCAGTAGTATCTACAGCGAAGGTCTCACTAGAACAACAACTGGTGTTCCAGGAACAGCATCTAGCTCTAAGTTGAAGCTATCTTCAAAAGCAAGTCAAGACTTCAGTTTTGTTTCATCGTTCAATCCAGATAGGCAAGATAAGTATGAAGATAAATTACCAAGTCCAACTGGTTCCACTGCTTCTTTAAAATCACGTACACATTCATATAATCAATTTACAGAACCTAATTCTACAGTTGTGGAAGAGCACGAAACAACATTAGGGGATATTGCAGATGAATCTAACAACTCTATGAAAATAGCAGATACCTCTGTCAACTCTGCTGCATCAGAGAACAAAGTTCGCTTAAGAGTGCCTCATTCTGCTAATGTTCCTTTCAATAGAAACTCGATGATCTCACAATATTCCGGTATTGTTCAAGATGTGGATATAGACACTATCAAATATGTTGTTGATAAAAGTTCATTAAATGATTCATCTTTTGTTTCTGAAGTCAAGACTATCTCCAGTAAGAGTAAGAGTAAATCCTCATCTTCTGGTAAATCTAAAGGGGAAATGGCCACTATTGACCAAGAAAAGAGAATCGCTGAAGATTTAGATGAAGACGACGGGGCTTCCATTAAAGAGGCTGTTCCATTGCCAACCAAAAAAGCTGTTCCAACAATAGATATTGAAAAGGCTTCCAAACTGCCAATTAAAAGTGAAACTACTGATCTCAATTTTGCCATTCCTGCAAGATCACCAAGAAGACCTAAGAGTTATTTATTGCAATCAGGTACTCTTGATGAACTTTTGAAAGAAGAAGAATTGAAGGCTAATGAATCATCGTCATCTCAACTCACCGGGTCTCCAACCTATAAAAGAGAATTAGCAGAATTCAAGAAGTTACCTGCTTTACCAAGACAGGCCACAGAAGGAGATGATGAATCTCAAAGAAGTGTTAGTTCTGCATCTAAAAGAGTAAGTGTTAAAATTGATGATATTATGAAGGAATTTGAAGACTTAAAATCCGAAATAGAAAGAGGAAACCCAACTGAGAGTAAAGAGGTGAATGAAGATAAATACGACTCATTTGATCGCGATTTGAGAATTCGTCCTACAATGACTTCAGACTCTAATACTAGAACCACAACAGCTACTGCATCTTTCCATACGGCAGAGTCGCCAGACCTTGAGCCAGTTGGTGATTTAGAAACTCCTATTGGTATGGCCAACTCTTCAGTAAGTTCCTCAGGGGAATTCATTTCAGAAGAAGGCAATATTAGGAATGTTGTTGCTAGTAGAGATGAGAATGAAGCAGACTATGAAGATATTGATCCAGAACTTGAAAGCGCTCATTCTAGGAAACTAAAAGATCATGATAGACCTACTAGTTATACCCCAGGAAGCAAGAAAAAAAAGAAACAAAAGAAACACAACAAGATCAAACCTTTTTCATATGACACTTTAGCCAAACTGCTCAATGCTACCGATGGAATTGTGATTGGTCAAGAATTTGCAGACATCGAAATTCCCCAAGAAGAGAAATATTTAATTGAACAGATCGTAGATTCTATAAGTCGACTCACAGCATCTATGATATTAAATCCTACGAGGTATAACCAAGGTTGTAACAGACTGCAGAAAGTACTGGATGTACTGGAGGGCTTCTCTGGCTAATATGACTGACGCTTACTCACTTTCAATACTTATTCGCCTCCTATTTATTTAATTCTTTGTACGCTTTTGCGCCTGCTTACTTATATATTTACTTATCTATAATCTACGTGCTAAATTATTTCATGAAAATATACATATCTGGTAGTCTACCGCTTTAGTCACAGTAACAAGGTTTAAATAAAGGCCGTCGATCGACGCTAAATGTATGTATTTATTTTCATAGAATTTAATATTGTTACAAGTCTAGTAGGTAAGAAGTATTGACTTGTTTGTATATGAGCAGGAGAATACTTTCTCTGGAGATATAAAAGACCACATAGAAGCCTAGAGTTTTACGCACTGTCTACAGATATAGCATATGTCACAACCAGATAGTCATTGGTCGCTGAAGTTGCACGATCCAGAATGGTTCTATTACAAAGTTGAATTGTAAGTTTAATATTCATTGATAATGCTAGTGCTAAGTGTCTATTATGCTCAGTTTACTAACTGATTTGTTTAGGAAAAGTATGGAGGACACAGAAGAAGTCGATTTGATTACTTGGAAAATGATGATCAAAGCTGCTTTAAAGAAGTTTCATGGTCTAGTGGGCGAATCCACCGAATTTGATATACTACAGCATGAGGGACACAGCGCCATAATACGGATCAATACGCACGACAAGGAAGTCTTTTCAACTTCATTAGTAGCTCATATGTTCACTCCCACAGGAAGTGAAGGAGGTAAGTTTGTGAACATCGTGGCTAGAAGTCAGTATCTTACTGGTGTTGCAGGACCCGATAGATTTCCCCAATTCGAGTGACTTTGAGCTTGTCATTGATGCAGAAGGCAATAAACGCATATGTACACTAGTTGTAGACTTTTCATAAACCTTTTATAAATATTGAATACGCATTGAAAAAACCTACTTTTATCTTCCATCATTTGTATCGTATTTTGATCACCATACAATAACTTTATAACTCGATCCTCGAATAAATAAATATGCCTCACAAGCAAAACAAAGCTAAGGAGAGCGTTGAAAGAAATTCAGGATATTATTAGATTCTCTCCGCCATTTTGACACGGTATGTCTTGTGGTTTTTTTGTAATTGCCATAGTATCTTCAAATCAATTAACAGCAAGGTCTTAGAGCAAAGGACAGTCAATCCACTTACTGCCGATAAAGTAACATATACAGAAATATGAAGCAGTCAGTGTGTTCTTTGATGGGGTTTCTCCTTCTCTGGGGAGCATTTTTACCCCAAATTGCCAAGGCCTTTAATGCTACGATATCACGAAATGATTTCACTATGATCACCGATCAATTCTTCTTTGACGATTCTCATGTTGTTATTGTCAAAGACGTGAGAGACATATACAGATCTGATGACGATGGTAAGTCATTCAAAGTGATTGATTTGCCTGATTATAATGGCACTGCTGTACATCCGATTCAAATTAAAACACTTCAAGAAGATAATCAAATGGCATTCATATTTACATCGTCTGCTAAACAGTTTTACACTCGGGACCAAGGTGTAACTTGGGAAAGCTTTGAGTTACCATTAGGTCACGTTATACATGCTGAAGTAGCAATGAATTACGCGGACCATAATCTTCTGCTTTTTAACTTTTTTGAATGTCAACAAGAAATATTCAGCACAAATTGTAAAAGTACACCATATTATTCTAGAGATGGATTAAAAACCCCCCCTCAAAAACTAGATGTCAAAGACACATATGGCTGTATATTTGCTAAAAGTACCAGTGCTTTCACAGAAGGTGAAGATACAAATGTGATCTGTATGCAAAGAGAATTAAATTCATTTGGATTAGTTCAAGATAGTCAAATTATTTCATCTTCTGATTTCTTCAAAACTATTTACGTTACTAATAATCCTTCACTTAAAAACACGTATGCCCTGCAATTACAAGTCGTTCAGTCATTTATTGTCGCAATTGTAAAATCCGACAGATACTCATTAAATGGGTTTGTTGATTTTTACGTATCTAAAGATGGTATAACTTTCAACAAGGCAGTATTTGATCATCAACCTAAAGACTTGATGTATGAAGTTTTACCTTCAACTCCAGAATCGTTGAACATTGCAATATATGGCTATGTGGATACCACAAGCAATATGTTATTGGTAGCTGATCTCTATAAATCTGATTCATCAGGGTTATTTTACACCAGAACAATTGATAATGTATTTTCCTATAATATGGGTATTGGAAATGTTGCACAAGTTCAAGAGATTGATGGTATATGGATTGTACCACAGTTGAAAAAACTTGATGAAGAAAAACATGAACTATTTGTAAAATCTAGCATTTCATTTGATGATGGTAACACTTGGTCATATTTGAAGTTAGAAAATGACGAGAATGGATGTATGGGCGACGAAGAATGTAGCTTAAACTTGCTTACTGTAAGTGAAAGAGATGGATCTGGAAAAGCAGTAACAGGTCCTACACCTGGATTTTTATTAGGTGTTGGTGCCCCAGGTGCATATCTTCCTGCAAATACTGATGACTTTAAAACATATCTTTCAAGAGATGGTGGTCTTACTTGGAAAAAAGTACTTGATCATCCAACAGTCTTTACGTTTGCAGATTTGGGTAATATTATTGTGACAGCTGCTTTCAATCCGAAATCACTTATAGATAACAGAATTGAACTGGCAAACAAAATTATGTATTCTTTAGATCAAGGTGATACATGGGACAAAATAGATTTAGATCAATCTATTCTTCCAATGTCTATTTCAACCGCTGTTGATGGTACTTCGCAAAAAGTTTTGGTAGTTGCCTTGAATAGCGCTAAAAATGGAGTTTCAACTTACGCTATAGATTTTTCAAGTGCGTATATTAGAACTTGTGGGGATGATGATTTAGAAGAGTGGTATGCTAGATATAACAGTGCTACTGACTCAGTTCTTTGCGTGGATGGTGTTCTTGAGAAATTCAAAAGAAGAAAGCAAACTGCTGATTGCTTTTTAAGAAGAAACTTTAATGATTTAGAAGTTGTTAAGGAGCCTTGTGCTTGTGGTGTTAATGACTTAGAATGTTCGTTTGGGTTTGTCAGGGACTCAGAAAACAATTGTAAGCCTTTGATGAAGGCTCTTTCCTCTAAGTATTGCTCTGATTCAAAATCCAAATCCAAGCAGCTAAAGCTGACATCGAAACAAAAAATACCTGGAAATCCATGTACTGGAGATGTGGAAATAACAAAAGACGATTTTACGCTAAATTGCGAAGAGGCAGTTCAGAGAGCCAAAATGGAAAGTATCAAAGTCATGAGAAGTGAATTTGGAGAGCCTATATCAAACTATATTTACTTGAACAGTGCTAATCAAACGTCTAAAAGTCAAGATGAAACGTTACTAGTGCTAACGAAATCAAACAGCTTATTTGTTTCCTTTAACGGGGGCCAATCATTTTTTAGTATTTTTAGACATGGTACAAACAATGTCAAAGCTGCCGTTGCAGGCGTATTTTTAAACCCATATTTTCCTGATATGGTTTATGTTTTGACTGAGGATTCAACATTGTATGTCTCCAGAGATAGAGCACGTTCATTTGAAAGTTTTAAAACACCCAGCGAAATCAGCATATTTGGCGTATCTCGTTTAACATTCAACAAAATGGATGTTAATAAATTTATTTGGTATGGTGAGTCAGGATGTGATAACATCTTTTCACCTGAATGTAAGATTGAAGCAAGTTACACTGTTGACGGAGGCAGAACCTTTCGTAAATTGGTCGACAATGCTGAGAGTTGCTATTACACAGGTTCTAAACTAGATGATTCAAGATTTGATGTTAACCATAACTTAATTTTCTGCAATCAAATTAATGAAGATAATAGCTACAGATTAATATCCTCAACCAATTATTTCGAAGATACAACAGTGGTATTTGAAAAAGTGGCCGGATCAGCAGAAAGTGGTATTTTCTTTGTTGCTGGTGTCATCAACGACGATCACACCTTGACCGCACATGTTACAGTGGATGGTACTGAATTTGCGGAAGCAGCTTTTCCTCCAAATTTCCACGTGGATAGACAACATGCATACACTGTGTTATCATCATCTTCCAAAGTTGTATTTTTACATGTCTCTACAAGCGAAAACGACGAGTTTGGTGCTTTATTGAAATCAAATTACAACGGTACAAATTATGTTCTATCGGCAGATCACGTCAACCGTAACAAATTAGGGTATGTTGATTATGAGACTTTGGAAAACATGGAAGGTATTTTGACTATCAATATCGTTTTAAATCCAGATGAAGTTGAAAACGGCAAAGCAGAATTACTAAAAACGAGCATGTCCCACAATGATGGTGGTGCTTGGTCATTTATTGCTCCTCCAGCCGTGGATTCGGAAGGAAAAGCATATGATTGTAATAAAAAATCTCTGCTTGATTGTTCTTTGAACATACATTCATTTACCGACAGATCAGATTATAGAGATACCGCATCCTCAGGTTCAGCTATTGGTATGCTTTTTGCTGTAGGTAATGTCGGTCACCATTTGCTTCCCAAGAATGAATGTAATACTTATTTCTCCAAAGATGCCGGTATTACCTGGAAGGAAGTGGTCAAAGGTAACTACATGTGGGAATTTGGCGACCAAGGTACAATTCTTGTTCTTGTGGATGCTGAGAACCCGACAGATCACATATTACTGTCTACAGATGAAGGTGAAACTTGGGAAACTTTTGTTTTCACTGAGAAACCAATTCGTATCGTTGACATTCTTACAGTCCCATCGGATATTTCACGTCGTATTTCATTGATGTCTATTGACGATCAAGGAAATAACGACTTATTTATGCTGGACTTTACAACACTGTATGATAGGCAATGTATTTTAGATCCAGTGCATCGTGATAATGACGATTTTGAGATATGGACACCTAAACATCCGTTTATTGCAGACAATTGTTTATTTGGTCATGTCGCACATTATCTTCATAGACTACCTTCAAGTGATGACTGTTTCATCGGTGCGGCACCAATTGCTTTGGGCCATAAAATTGAAAGAGACTGTCAATGTACTAGACATGATTTTGAGTGTGATTACAATTATGCGTTAGACTCAGATGGAACATGTAAGTTAATTGAAGGATTGAAGCCACAAGATCACGCAGCCTATTGTACCAGAAACCCAGATGCCGTTGAATATTGGGAACCTACAGGATATAGAAAGATACCCTTAAGTACCTGCTCAGGAGGACTACAATTGGATGAATGGGTTTCTCACCCATGTCCTGGTAAGGAATCAGACTATGATAAGAAAAACCATACTGGATTACACGGCTTCAATTTGTTCGTTGTTATCACCCTTCCACTGGCCATCTTAGCCGGTAGTGCATGGTTCGTCTACGATAGAGGAATCAAGCGTAACGGTGGTTTTCAAAGATTTGGAGAAATCAGATTAGATGATGATAACGATTTGAATTTGATTGAGGAGAATAACACTGATAGAGTAGTTAATTCCATCATTAAATTTGGAGTTCTATCATTTTCCGCAATGGCATACATGAAACAGAAAATAAGCAATATTTTGAGAGACGGATTCATTGGGGGATCTGCAGACGAAAGCGGAAGGTTCAGGTTTACTAGAGGTGGAAATAGTTTCAATGATATTATTATAGATGATGATGAGAATGAGTCATTGTTTAGGTACGCTACAGATGATGACGATGCTCGTGAGATTGATTCCTTTTTGGAGCACGGCATGACTAACGATATTGGAGACAATGACGAAGATGAGCTCAATTTCAGTGATGACCCAGCAGAAACCGACCTTGGCACTGCTTAAGTCACTATGACATGTAACTTACTACATATACCACATATACTACATATTCAAGAATTAAAATTAAAATAACCCATGCTTTTTTAAACTCTAATAAACTCTTGAGAAAATAAAAATGCGGTTAAGGTAATTCTCGAAGGGTAACCTTTTCAAATTTCTTGACAGTCTCATACTCATTTATAAACTTTAGTTGAACTAGATACATTTCATCAACCGGACATACCATAATGTCAAAAGATAACTCATGGTTGAATGCAAGTGAAGATGTTTGTAAAATATATACTGGCACAACGTGGAGCTAATGTTGCGAGTCGACGTATACGAACTCAGATCAAGGGGGTGTCTCAGAGAAGATATATAGCTTCGAGTATGACTAGATCAAGCAAGAAGATAGACACAAGCCAGCTTGATGCTATATTAAAAGAGGAGGAAGATAAGCTGATAAATGAAGCAGAGGTAGATGAAGAGGTTGCTAAAGAGAACATCAAAAATAAGGGGAAAAGTGAAGAGGATATAGCTAAAGAGCAAGCTGTAAAGAGATCGTTAAAGACTACAATATGGCAGATGTTTTTGATTACTTTTCTTGGTTCATCAGTTTTGAACATTATGAGAGAAAGAAACCGTCTCGATGAACTATCCGACAATTACGAGACCCGTGAACGACTTATGAATGAAATTATCAACGACTTACAAAATGGAGATGTTACCATTGAAGATATAAGAGAAAAGTTAAATATAATGAATGTGAGATTCGACTTTTTTGGCTTGCCAATCAGCACCTTCAATGGTGTTGAAGGAATAGATAAGGAGAAATTAAAGAAGGCATACATTACCGCTAAAGGTAAGTCACATGTTGATAGTAAGTTGAACCACAAAGATGAGGATCATCAACAGAAAGAGTTCAGTCAAGAAGTTAAAGCTGTCATAAGTAAATCGTCTGAAGGACAAACACAGCTCACGGAGGAAAAACCACAACTTAGTAAATTCATTTGATGTATATAGATAAAGTAATAAGTTTATGAAAATGAGACACTAAAGTAAAATGTTTTATTAATACATATGAGACAGATAGAAAGTATATATTTATATAAAGACGCGTTGAGTGGCAAGTTTTTATTCTTTTTTAACGGAGTATGGTGATCCCGACTCTTCCTCTTTTGCAGAGTTGGGTTCGTTGCCATCGTTATTTGACTTGATACTAGAAATACTATTGTTATGATTGTTATTATTGTTGTTACCCCCAAATAGGCTGGCAGAGTTATTGACAGGGTGGACTTCAGGGGTCATGGACATCGGTGGAAATTCTTCTCCTTTCACGGCAGAAGACACAGCAGATGTTGCAGATGCACCAGGACTACCTTTATTAGAGGATGAGTTGGCATTATTGTTATTAGCAATCTCTTCTCTTAGTGCAGATGAATTCTTTTGAAACAGACTTCCAGGAACAAGCTTAGGACTAGAAACATTAGTTGTTGCATCTGAAGTTGAATTTGCAAGAGGGCCCGCAGTGCCTGAGACAGGTGGTGTTCCAACGGCAGATACCCTTGGTGAGTTGTTTCCAGTTGGAAGAGGAGTAGAAGAATTTGATCTTGCTGCCTCCAGCTGAGCTACTGAGTCTGGTTCTTCAACAATTGAGGTTTCCAAGAGACCAGGAATCTGCGAGAGGATGTTATCTAATTTCTCAAGAGCATCAGCAGCTTGATCAAAACCTTTGGAATTTATCTTCAAAATCCATCTGTAATCAAACAATTGATCTTTGTACTCATTCTCCTCTTCTGGAGTCTGAGAGGTGACAAATAAAATGGCAGCAAATGTTCCTATCAATGTAAAGTTTGTAGTTGCAGAGGAGTGCCAAAAAGAATGGATATGTTCCGGTTTCAAGTCCCTTGCAAATTCAATTGCTGCTGTAAGTCGAGTCTTTGCTGCATTACGACATACACGGATTAGCTCTGGTGGAGTATCGAATTTTAAGCTCGATAGAATTTTACGGTGTAATGTCAACTCCGCTGCAAAATAAGCCAATTGCAAATACCCGTTTGAGTTTAATTTGCGTGGTTGTAAAGAGTTCATTTGAAGATTTTTGGGAAGTGAATGATACCACTCTCTCAGTTTTAATTGCAAGGGTTTAGCGGCTTTTAAAACTTGTTCTATAGTGGTGATGTTTTCCATATTTGTCATGGTAAAAAAAGTATCTAAGATTTCACTTACAATTTCACTCAAGGAGATCATCTCTTTAAACAACTGTTTGCCATTTTCAATATCTGAAGATCCTTCTCTGTTGTTATCTGATTCATTATTTTTCTCTGGGAAATCTTCGTCAGTTACTTTACGAACAAGCCAATTTTTATCTTCATGAATGTGACTTGGTCTAGACTCAATCAAAGCAGACCATTTATCTTGGACATATACAGCCCACGCTAATCTTCTTCTCAAGCCTCTTTCCCACTTGGGAAGTTTCCATGTAGCACAATCTAAGCCTAGACCAAGTTCTTCAGCTAATGCAACTACTTGTGAGCATAATAACCAATTTCTATCGTGAGTAGTTCGACATTGTAATAACAGCAAGCCAGCTTGCACGGCACTCAATTTAGGTCTTTGGATTACATCACAGAATGTCTTCAATGCAAACTTTTGTAGTGCATCAACATTAGGTTTAGCGTATTGGGATAAAACCGGGTCGTAATCCCACCATTGGATAGCAAGACAGTAGACTGCAGCAAGTAAAGGAGCGCCAAATTCTCTGTGAGTTCTGGAATATTTTTCCAAAAAGACACGTTTGTGTAACACGGGGAATGAGGGATGAACAGTTCTGAAGTACAGATTGATTAAAGCTTGGCCGTGAGGAGCAGCGTATCTTTCAACGATATCCACATCTCTTTCTGACCTCTGATAAAGATCTTCAGTGAAGTCATCACGCAAAGTAAACTGTACGTCTGAAGCAACTTTTCTTATAGAAGTGGTCTTGTTTAATTGAAACTGATCAATCTTATCCAACTTTATTCGCTCCAATAACACTGGATCGTAGATTGACGTTGGACCAATATAGAAACTGGATCTAGGGTATTGTAAACTCAGAGTTCTTTTCAAAAGCGAATGCCCTTGCATGCTAGAATAATCCTTAATGGGTTGGGTCTCACGGATGGGAATATTAGGTGGGGGTGGTATAATATCATCAAATCTGCTTCGTTTGTTTGATTCATCAACTGTCGACAATCCACGTTTGAGTGAATTGTCAGTGACTGTACATTTGAGTCCTCTAAGCTCACATTGTTTACATGTATTTGTCTCTGGTATCATAACACACTTTGATTTTCTTCTTCTACAATGATCGCATGGCTTAACTTTTGTACGTGGTTGTGGTGGATCATCTTTCGACTTGGCATTAGTATTAGTAGTGTTATTTGCATTCACAAAAGGAGCGCTTCCTGGAACCATGGTTGATATCATACCTTGTGGTATTTGACCTTGAGGAGGGGGTATCATGCCCGGCTGGTTCATCATTTGTTGATTCGCAAACTGTGGAGGGATCATAGGTGGACCTTGTGGTTGCATGTTATATGGATGCATTGGAAATGGCTGCTGTGGCTGCTGTTGCTGTTGAGCAAATTGTTTTTTTCCTTTCGTATTCGTGTTATCAGTTTGTTGTTGAGACGGTATAGCCGATTCTTTTGGCATTAAGTGGGGTGAGTTATTGAACCGTTGTTGATTCATCATGGCTCCCGGTACAGGTACATTAGGATCCATCATAAAACCAGCATAGTGCTGTACCATATAGTCTGCTGGGGAGGGAGGTGCAGATGATAAGTTCATTGGGCTCATTATATTGTTTGGGTTGGTAATTTGGGTATTGAAATAGGGTGTATTATTAGTATTGTTGGTGTTGCTATTATTATTATTATTACTGTTATTATTAGTTGAATTGTTAGTTGAGTTGTTAGTTGAATTTCCCGAGTTATTGTTATTTTGTGACGAGTTTCCATTACTATTCAGTTTGTTCGTATTGCTATTATTACCGTTCATATAATTGAAGTCTTTTGAAGAGGGATTATTCCAATTCTGGAGATCGAACCCATAGTCGTTATTTTGATCAGACATTGTGATACTCGATTGTTTAATAGTAATGCCGTGTGGATATCTGTGTACTATGTTTGAATTGAATTAACGATGAAAGAATAATGGAGTTTAACTATATGATTATTAATTACAATTGTCTTGAAGTGTCTTGTGTAAATGGAAATTGTAGCTTTGTCCGGCTATTAATGTAATCACTAATCAATAGTGGAAAATCCTCAGATAAGAGAGAGCAACGGGTTTAGAGCTAGGGAGTTAGCTGTATGTGCAGTTAAATCAAGCGAGAATGAAAACACACACGGGACAGATGGACGGTGTGGTGAATAGTCAAAATGCAGCCAGAATTGCAGAGCTTTGTTTGCAGACAGACAGCAGGTATACGCAAAAGACTCAATTAAAAGCATGTATACTGGCCATTGCATGCTGCTGGAGCGTAATGCGATAGATAATAGCTGATAGATATGACGGTGAATGGCAGTCAAGCAGACGGAAGCAAAATCGACAAATAGCGAGGAAGAGTGGCTGGTGCGGGCTATTTGCGTGGGGGCTTTCTTGTTTCTAGCAGTGGTACATATGATAGTGGGTCACTTTACTTAAGTGCTTTGCGGAAGAAAGGTTGAGTTACGGTCTCATTTTAGCGTTGAAATGTGTATTTAGTAGTATATAGGGTACTTACTGGGTGGCTGATTGATCAGTTGATTGGTATGTGATTTGGGAAAGGAATCAGTCGAACACACTGAGGTAGGCTTCGGCAACAAATCTGGCTCTGGCGTTCAAGAACAGTTTCATTTCACTGATCTCTCTATCAACATCCTCCATGAACTCAATAATAAAATCAATAAGCTTGTTCTTCATCATCACCTCATTATGGTAATTTGTCAATAGGAAACTGATGTCGTATCCTTCAATGGGTACTCTTCTCAAAATTAGGAACGTCTCGGCTCTTTTAGTTAAGAATCTGGTGAACTTATCGACTAAAATACTCTCGATTTCATCACTTTGCTTGATCTTGATGGAAACTCTAACAGAATTAATACTGGGCTCAATAAAAACAGTCTCTTTTTCATTCCTTGATATGGTGATTGGGTTCAATAAGACTTCTTTTGTCTTCTTGTTTTCAATTTCAGGGTAGTTATGTCTTTCTACAATTTGGGATGAAAAGTTTTCAAGACATAAGGCAGCATCAAGCGCTTGTCTTACTGCTGCAAGGTAAGGACGTAATGATTGTGACTGCGTTAACTTGCTACTTGCACCCCTATGCTTCTGAACTCCTGAATTACTGACACAATAAATTTATGGTAGATTCCTTCCGGTTACACAACAATGGACAGTCAATTGAACACGCTTAGTAACACCAGTTGAACGTATTACCTCTTTGTATATCTGTACATCCGGCGAATCATCTTTGATTGGTATCAGCATCCTCAGGAGACAGGAGGTGAACAAGATAAAAGCAAAATAGAAGTTAGTCTTGATGTATGATATATAAACAGGAGAAGAGTGACTCTTCCTTTACGCAATTGCCCTCTTGTGAGTGTTGGCTAAACTATAATGTAACATACCATTTTCCTAGATCCAATATGTGTGCTGATGGGTTATATTTATTATTATTACCTACTGGAGGAGGGTTTTCAGGAGACAAAAATCTAAGACGTAAATGTAGGATGTAAGATGCAACTTGGCTTCCCATCCTCCTTTAATGAGAATCTTCTCTGCTCGCAGTTTGGTGGGCGCACACTTTTCAAGTGGATTTTCATAGCGCTATATCAAAAGACGTTTTATGGAGAGATATCTATTATAAGATCTCAAGACATTCAAAGAAGATAGAGGATATACGACACTTTTTCTTGCTCACTATCATCATTCGTATTACTGACATTACAAAAGCGTATCATGGTTTGGGAGGAAGTGAAAGATGAAGAAGGTAGGGTGTACTACTACAATCCAGAGACACAGCAGACTCAATGGGAAAGACCAGATGAATTAGAATCGGAGGAAGATAAGCTAATAAGAGAGACAACTAAATGGTCTAGATTTGTTAGTGAAGAAGGTAAACCTTACTACTATAACAATGATACAGGCGAGAGCGTGTGGTTGTGTCCTGCGGAAGTGAAGGAAGTACTGTCGGCAAATGGGTTTGAAGTGCCAATTGAAGCTGTAGAAGAACAAGAAGTGGATGAAGATGATCAGATGGATATAGATAAACACGAAGCGGAAACAAAAGTTTCCATTAATGAAATAGAGAAAAAACCAGTTGGTTCAACTCCAGGTAATAATTTAGTGAAATTAAGTGAATTAATAGAGGCTAATAAACAGATACTGGAAAATGAAAAATTGTACTTGAAAATTGATTACTCTACTTTAGACCCAGAAGAATCCAAAAGAGAGTTCATGGAGATGTTATCCGAGTCTGTAGACAAAAGTTGGACTTTTAGTAAAGTAATGCAAACGTTCATTAATGATATAAGATATTGGAAAATTCAGGATTCACTAATGAGAAAAAATTTATTTGAGTTGTATCTTATTCAACTGACTGATAAAGAATTTGAAAAAGCAGAGAACTCTAGAGAGAAGTATAGAAGTAGTTTTATTAAGATGTTAAGCAATTATCCGGAAATTGAATACTATACACGTTGGCAAACTGCTCAGGATTTAATTGTTGATGAATCACTATATTCTATTGTACCAGGCAAATTGAAAAAAGAGTTCTTCAAAGAGTATGTTAACAATCTTAGGGCAGAGCATGAATCTAACCAGAGAGAAACGAAGAAGCAAGCTTTAAGTGAGCTGGAAGACTATTTTAGAAGCGCTTTGAAACTGGATATAACTGTGTCTTGGGATAAAATATTAACTACTTTGAAATCCGATAAGAGATTTAATGATAATAAAAACATGAAATCTTTGAATGAACTAGATATTTTGACTGTTTATGAGTCCATAATGAATGACATAGAGATGAACTTCAATGATTTAGTGAAAGAAGAAAGAAGAAAAAACTATAGATCTGATCGCAAAGCTCGTGATGGCTTTAAAGAGATGGTCGAAGAAAAAAAGAAAGCATACTCAGAACTAATGAACGCTAAGACTCAGTGGTATCAGTTTGTGGCACTAATGAAAGATGATCAACGATTCATTGAACTTTGTGGAAGACGAGGATCATCACCCATTGACTTTTATTGGGATTTTATAGATGAAGAGAATCAAATTTTGAAGGCCAAAAAGGATATTGTTTTTCAAATACTTATAAACAATGAGTTATCATTCACTAATGCCGAAGACACGGAACAAAAGACTAAGTTTTTGGAAGTGGTTCAAAAACACGCAAGTTTAAAAGAGTATTCCTCTATTGACTTTGATTTAATATTCGAAATGATTTGTCAAGACAATAACAATGCGAATAACTCCGAGACTTCAGCCACACCAATAACAGAAGTTAACAGCAATAACAAGAGAAAGTTAGAAGAATCAACATCGCCCGACCCCGCTGAGCCTAAGAAGAAACTGGCTACATTAGGATATGGTTTAGTAAATAAACTACCATAAAGCTATTAATTAATCATGTATTATTATGCTAAAAAACACAAAAGTATGTAAAATCTATGTATATTATTTATTCCTGTTGTATTAATGAAGACAGTAATAATAGGCCAAGTAAACCATACTTGAAGTACACATTTTCAGTGATTAAAATTGTAACATAACCAATCTTAGGAACATACCCCTTAACACTGCCCACTATATCTTGATCCCTATCAAGATATTGCTTATTATATGGATACAAGCCAAGGTCATCAACTTCATTGTTATCACCTTTAGTCAATAACTTTTGACTTACTTTTGACTTGCCATCACTGCTGACTCTCTTATCACTAATGACTGCATTCTTACTTAGCTTACTCTTCTTCTTATTGCTTACTTTTTCAATCACTTTATGCTCACGCACAACACGATGAACAATGGGAATTGCTTTCTCAACAGTGTTATAAACTACAATATCACCAACATCAACAAACTCATCACGATTCCATAAAAACAATATGTCACCTCTTTGGAAGGCAGGTTCCATTGAACCCGACAATACAACAACCAAAGGTGAATTGGACAACGTCACAATCGATATCAATTTCCACATGACGAAAGCCGAGGCCATGGCCATACATAGGTTCATCCCTTTCTGCAGGTTAAGTCTGAGATTCATTTTCAATACCTATCCCTCTCTCACACTGACTCAATGGTCCCTGGTTTATGATATAGTCAAAAGTATGTCACAATGTAAAACATGAATATCGTAATAATATAAACGCCAGATCAGCCTTGTAGCGAAAATCATAGGCCAGACTTCAAACTTCAGAGTGATAGTGATGAAGCTGTATACTTCCGTGCACGAGACGTTTATAGTATTGTTCATCGCATTGTTGATTTTAACAGTTTAGATCATATCAAACATCGTGTTGACCAAGGTCTTTTGGCTTGTGCAAAAAGCAATTGATGGAATTGGAAGGTATCTGACAGCATGAAGGAGAAGCAGAAGTTTGTGTCATTATTCAAGAGTTCTCCTTTGAACGATTTTCTAGTGCCTTTTCGAAAGGCCGAAAATCAATGGGTGGCACGTTATATGCTGGTGTTCTTTGCAGTTATAGTAAGGTGTGCTGTGGGGTTAGGAGACCATTCAGGATTGGAAACTCCACCAATGTACGGCGACTTTGAAGCACAGAGACATTGGCTGGAAATAACTACACAATTACCTGTTTCTCAGTGGTACTTTTACGATTTACAGTACTGGGGACTTGATTATCCTCCTCTGACTGCTTACCATTCTTGGTTTCTTGGAAAGATAGGGTGTTTAATTGACAAAAGCTGGTTTGCACTAGATGAAAGCCGTGGTAATGAAAGTATTGATTTGAGAACTTATATGAGATTGACAGCTCTATTCAGTGAATTGATCATTTATACACCAGCAGTGATGTGGTATACTAGATGGATGGGTAGATATTACAACAAAGCTTCAATTATTGATCAATCTATAATAGCTGGTGCTGTTTTGTTCCAACCAGCACTGATTATTATTGATCATGGGCACTTTCAGTATAATTCAGTAATGCTTGGTTTGTCTCTTCTATCTGTCGTAAACTTGCTATACGACAACTTCGCAGTTGCTTCTTTGTTTTTTGTTCTATCCCTAGGGTTTAAGCAAATGGCATTGTATTACGCACCCATTATTTTCTTCTACTTGCTTAGCGTAAGTGTGTGGCCATTTCCATCCAATTTCAAAATAACTCGTCTTTTATCGATTGCTATAACTACAGTTTTGTCATTCATTGCGCTTGTTCTTCCGTTTATTATAGCTGGTGGATTCTCTCAATTGGGCCAAATTTTACATCGTGTTTTTCCATTTGCAAGAGGTATTTTTGAAGATAAAGTCGCCAATTTTTGGTGTGCAACAAACGTCTTCATTAAATACAAAAATATTTTCAGCATTTCTCAGCTTCAATTGTTATCATTACTGTTTACACTTATTGGAATAGCACCTTCTAGTATTGCCATCTTTTTCTATCCCCGTAAGAGTCTTATTGCTTGGTGTTTAGCTTCATGCGCATGGTCATTTTATTTATTTTCTTTTCAAGTGCATGAAAAGTCAGTGTTATTACCACTGATGCCAACCACGTTACTTTTGAATGAGGTTGATCCTGATGTGATTTCCATAGTTTGTTGGATCAGTAATATATCATTGTTTTCGATGTGGCCTTTACTCAAACGTGACGGCTTAGAAGTTCAATATTTTGTACTCGCCACCTTATCCAATTGGCTCATGGGGAACCTTAGTTGGGTTAGGAAATGGTCATCTATATTTGGGGTTCCCATCTCAGCAAGAGATAAAGCCCAGGTTGTGCTGCCTCATAACTTACTGTGGAGAGTGGTAATAATTAGTTCGTACATTTTTTTCCTATTCTTGCACATTGGGGAGTTTGTCATAGCTGCTCCAGCTAGTCTTCCTGATATTTGGGTTGTGCTGAATGTACTGGCGTCATTTGCATGCTTTAGTCTTTACTGGCTATGGAATAACTATAAGATTTACTCTATATGCACAACTAAGCTCAAAGAAAACTGAACAAATTCTATGTAAGATATAAACTTGTATTTAATAAAAAAAAAAAAACTATGCATAAAAAAAGATCCACACACAAAAACCAACTTTTAAAAAGTGTTAGAGCAAAAGCAAATATATGGAAAAGTAGCTTTTCATGGTTGATCTACCACTCATCTCTGTTACAATAAGGAAGATATATGCCTTTTTTCAGCTCACGATCAGCCGTGAATATACCCCATTGTGTCTCCCATTCCTTACCTTCTTCATGCCATATCTTTTTCCAAGGTTCATCAAAAGCTTCAAAGTAAAAATAAGGAATATCATCTTTTTGAGCTTTACAAATCCACTCATTTAAAAAGTATTGCAACTCTTCATACCCTGCCTTGGCACCTTCAAAAATCCCACCACCCGAGGGCCAACCAACCTCAGAAATGATTAATTCAGTTTCTTCCCTCGTAGTGTCTTTGATCGGCTCAACTTGGTATCTTGCATAGTCTATAGTCCATTGCATGGCTTCTTGAACATCAGAGCCGCTAAAGAATGGATGTACATTGGCGCCAACAAAATCACAACTTTTTATTAAATCTTCATTCAATAAAGAGCCAAGCTCAGAAGTACCAACAGGCAAATCAATATAACCCAATGTGAATAAAAAATCCTTAGCTTCTTTGATATAATAAATTAACTCAGGGGCTGTCTTTTCCTGTCTGAATAATACTTCGTTTCCAATAAAGATAGAATCAAAATAATCCCTTGGAAACCGTGCCACCAAACGTTTCATTTCGTTCATTTGTTGCCAGTTTATATAATCATCTCTACCAATCCAAACACCTAATGATAATGTCATGTCTAAATCTAAATATTCAATAGCTCTTAACACATATTCTGCTTGATGACACTGAGTTCCATATGTTCTGACTCTCTTGGTAACTTGAGCTAAAACAGCCATGTCTAAATTAATTTCTTCTTGAGAGGCTGTACATAGAGGCTCTATGACGCCCCTTGGTGCATAACTGATTCCGTAAAATGTTTGATGCAAATTTGGATTATTTCTCAAATTTTCAAAATTTGTCATATTAACATATGAAGCTTTAGCTTTCATTGTTGGCTTTGTAACTTTAGTGCTAGACTTTGTTCTAACGGCAAAAGTTGAGGAAGCATGCTTAACGTGTGTATGGTTGTTGGAAGCCATATTAGGAGTAGTATCAACTATTAGAGACATATTTTTATTTGAATCTCCGAGAGGAATGTGCCCAATTGGAACAGCCAAACGTGGAGTTCTTGTACCCAGATTAATGCTATAGCTGTCACTTAAATTATTTATTAGATCAGATCTTCCTTTATTTGTCAAGGTACCAAAGTAGTTAAAGACCATATCATTGGAGCCTCTTTTAGCGTCCCATTTTTGAAATAATAGTAAAGCATTACCGATAAATGAGAAAATCAATAAAAAACAAAGGAATAAAGTTGCCCACCCATATCCAAATTTGAAAGTTTTTATAATTTCAGTTTCTTTTCGTCCAGTACCATTGTGAGGGCTTGTGTCATTACTTAAATATGTATTTTCAACGCTAATAAACGGGAATGGTATGCCATGGTTTTTGTCTCTGTTTTGTACTGTTGTTTTGTATGCGGGAGGAAGAGTTGAATTCAGATTGACAATCTCGCTTTGAGTTAGGCCGTGGTTAGCAGTAATGAAAGAAGTTGCATCTTCTCTTGAACTTGGTTTCATTAAATTTCCAGTTTCATCATACGCCCAGTTATTATTTTTGTTACTGTTTTTATTATTATTTGTATTAGTGTTAAGAATTACCGAACCTTTCTTGGATGATATTCCAATGATTGAGTTACAAGAATATACGTTATTTGAATTTGCATTACTATAACTGGGGGAGGTATTAACATCATGATGAATGACAGTATTAGCTCTTGAATAAGGACGTGAGATATTTGAGGCCAAATTTTCCAAAGCTTCTGACTGATTTAGGTTCAAATTCAATTCCGTTTCTTCTGTTGTTGAAGGTTGATTGGATGGAGGCGTACACGACTTTGATGATTCTTGTGCAGATCTCAGTGAAACTGCTTTTTGCAAGGAGGTCTGACTAATAACAGGTTGGATTACATTGGGTAATGTTTGGTCAGCAGATAATGTGCTATTTCTTTCTGTTACCTTGTTAGGGGGTACAATTCCAAATCTTTTAATGAGATTATATTCATCCCAACTTTGACCTGTAGACGTATCGGTTTCATTTGAATTGAGATTAGCTTTTGATTTTAAACTAATTTGTTTAATAGGACTTGGTTCTAAATGGTGCATGAAACCTTCGCTTGGGTCGATATGTCCATCATCAGTTGCAGTTGAAGAGTACTGTGTCTCCACATTTTTTGACGCAAGAGATGATTCCTTTGTGAAGATATTTTTTTGTGGAGAAGCACCAAAATCGACAGGTTCTAAATTCAGATAACTTGACTTCACGTTTTGAGCAGATGATACTTGTAGTGTTGCACTTGACTGATGACGAGCAGCTAGCAAGTTCTTTAACTTGGGCGAATCCTCACTTCCACTGCTATCATTTTTGAAATCCGTACAAAGACTACCGAACAATTGCGGATCAGACTCTTGT
The DNA here is from genome assembly GCA_030557475.1 of Wenyingozyma nanaspora. Taxonomy (NCBI): domain Eukaryota; kingdom Fungi; phylum Ascomycota; class Pichiomycetes; order Pichiales; family Pichiaceae; genus Wenyingozyma; species Wenyingozyma nanaspora. Next base: position 451,478 of record JAKTPF010000004.1, on the reverse strand, counting down.
GCTCGTGACAAAAAATGTGAAGGATTGTTTGCACTTGATTTATATTTCATCGCTTCGCCTGTTGTTAGTTTAGTCATGTTGGATGATGTAGACCTTTGAGCAGAAAACTCGTCTTTGATATTGTAGTCTGTATTTCTTATGCCACTATGCTGATCGCCTTTATTTTTATCTAGTTCCAATTTGACTTCAGTAGAAGTAGAACTTCTTAGTTGGAGGTTTGCCCCACTGGAAAGATTTGACTTTGTAGTATTTTCAGCTGCGTCGTTTATATCAATGAGGGCACAAGGGTTACTATTTGCTTCATTGATAACAGAGCTGCTCAGATGAGTTCGATCGATATTTGCAATAAAAGAACCTGCAAGTTTGGATGAACCAATGCTGCTCAATATACGAAATGGGCCTGGTGAGGTTATTGATTTAGATTCGTTACTCTTTCCAGTTGAAGCAGATTCAATTTCACCACTTTTTTTGCTGTCTGGATCAAAACCACTGGTGGATAGCTTGTGATTTTTTGCAGTGGTACTATTTACATTTCCGTTGGTACTACATGTTTTTGAAGTTGAGCCAGATAATTCAATAGTCTCAATATTTGGCTCCTCTGTCTCAGCTGCACTAGACATCTTCTCCCACAATTTCAACTAAGCTAACCAAACTTGCGTCTTTCAAGCTAAACCACCTTTAAACAGCATTCTCTTGTCGATAAGTACACTTTCTTCAAAAGTCATGTAGTTAAATCAATCAACTTTCCCAAATAGAAACATTCTTTCAAAAAAAGTTTCACCGCCCTATAAATAAATTTCGAGATTATGTATGAATATATTATATATATTCACATTATATTATCTTAAACTCCACATTATGTGATCAATTTAAATGTGAGCTGAATTACAACAGTTACTAGCGTTATTTCAAATTAAGACACATTTAATTGTATTGAATATATATATTTATATGAAGAGATCAAAGAAGATGAGTATATCATATGCACATACAGAAACAAAAACCTTTACGATCTACGCTTGAGTTTTCCTTCATTGAATTTGAATGGCGGTTGCCCAATTAAAGTTCTTTTCTTTGACCAATGTAGAAAGCGTAAGCATAACCACCATCAGACACTTTGAAAGTAATGGTATCACCAGACTTGAAGTAAACAACATCACCTTTCTTACAATCGAAGGAAGCACCTGTTTGATCAGAAATGGTGAAAGTACCTTCGACTTCAGTGATGATCTTCATTTCTTCGTATAAGTAAGTGTAGACTAATGGTTCACCAGGTAATTGTTTGAAAAAACCACATGCAATTTTGTGATCATCATCAGTTTCAGAAACGAAAACGTCACCTAACAAAGAAGTTGGGGCAATCTTTGGTGGAAGGACATCGTAACCTTCAGCTTTTGGCTTGTATAACATAGGCATTTTGAGTAAGTTTTAGTATTGGTCAAAGGAATTGAGTACTCTGGATTACAAAAACAAGAAATACAATAATCATTGGTAAAGCTCAAATATCAGGAATCAAAGGTTTCTATATATATTATTGGTAAATTCATAAACTGAAAAATGTATAGGTAGACAGATACAGCGACCTAACCCGTTTGGGAAATAATTTCCAGGCTCTCATGCCGCGGCTCGCTTTATGAGTTTGCTTGGGCGGTCGCTGGTGCTTAATTATGCTGTTTTCAACTTCCCACACTAGGTTTAAACGATGAACTTGTATTGTTCTTCAATTGGCGTTCTGTTTACCTTAATCCATATACGTATATCGTGAATTGGGTAAGCTGGTTGACAACAATTGACCAAAAGTTCAATTGGCATTCAATTGACTTTACTGATAAGCAATTGATTTTTTGATCGAGGATCAGATGGTCAGATCAAAGTTTGTCAAATGTGGAGACCCCAATTTAAAAAAGCTTAACTTAAATATTTGTTAGGGCTCTATTCGAAAAGTAAAAATATATGTAATAATCCTTTTCATTTTAACTTTTGTAAAAAAGTTGCATATGGTTACCAGTTAGACAAGTCATAGTGTGTATTCTGCAAGATAAGAGGCGAAGATAAGTCCTTGGCAAGTAAAAATCGGGAGGGAAAAGGCAGTTAGACACAACCAGTATGAATGTTTATTGAATATAATGTTATGTAGTATTATAAACTTAAAAGCATTTGGCATACAAAGCTAGTTATATGATATGGTTTTCTTTTTGAATTTATGACGCTTTTGTACTTTTAACTTGTATGCTACTGAAATTTGATTATCTTTAACCAGTACCGTTTGGTCTTAAACCACAGAAGAAAGCGTAACCATATCCACCTTCGTCGTGAACTTTGAAAGTGATGGTACATCCTTTCTTGAAGTAGAATACATCACCTGGTTGGACGGTAGCAGAGTAACCAGTTTCATCAGTAATTGTGTATTTACCTTCAACTTCAAGGATGATCTTCATTTCATCGTAGTCGTAGTGGTAGACTAAAGCTTCACCGTGTTCTTGTTTGTAGAAACCACAGGTGATTTGCTTGTCTTCTTCAGCTTCAGAGGTGAAGGTGTCACCCAAGAAGGAGTTGTTACCTGGGGATGGAATTGGAGGTGGCTTAACATCGTAAGCATCAGATTTTGGAACGTGTTTCATAGGCATCTTGAATGTGTATTAAGTGTTATCTATTATTAATCAATTAAGTGAAAAGAAAAAAAGAAGAGCAATTGGAAAACAAAGAAGTGTGGGAAAAGTGAAATATTTATAACCAGTTCTACGGTAACCATCCCAAGGAATTTTTCACATAATTAAGACATATTTAGCACTGACAATAGAGTAGCAGTACAAGTGTAAATACACCAGAGGTAAAACCTTAGACTTTCACTTTTTTCCTGCCCCGATTAGGCAAAAATTTGCATTCTCTCTTATCTTATCTAGCGGACAATATCCACAACATTCTTTATTATGTAAAACCTATGTTGTGTGCCACGACATTTGTTAACTACGAAAGTGCGACAATTGCACAGTGTGTTGCATATCAAGACATTACGTAATTGAAAAAGCCTCAGCAACTCACTTCAAATTCACTTCATAATCAGACTATACCAAACTATTAGGAAGTAATCTTTTACTTCTTCATGTTTTGACACATTTGTTTATTTATCACACATCCAATACTCACATATCTAGCTACAAACATAAGATGACTATTGATCCGTTGTCTATCGATCATACGTATGTATTATATCTCAAAATAACTGCACTTTTTTTTGGCTACCTTATCTTTTGTTTTGATAAGGAGATAAGATAGTTTGCTTTTTTATTTTGCCTATTTTCTGGTAATTTGGGTTTCATGACTTTTTGCATGTACAATTAATGTTTGTATACTAACTGACTTACCTACTATTTACGTTTATCAGTCCTAATCATCAGGCAAAAACACATGCTGTACAGTCAAGGTTCGTCTATGCTAATCCCCGCTATTATACCACCAATATAACAATAAGGTAAGTTCTTCTTTTTTAACGTTTTTTAAGTGTTACTAGTTACGCCTTTGAAACTATTACAGAATTCAATAAGCCTGATACTAACTACTCACCATTTGTCCAGTCACTGGCAGCTGAAAGATCTTGTATGCCGCTCATCATGTACAAATGAATTATTTTACCCCACAGGTAACGCCATAATGGCTTTGAATCTGGATTATGATAACAAACCAACAGATGACTCGAAAGATGACACATATAAAATTACCAAACCTTTCAAGCAAAACCTTAGAAAGAGATCTTCAGCTGTAACGAAATTCGAATCTGCTCCACGTTGTTTCAAAGAACAAGATGGAATTCTTGTGGCTGGAGGGGTACTCTCTACAGGAGGTCACTTGGGATCATGGAAAGGGTTATTTGGAATCAATATAAGAGATACTGGCTATTCACAAAGCTGCACTGTTGGTTCATTAATAAATAATTCAGTATCTATTCACAAAAGAAGTAACGGTAGTTATACTTCTATGCTTTGTAATAACGACCAAAACCTGTACGTTGTTGATATTATTAATCAAGGGGTTCAAAAGACCACTGGTTTGCATATTGGGTACCCATTAAATCATGCAAGTTTATCACCTGATGGGAATACTGTGATAGTAGTTGGTGACTCCTCAAAATTATGCCTCTTACATCCAAAGGACAACATAAGAGATATAAATCAATCAGAAGAGATAAGCACTCCATATGACAGCGGATTTTCCACAAGTTGGCATAAATCTGGATTATATTTCTCAACATGTTTTCAAGAAGGCGTTAATTTGATTTACGACATACGGAAAAGAGAACAACCAATGCATACAATTTTCTCTACAAGACAAGGTAATCAACATGGGGCTTTCAGAGTTTGTAAATTCAGTGAAGGGACAGATGATTTGTTATTTATAAGTGAACATAACGGCAGAATTCATATGGTTGACACTAGAGATTATTCTAATCATCAAGTAATTTTATTGCCAAATATCCCCACTTTGTCAAATGACATTAGCTTGTCTAATAATGACTGCGTGGATGATAATATAAACTATCAAGCTTTGATAAGACCGTATCACGAGGTACTCAATGAATACAATAACTCCGCACCAATTGCCAATTCAATCACATCATCCACATCTGGTCCGTCCAATATTTCAGTCAATTACGTGTACTCTTCTATGACAAATTCTTACATGTCATCACGTAGAGGCGACAATATTGGAAGTTTGAGAAACCTCACTTATGGTAGGAGATATTCAGATCAACGTAGTGACCAAGAACAAAACTCATCCCCAAGGGAAGTGATTCAAGAGGACAACACATCTACATTTACGCGTTCCAGAGCAATCAGAAGGAGATTGCCTGCTAGGCAAACTGGTGAAGGCAATACTGAAATCAATACCAATAGTGGCATCACAAATGACAGTTCATACTCTGATTCGGATGATGTAAGGTTGTTGGATACATGGAGCGGTGAACCGTACGGTAATGATATGTTAGATCGTGATTTATACAGGCATAGCGACAATGAAATAAGTGGTTTAGAATGGATGGAACATGATAATGGTTCTTCCTTGTTTGTCGGTTGTGATAAGCGTTTATTTGAATGGAGAATCAATTCCTGGAAAAGAAGATGTTTTCCTAGCTTTTTACTTTCTTAAATCAATCGCTTGATAATTGCTATTTTTGCTCTTACGATGTTTCATTATTTTCTTTGATTTGACTATTTATTTTAACTTACCTAGGTATGAATTTACGATGCAACGACACATAATTTTTGACATAACTTATATTTTTTATCATTTATATATAGGCGAGTAATTAATATATGTTAAATGATTTTATTTAAGCAAAATACGATTTAACCAAGACACCTTCCATATCCTCTAATTGTTCATCCGTGAAAAACTTACAATCAATATGCCAGGTGTCCTGCCTCACTTTTTTAAACTTAGAAAGTGTGTTTTTGGCGGTTTTCCCAGCAGCACCATCTAATCCCGCACATTTCCTTCCAAGAATGCTAAGCACATCGGCAAACCATCTAGGCGGCGGTGTAGTGTAAGGAAATGCATCAATAATGGCACCAAGACCTAGTGTAGCGCCGTGCAACTGAACCAATTCTTCACTAGTCAATTTTCCCTTTGATTTTCTTTTTTTGTTCACAATTTTGGTGAATTTAGAGATATATTTCCTTCCTAATTCATCCGTATTCAAAGCTAAAAATGGACGGGACATCATACTAAGTATATTTGCCGACCCTTCACGAATTTCTAAATGATTATTGAACAAGTTATTGACAAAAAAATCAAGAATTGCTTTTGATTGAGCAGCACTGAGTTCCGGTCTGTGATAGCTGTAATATAGGGAAACGGTATAATTAACTAATACCGATTGACTTAATGTAGGAGAAGGAATATCAAGCTTGCGTAATATTAGTTCAAGAAATTCCTGATCGTCACGAGGACTGAGAGACAAGTTTGCAACCATATACAATAAAATGGAAAGTTTGAGGTCAGCTAGTTCGCATGCTTCTTTGATCAACTCAAATTCAACAATGATTGGAATGATGTAATCTTTGATAATTGGATACACTACAGGCCCACAACTTGGGCGTAAAAGACCAGGCGCCTTGCCTCCAAACTGACCACCATGAAGTAAACTGAAGAGACCTCTCACTGCATACATATATTCAGTTCTAACAATTTCTTGTGGTCTCATTTGCAATAGGTTATCTGGCTTCAACTTCTTGATCTTCTCTAAGTAACTAATTAAATTTGCCTTAAAAATGGGATTCATGATGTTTATTTCACGAAGTTGAATACCCGATCGATTGTCAAAAGCTGTTGCGTTGTAATATTCCTCAAAGTCGTTGTAGCTTTGGCTAGAAATATCTTCTAATAACGTTGACAAACACGAAGCAACAGCTGCAGCAACACCGTTATATGGATGAGATAATGCATAAAACAATTTTTCAATCAAACCACTAACATCATAAAAGTGATCGGTACAATTGCGCATAAACTTAAACAATAGACCAACTCTCGCTTCAATAATGAAAGGAGAGTTGTTTTCAGCTACATCTATATCAAATTCACAAATCGCTCTGGTTGTCAGGGGAAATCTACGATAATCGCACATCATGGACAAACGATCGGCAAAAAGTTGCCAAATTCCTAGAGATCCTTCTGATAAATCGTTGTTGAATATCTTAGTTATCCTCTTACTGATTTCTATATCCAACTCACTGATATCAATACCATGTTTGGACACTACCAACATAGCTCCAAATATTTCAGATACAATCAAGTGCGAGTGACCTATATCTGGGACGTACAATTCATCGATGACACCAAAAAGCTCATCAGCTTTGAAATGTGACGTATACCCACAGAAGGATAAAATAATAAAAAACCTAACCACTTGAATTAAATTCACATCAACATAGAGATTGTTCTCGGAATTGTTGAGATGATACTTCAAATAATTCAAAATTAAATCCTTGTTAACATATTTACACATTTCTTTGAATGCTGCTTCATCATTTGGGCTCAAATTCAAGCCTTTAAAGGAACTATTCTCAACAACAAGCTGATCTTTATTTGTAAACAGACTGAGGATAGATAAATTAATATCAAAGAAAAATTTGGGATTATCAAAATTTTTGGTAAACTCATCCTTTAGGTCTGCAGTGTCAAATTTACTACCTAAAATTGAACTTATTTTCTTGTAACTTTCATTTCTATAACCTAATTTAACAATTTCGTATTCATCGTAGTTTACCTTGGCCTTTGCTAATGTGTATGTAATAACAAGGTTCAACAATCCAACTGAGGCGTCACTCAAAGTAGGATGGCTACCACTGATATGCTTCATTAAATCTACAGCCACTTCTCCATTCAAAGGAAACTCCACGTGACGTTGAAGTTTTGAGACAACATCCAAAGCAGTCTGGATAAATTTCCATTGTAAAGATTGGTCCCTGAGACGTTCTAAAATACGGGACTCCAAACTCTTAGCTAGCTTAAAATAAACTTCTCTTTTTTTGGATTTAGCTAACTCAACCGCCTTTATATTGTTTTCAATTAATCCAGAATTATCAACTGGCTTGATATTGTCAATAGCATTCATATCAATGATGCAAACTCCTGTAGGAATTCTGATGTACTTACTGATCCTGCCATATAATTTGAACACAGTCTGATTGATATCTGGTTTATCAAGCTTCAATGATCTCACCAAATGGTCCTCATACTTGAGCAAGTATTTTGCGTTTGATTCTGCTAAACCTTTAAATCTCTTAACACCAAATAATTTCAAGATATTCTTCAAACTTTCTATATCTTCGGTTGCCAGTGCCTTATCCCAATGCTTGAAAATAGTAAAAACCAAATGGTTGCAGCTAACAATTTTAGATAAACTCTTACTCAAAGCAGAACAAGCAGCACGGAAATTATCACTATAAGGAGACGCACAAATTGTGACCAAATCTTTGATAAGGTTTTTATCTAAATCTGATGGCATTCTGAAATTACGTACCGCTGCAATTCTTCTACAGTGTAGCAAAGATAAACGAGAACCAATTATGTATCGAGTGTATGGCTTTCTCAATGAAGTTAAATCTTGAAGAGTAGAAACATCATCAAATCCACGATACCAAGGTGAACTAGTATCTAAATGTCCACAGCGTCTTAACCATACGCTAATTGTTGCAATTAACTCACTAACAAGTTCAATTGAGCTATCTTGGGCAAGTAGAAACTTCACAAGATCGTGCAAGCAACGGCCTATCTTTTCTCTACCTTCGTGTAGCTTTATATAAGATGGATCCATTTGGTTCACAATGGTGGGCCTGTCAAAATAATAGCCAAATTTGTATAATGACCAAGAGCGACCAGACAATAAAGCATCAGTAGCAGTTAAATTTGTTACCGAGGGTGTAGCTGATTCACTAGCACCTTCAGATACCAGAACATTAGTACCAACGCTATCATTGGAACCAGTTTCTATAACACCATCCATATCATAATCGTTTGACACGGAGTTATTCTCACTGGCTCTCTCCTCTTCAACAGCAATATCAATCAAATCGGACGGTTTTTCGCTTGAAGCATCACTATAATCAAAAAGATTGGAATCAGAATCCATGGCATCTTGATTATTTTCTAACGGCAATGACGAAAGATTTGTCAACGAAAGATTAGTAGTTGACAAGTTTTTAATCAATCCAAGCTTGTTTTTAACACCGTGCATTGTCTTTCGATTCTTGTAATTTGGATCGAAAAGCATAGAAGCACCGCTAATTAATCCTTTCAAAATATCCAAAAGCGACGAAAGTTGGTCAACAATTTCAAGGCTTGACTTGGAAGACTGATCACATTGTTTATTCATCAACATGTAAATGTTCTCAACTGCTCTAGAAGAGAGTCTTTCAAACAACCCAGCAGTAGCATCAATAGCTTGACTATCTGGAACATACCATTTAAAGCTCAAATTCTCTGGACTAAGTCTCTCTTTGCTGAACTGGAAACCACCCCAGCATTTTTCATCGATCCTGCCATAATTTTGAACATGAGCGTCTGAAATTAGTCTTCTTTCCAGAATTCTTATAGAAGAAACGCTACTAAGTAAATGATTCACTAACTGAACTAAAGATTTACAAGAGTCGCCTTTGATTATTAGCATGACTTCAGTGACAAACTCTTCTATTTGAGCCATATAGTGAACAACAAGACTAGAAGCACCCAGGCAGGCACCAGACAATAATTTAGTATACCAAATTATTCTGGAGTCACCAATGCCAATACCATCACTACCACGAGATCTACCAGCACCATGAGCGATTTCCTCTTTGATTTCAGCCATAAAATAGTTGAAAAACTTTTCAAAGTACTTCTCTGGAGCACGGTTAATTAAAAATACAGTGATTTCAAAAAAGGCTTCCGATACGGAACTCTTCACATTTTCAGTGATATATTGGAAAAACTGATCCATCAATGAGTCATATATCTCCTCTGAAAGTGACTCAGCCAACGCATCAAATGCCCTGGGAAAAACAAGTAAAACGGCAGATTCAGCAGTTTTGTCATCTACTGAATCGGAAGCATTTTCTAAATATCTAAAACAATTTTCGGTGAATTGTCTAACAAAATCAGCAAATGATGAGCTAGCTGATTTTAAAGCTTCAATTTCAATGCTTTCATCATATTCAAATTTTTTAGGTACATCATTCCCATAAAGTGACCCTATATCACGGGGCGAGGTCTCATATAACTTTGCTTCTAAAAAAGCCAAATGTTGATTTGTGAAATCCATTGCCGCAAATCCGCCATCTCCGTCACCTTCAGTCAAATCCACAAAAGGAATAACTGTAGCAGCAGTTTGAATAACCTCTAGCGTTTCTATGGTTTTCAAAGGATCGTTCGCATCAATTCCCGGAAGTACCATAGACAGTAATCTTGGGATGTGAACTCTGTAGACTGGAATTTCAGCTAAGAATCTAACTAAGATCTCTAATTGTGTGAGAGCAACCGAGATTCTGTGAGTTGAATTAACTGATTCAAACGATGAGTAAAGATCTAACAATACAGAGTCAAAAATCTTTTCAGGATTGATAAAAGTTAATGCTCTCAAGGTTGCCATATACCTATCCACAATATCTGAAGATTTTGACTGAATACCTAAACGAATCAGCGGAGTCAGTAAGTCAATAAAAGTGTCATAAACTTTTGATGACAATTTGATCTCTTCTGGCAAAGCAGAAAAGTCAGCTTTTAGTTTGGCAACTAAAGACTTATCCTTCCGTTCTTTAATCATTCTAGAACGCAAGGTTGATGCCATATTATTAACAACAACAGACACAAGAGTCGACCAGCCACCATGATTAGAAGGATGGGTAAATGCTAATAAGGGTTTGATGTATTCAGTAAAACAGCCAACAACACCACCTTCCATGAAGCAATATTTAGAGGATAATGAATAACAAATGGTTTCAATATTTGAAGTAGCGATGTTGATCAAGTTTCTATTTACATTCCCATAAGAATGTCTCGTACATATGTTCAGTTTAGACATACAAAACAAAAACTGTTCTTTAGTCAAAATACCGTAAGGCCCCATATAACCATGATCTGGCTTCAATGCCATAATGTAAACGTTTTTCTCAACAATCTCAGAAATTAGACATGATAACGGAGTAACTCCTTGGTCAATTGAATGGTTGGCCCAGCAGTTAAAAAAAATTGGCAAATAATATCTAACATCCGTTGCTTTATATATTGGTGAACCGTTTGAATCAAACTCCACTTTATCAAATACAATAGGTATAATTGCTCCCATGGCGCTAAAAATGGATTCGGCATGTTGTTTTCTATATTGTTTCATAATGGTTTCCATCATTTCAGGCAAATCATTTTTATCAAAAAAAGTGGAAGCATTCAAAGCTACTTGATGCAATTTTTGTATTCTTGTCTCGACATTGATAACGGTTTCTAAATTTGGAACAGTACAATTGATTAAAACTTCTTCAAAAAGAGGCCTCCAATCTAGTATTAATCCTGAATCAAGTAAATGAGCTTCTTCACGTAACAAAAGTTGTAAAGTTTTGATATAAAAATCAACATCCAAAGATTGGCCTCTTGATAGAATAATTGCGTAATAAGTTTTGATTAAAAATTTTAGGGTGACTAATGGGACGGGAAATTCAGTTGACAAAACACTATTCAATTCCCTTGTCCAGTTTTTCAAATTAATAATGGGTGAAATATTTTCGTCAAATTTATTTAAAGGCGTTCCTTGCACAATCAAACCATCATCAGTTTCATATCCGTCGTCTTCTTCTTCCTCTTCTTCTTCATCCTCCTCCTCGTCATCATCCTCTTCCTCACTATCTTCTTCAACACATTCGTTATCCTCTTCTCTTTGATTTCCTTCATCTTCTTCGTCATTAATGACCTCTTCGTCCGATGGTCCGCCCGATTCTTCAGATCTTCTATGCGATTTATTCATGACAGCAGAACCCTTAATAATTTTTAACTCTTTCTTTGCGTCCTGCAAATCGGAAACGGAGATAGAAACTTTACCTTGCAAGTCCAAACTCTTGGCAGAACTATAAATATTGGATATAATATGAGTCAAATACTCGGCTTGATCTCTCAGTGTCTCTGTCTTATATGGCAAAAACTTTTTGGGAATGTAATCTTCATTCTTACTAGTTGCAAAATACTCCGATTCTTTGTTATTCAAAAGTTCCAATGCCTCGTCATCATCTTCAGGAATGTCCAAATGGTACTTTTTCATCGTTTCTAAAGACTCATCTGAAATTTTATCTGTTTCTTTCAGATCCGTACTTGAATTGAAAGCCGGTGCTCTCTCTTGCATATCAATGGCTGAAACTGATCTGGACAGAGGTGAACTCTCAGAAGGAGCATGCGTTATTGAGGTGTAAGGATAAGTCCTCTTCAGACTTGCCCTCTGCTGTCCATTGGCCATCTTGATCTTAGTTGTTCCGCCCGGTTCTTAATTCTGTGTATGCGTTCCCCAGAGAAATTCGGTATGTGATCTCCAAATATTTTGAGACTAGTTAACGAAGAGATTTTTTTTTGCACACACGACAAGATGAACACAGATAAAGTGAGTTCTTCGAATTTCTTCCAGTGCAATTGAAACCAGGTAGAGTTAATATAGTGTAATCTAAGAAGTTATCTTAAAGTTTTGGGAGACGGGTTTGCCCAGTGGCAATAAATGAGTCTTCGTGGCCAAGGCAAGAACTAATGTGGGATGGCAAAACAACAACAGCCGGGCAGAGGCACTGATGGTCAAAAATTTTCAGCCGCTTATCACGCGCCACTAACACAATTTTACAACTGTTTCGAAGAAACAAGAGGTTTCAGGTATACTCAAAAGTCACATCATAAACAATAAACTATTAGTTAATTATTATTCACTTGTGTATGAAGTTGGTGTATATACTATATGTAAGTTTGTCTAAAAAATTGCGAAATTCAAACCATGGTAACTAATTCTTCAGCTGAAGTTGGGTGAATAGCAACACAATCATCAAAGTCGGCCTTGGTGGCACCCATTTTTACAGCAACACCGAAACCTTGTAAGATTTCAGCGGATGCGTCACCAACAATGTGTAAACCAATGACTTTTTCTTCAGGTAAGAGACAGACTAATTTGTAAGCGGTTGGAGATTTATGTTCAGTCATGGCATAGTACATGGATGTGAATTTAGATGTATAAGTCTTAATCTTATCTGCTCCATATTTGCTAATAGCATCCTTTTCACTTAAACCAATGGAACCTGCTTCAGGATGAGAAAAGATTGCAGATGGGACGTTTTCAAAGTCCTGTTTTTGAGTAGCAAAGACTTCAGGTCCAAATAATCTATTGGATAATTTACGTCCAGTGGCAATAGCAACTGGTGTTAATTCAACTTTACCAACTATATCACCCAAAGCGTAAATGTTCTCAGCACTGGATTTTTGGAACTCATCAACATCTATTTGTTCCTTGGCATTCAATGTTACACCAACGTTTTCAAGACCTAAGCCCAATAAAGATTTTCTACCAATTGTCCAAATTAATTCATCAACTTCAATGACTTTACCGGTGGTCAATTCAACTTTTAAAGCACCATTGGTTAGTTTCTCAATCTTAGAAACATTGGATTGTTTATGGACATTAATACCTTCTTTTTCATAGTGATTAGTAATCGTATCTTGAATTATAGTATCAAAACTTCTTAAAACTGTATCACCTCTGATGATTAAATGAGTTTCAGTACCTAAACCATTAAAAACTCCAGCTAATTCAATACCAATATAACCGGCACCAACAACAGCAACTCTTTTAGGTTGATAAGTCAATTCAAAGAAACCATCCGATGAGATACCATATTCATAACCTGGAATATTATCCGGGAAAATTGGTTTACCACCAGTAGCAATTAAGATTTTATCGGCTGTGAAAACCGAAGTCTTAGATGGATCATCCTTATGTGTGACTTCAACTTTACCTTCTTTATTGAATTTTGCAAAACCGTAAATGTAATCAACGCCTTCTTTAGTCAAGTTTCTTTCATATATACCGTTTAATCTATGAATATATGCGTCTCTCTTGGTTTTAAAGACAGACCAGTTGAATTCATCAGCGTAAGAGGGTTCAACTTTTTCAAATCCGTAATCTTTGGCGATTCTCAATTTAGTAGCAAAATCAGAAGCATACCACATCACTTTCTTAGGAACACAACCGACATTAACACAAGTACCACCCATAGCTTTTGTTTCAATTAACAAAGTAGAGGCGCCATGTTTGGCTGCTCTTCTGGCAGAGGCAACACCACCTGAACCACCACCGATGACTAAATATTGATAATGAGACTTCATAGTTTTGAGCATTTATTTATTTGTGATATATACAAGTTAAAACAGGCAGCAAACACCAATTGACAGTTTGAGATAGGCAAACGGAAATGTATACTTGATATACGCAGATATATATATATATATATAAATAAGCCTTTTGATATGTCAGCCAAAGTGCCCATAAAAAGAAAGGCTGTTAGTTCCAAGCTAATTGATTACCAATCTCCCAACCGTTGCGATTGCATCTCAAGGGAAAGAAAAAAAAACAGAGGCCGAGACTTTCAAAGGGTCTTTTTGCGTCGATAGTCTACAAAACAGACGTCGCGTCGATTTTTGCCCAGTTGTCTTTTCATTGCAGTTTCTAGACCTGAAAGAAAGAAGATAGTTACAGTAAGGTAGGGAAAGTAAGTATATGAGTGAAGACTAGAAGAGCTTTTTTAGTCATAACTAAGGTGATCAAGTTGTTGTATTTGCGGAAGCACACTATTGGATACAAATTATTATGTCACAGAGTGCAGAGGAGACAGAGAAGCCTGTGATGCAAGAGGAGCCAGAGAGTGTATCTACTGAAGCACAAGTAGAAGAAACTCATGCACCAGAGGAACAAGAACCGGAGAATCCACAGGAAGAGCAGGACAAGACTGTCAATGCAGGTCAAGGCAATCTTTTCAGTACTGCCGATGTGGATGAGCTTGAAGAAGATGAAGAATTAAAAGACGTAGACGAGGAAATCAATCAAGAGGCTGTCGTTGGTAATGAAGATGAAGATGGAGATTCTAAGAAGAGAAAGATAGAAGATGATAGCAATGAACCAAACAAAAAGAAAAAGGAGAGTGAGAAGAGTGGATCTAGTAGTACCAATAAAAAGAAGAGCAAAAAAGATAAAGACCCAATGTTGAAACCATCTAAACCACCAATGCCTAAACTTCCAGAGCTAACACGTAAAGATAAGACACTAGATGAAATACTAGAAATGATGGATGATGAGGAGTTCACACCTATTATTCCCGATAATGTAACAGACTACTACTTATCTAAAAATGGGTTTCAAACGTCTAACTTAAAAATCAAAAGATTGTTAGCCTTAGCTACTCAAAAGTTCATTAGTGATATTGCTACGGATGCATATGAATATTCAAGAATAAGATCAGGAACAGCGGTGTATAACGCTAGTAATCCTCAAGCCAGAGCCAGAGCGTTGTTTTTAGCAGGCCAGCAGAATGCTGGTGCAGATGAAGCTGCTGCTGCATCAGGTTCGGGTGGTAGTAATACCACTGGTGCTACTACTGGTGCTGCTGGTGCTGGTACTGCAAGTACATCTAATGTTACTGGATCTACTGGTGGAGGTGGTAGTAGTCAACAAAATACAAAAATTACTTTGACCATGGAGGATTTGAGTAGTGCATTGGATGAATATGGTTTAAATGTTAATAGACCGCAATTCTACAGATGATTCCACACCCACTTAAATTTAATTTGACTTCAATTTAACTCAGCTTATTTATAATTTGTATATGAATTTGTATTTCTATTGTTTAATAAAAACCAGCTAAACTTACAAACTTAGACTCATTTTTTTAATTACCAATGAAGGGGAAACACTAAAATTAATATCGAGCTGATATGTATATAAAAAGATAATACAAAGAAAGTAAATAAATATAAAAAAGAATATATCGTTAGAATATTAGGTTTTTGATCATCACTCTTTGGCGTCTAGTACTTGTTTCACAGGTTCAGATTCATTAATGTACAGTTTGTGTTCTTGAATATACCTAATAACAGAATTAGGCAAAAGATACTGAACACTCATTCCTCTTCTTATAAACAATCTAACTTTAGTCGAACTAATATCATTATAAATTAGTTGTTTAATTACTAGAATATTCATCCTGTGTTCGTACATTATATCATGTGAAAGTAAAAAGGAACGAACATCCGATCCTGTTCTTTCTACTATCAAACAACCATAGTTTCCTAGGATATGATGCAAATCTTGATCTGCCCATACATTTGGCTCACCCATAGATTCAATTAAATCTCCACCAGCTAGTAACATTATCTTCACTCCTATTTTCTCTTTGGATTTGCCCTTAGGATCAGCTACATATACACCACCTCTCTTGACATTAATTTCATGGTTAAAATGATCCAAAACTAATGCTGTTCTTGTGTATTTTTCCTGTAGCGATTCCCAAGCATCGACCATTAGCCATGATGAAGTTCTTTCACATGCTAGTTCACACATTCGTACACGATCAGCAGCTTTAGCTAATCCTTGTTTCTTATAATTATCACTCACAGGGGAATAAAATCCACCAATGACTTCAAATTTCGTTTGTTCACGAATAGAGTCCAAAGCCATTTCAAACATACGTAAATGTAAATATGTTATTGGTGAAAATGATCCACAAGCTACTATAACTAATGGGAACTTATTTGCATCTTTTAATCTTGTTTGTAATCTATGAGTTGGGAACTTGTAGTCTTTTAACGTCTTAGCTTGTCTTTGTATTCCATGTGGGACTTCTTCTAAATCTGCAATTTGATATGAATGAATTCTAGGTAAATTACTGTAATTCACAAAGGAATCAGATCTATTTTCTTTCGATAATGTGCTCATTAATTCACTGTTGGCTTCGTCGTCGTTAAATGATTTATTATTCTCTGTTTCATCTTTCACTGTACTTCCTGTTCCTTTTCCAGATAGACCAGCGCCAGCGCCGGCACTAGCATTAGCACTAGCACGAGCACTAGCAGTAATAGCTTCTTCATCTTCATATTCTTCATCTCCACTACTGCTACTCATAGGTTGGAATTCTGTAGGCATAGCACTTGGAAGCTTATTATGCTTTTTGTGAGATGTAGAGATAGGCGTAGATTTCATTATTGACTCATTATTATTATTAATATTATCTTCTTGATCTGTGTCATCGTCATTAATAAATATTTTTGCTTGTCTACTTTGCGGTGGTCGTGGATGTTGTTGGCCATTTCTACCGTTTATTGAATGAGGCTGATGGGTCCCATTTGCAGATGTGTTGGCACTGGTACTAGACAAGGAAGCATAGTTTCTTGATGCAGGAGAAGGAGTAGGGGTGGAAGTAGGGAGATAGTCCGTAAGCACGATAGGTTTAGCTTTTGGGATCTCCGAAGCTGGAGCAGTTGGTTCTATATTTGGGTTTGAAGATGGTGGTAAAAAATTGGGATCATGAGTTGGGTCCATTTTGTGTTATGATGATTTCAATTCTTAAAATGAACCAGTTTTGTGTATTTAATAAATTGTTGGTAATATGCCGTAGTTGTGACAATTGAACGAGTTAACTAAACATACATATATATATGTATGTGTGTATGATACAATAGAGCAGGGCACTATTAAACTGAGTGTAGTAGTTTGGTATTCAGCACTACAGTACACAATGGAAAGAAATGATAAACAAATACCCAGTCAAACAGAACAACTTTTGGAAATTAGTCAAACTTGATAGAGATTAACGAAAGCTTACTCACTTTACTAAGTATACCACTACTTAGCTATTATTATTCACAGAGAGAGGCCGGCTGCGTAAATGTGTGACTTTTTCTCACTGTGATTTTACCTGCACTAAGCGCTTTTGTGTTACTTGATTCGGATTTAGACTGACAGTGGTGCGGTTGTGCAACTGTGGTTACTGTATAAGGGCATCCATATATATATACATAGGGATATATATATGTGGATTTACATATATATAACTGGACGTATATGTATGTGTACACATGTAGGGTACATATCGGATATGGCAAAATAAACAAGCAGTAAAAAAATAATTATTTACAGGGGGTCGTGATCACCAAAGCATAAGGAAGAGTGGAAGAGTTTAATTTAATGTAAGCAGAGAGAGTAAAAGTAAGAGTAATTCTAAGAACAAAAAACACAATGTGTATATTTAAAGTATTTAAAGTGTATATATGGCAACCTTAGTAACAGCTAAGAATAAGTCAACGGAACCCGAAGACATTTTGTAAGTTGCTCCGCATTTCTTTACAAAATGGATTAATGGAAATTGTGAACTTAGTAGTAGTAAGGTTAACTTACGTACTGTATAGTCTAACTTAGGCTGACATGACTCGTTACTCGATGTTGTTTACTAAAAAAAAGATATATTATGATTATAACACTGTTAGCAGCTCTATGGATATATGTATACACATGAGAGGAGATGCTACAGGTTCCTATTTCAATGTGTAAATCATGATAATAGATTAAAAGTTGTAAAACCACTTTGCATTAACATCACACAGCATAGTACGTAATACTCATAACATTGCACTAGTTGCACTTACAAAAAACATGGAAAGGACTTCTCGGAGTTGTGCAACAGTCCGGCGACGGCCAGGCGCAGTTCGAGCTTCTCTTCTAGGGCTTTGCTAGCTAGCGCTTGCTATTATTTTTTCTTTTATTTGTCTGTGCTTGTGCGCTAGTTGAGAGGGCGAGGGGGTGAGTGAGTGCGAGTTTTGGGTGTACGGGTTTGTAGTATGTGGTGTGAGGTGTGCAGAGAATTTTTTTTGTGTCTCTGGGCCTTGGTTTGGTTTGGTCTCGTTTGGCTGGCTGATTACCTACCTATACAAGATTACTGGTGACAACGCTTGGTGATTAGGTTGTGTCGGCTCTTCTTGATGGACTTTTAATTAGCATCGAATCTCTCTTATCAGGTTGGCCTTGGCTACTTGGACTAGCCAGACATCTGGGTAATCTTGGTGCTCGTTTTGACCACCGCTACTCGGCAACCGTACTTGTAGGTAAGCATGAATGGTTGATTATTCATTCATTTCATGATATCGCTTAATTGATTCGTATATTGAAGTTTTAATTATTACTACTAATTACAGTGCATCATAGTACATTGGAATCTGTCTTGTTCTAACTTGTTTAGTTCATCTCCCTCCATTCCAGTGTCTCCAGCGACACAGACATTTTAATCTCTTCATTCTTGTGACCTTCTAACACAATGTGATTTCTACTATATATATATATATATGCTAGCATATGCCTTGTTCAATGAAACAAAAACCTTTTGTAAGCAAAGCTCACAGACCCCGTGATTGAAGTAAGCTAAATTGTAAAACGGATTATATAGCCGTTGTGGATCTGCAGCCACGGTAACTTTATTTATAGATGTCTTTGTTTGTTTTTGACATAGGGCCTGTATATGTATCTGAGGCATACATACTAATGGCTAATTCATTTTGCGTCCTTCAATTCTCATGCGTTGATCTTGTATCATACTTCGCAGTATATACATGTTATTATAACGCTCACTTCTTAATATTGTCTATCTGGGGTACGGATCACAAAATAAAGATACCCCATCGAGAAACGTCTCCTTGTCCCTTGACTCCTGATAAACTAACTATATACTACAGCCGCTCGGCATTTGACTGGAATATATATATATATATACTGATCTCCTAATCATGCGTTTATCTTAGTGTTTTATTTATCTTTAACTACTTATTTGCTTTTGCATTGTATAGTATGTAGTATACACTAATCATGTCGACTTCTAAGCAAACAATTACCGAAGTTGAAGACTTCTCCAAAACTGAGATCAGGATCGATACTGAAAGGGTTCTCGCCCCAGTTGATACAAACATTTATGCGGGGTTCTTAGAACATATGGGTCGCTGTATTTACGGTGGTGTCATTGATTACGAAAATCACTCTCTTATCAATTCTGAAAGCTATAGACTAGACGTGGCGGAGGCTATTCGTGATTTAGAAATGCCAACTGTAAGATGGCCAGGTGGTAACTTTGTTTCTTCATACCATTGGATGGACGGTGTTGGACCTGTTGATAAAAGACCTCGTAGGCCAGAATTAGCTTGGCTTGGTGAAGAACCAAATACATTTGGAACAGATGAATTTATGAAGTGGTGTAAATTCATGAAGGTGGAACCTTATATCTGTTTGAATATGGGTACAGGTACATTAGATGAAGCGTTAGCCTGGGTTGAATATTGCAACTCTTCAAAAAACACATATTACGCTAATTTAAGAAGATCTAATGGTCATGAAGAACCATATAAAGTCAAATATTGGTCTTTGGGAAATGAAGTCTGGGGAGACTGGCAAGTTGGTCAAATGAATAAAGAAGATTATAGTAAAAAAGCATTTCAGTGGGCTAAAGCTATCAAATTACTTGATCCAGATGTAATTTTGATATCTTGTGGTAATAATGGGTATGTTGACTGGGACAGGTACGTGGTTGATGAATTAGTGAACTCAGTTGAAATGCACTCAATCCATATGTACACGTCTTCAAGTGTTCCTGAACAAAATGCTTTCACTCCAGCATGTGCTGAAATTGCTATTCAATTAACTCAAAAAAACTTTGATTTTGCTAGAATTAATAAAATACCTATGTCGTATAGTACAGATGGTACAATCTTAAGCAAGCCACCTTTAAAGATTTGCTTTGATGAGTGGAACGTTTGGGATCCAGTTAGAGCTCCGGGGTTTTCTGGAGCTGAAGAGAAATATACTTTAAGTGATGCAGTGGCAGTGGGATCTTGGCTCAATGTTTTTATAAGGCAGTGTGAGTCATTAGGTATGTGTAATATTGCACAGTTAGTCAATGTTATAGCCCCTATAATGACAAGTAAAGGCGGAATGTTTCTACAGACAATCTATCATCCCTTGAAACTATTCTCCAACTATATGAAAAACGGAAACTCGCTGCACTTACACGTTAAATCGCCTTTATATAAAGGAAAAACAGGATATGATATGGTTGACCATTTGAACTGGGCTCCTAAAATCAGCTCCAAATTGCCATACTTAGACTGCTCGTCTGTTATTAGAACAGATGAAAATACAATATACTTGGCAGTTGTCAATCGTTCTGAAACTAATGACGCAACCACAAAAGTATCATTTTCACACGATGGACCAAAAATTTATAGTATCAAGACTTGGGAAATTTATCATGACAATATAAACATCACTAACAACTTTGAACAACCTGACAACGTTGTTCCCATTGAAAAAGATGTTGTTTGTGACCCTGGATATATATTTACGTTGTCTTTCAAAAAGCATTCGGTGAATTTAGTTAAATTTTCTTTATAGATCTCTATAAATTGTATATACACGTCTTCAAATTGTGAATATAGTGAATATATTGAATATAGTACATTGGTTACATTTAAATTCAATCAAATTTAGTCGGGGTAGCAAGTAGTAAAATAAGTAGAATGATAGTTTTAAGGATTTAATAAATAAATAAACTAATAAATAAGTAAGTAAAATAAATGAATGAGAACTATAAGTTAGATTAATAATAACAAAAACAATATACACTTGGAAATAAATAATCTATGCATTTTCAACTTGATCAACATGAATCTCTTTTTCTTCAGCAAAGGCACTGTGAGCTCTTTCTTGAGCTCTACAGACATGAGTCTTAAAGTCTCTAGCTTTAACACCATCGTTGAACATTTCATCAATTTCTTCAAAAGAACGGTGAGATAATTCAGGCATATACAAGTAGTAGAATGGTAATGAAATCAAACAACAACCGGCAAAAATAAAGTTAATTTTAGAACCCATATCAGCTTCGGTTGGGTTGAACATGTATGGAATAACAAAAGACCACATACATTGTAAACCGTTGTTCATAGATGTACCAATAGCAATAGTCAAAGCTCTCAAAGTTGAAGTTGGAGTTTCAGCAGCAACAATATAAGCCAATGGACCAATACCGGAATTATAGAAGAAGTTGTAACAGACCATAAATGCAACAGAACTAGTCATGAATGGAAGACTATCAGTTCTCATACCTAATGCAGCTGTCAATAAGTTCAAGACAAATAAGGAACCCATGGCGTAAAACATCATGTTTCTTCTACCAAATCTATCAATGATAAACCAAGAAACAAGAGTACCAGAAATGGAACATGCTTGACCAACACATGATAAAGCAAAAGATTTGTCGTCTGAAAATCCAGCTAATTGGAAATAGTAAGTAGCGTAACCAGCAACGTATGCAACACCACTTAATGGTTGCATAATAAAAGCAGAACAAGCAACTAAAGTTCTTCTTAAATTAGTACCACGGAAACAATCAATAAAAGTTTTAGATGAGTCACCTTCTAATCTTTGTTCATCTAATGTAACTTTTAAAAGAGCGTAATGGGATTGAATTTGTTCTTCGTTTTGCATCAATTTCTTTAAAGACTTAAGAGCATCTTCGTTTCTGTCTTGGTCTAATAACCATAATGGAGATTCGGGCATAAAGATACAAGAAACGATAGAGAAAGCTAAGAAAACAAATTGAGGAATCATCATAGCCCTGTATGACATTCTAGAAGCACTGTTTTCAGTTCTGTATGAAATAACGTAACATAAAAATGGACCGATACATTGAGCCAAATTAATTGAAGCAATTGCAGCACCACGAAGAGCTAATGGAGAGATCTCAGTGACATAAGCAGTTAAACAAGAAATCAAAACACCCAAAGCTAAACCATTTAAAAATTTACCAACAAAGAAAACTTGAATAGAAGTAGCAACAAATTCAATTACAACACAAGGAACACTCATAATTAAAGCAAGGAAAATAATCAATTTTCTACCGAATTTTTGACAAGTAATAGAACCAATATAACCACCAATAACAATACTGGCGGCAGGACCACCACTAATGGCAGATTGCCATTGAGTATTCAAGACCCATTGGTCATCGGCATAGTAACCAAAATATTCTCTAAAAGTTGGAATAGAAATAACCATGGAACCAGCTTGGTTTTCATATCCAACAAGAATTGTAAACATAACAGTGATGAAAATCCAGACAGTTGCCCTAGGGTAAATTTTTATGGCTTGCCATTTGGTATATGAGTGTTCCAACTGTTGTTGGGCGTGAGCTGTTTTGAACAACTGCTCATTTTCGTTCAGTTCGACGGTGTTAACAGATTGAGCATCCATTTTGTTAAGGATGAAACTCTAGTTTAAATAAGTTTTCGTTTTCTTTTGACCAAATACAAAAGGTACAGTCACAAAACGTATAGTATTGTTTTCTCTTATGTTGAGGATTTGCTAATGAAAAGAAAAAGTCTTGAAGATTTACAAAAAAAAAAACACAAACTGGCGATCTCCATATAATATATATATGTGATATGCACGTTTGTGAAAAGCTGACTTCCCCATACCCCCTATTGAACGCTATTGTTTTGTTTAACCGTAGTGGCACCCCGCAAATTTTATCATTCAGCGGCTCATCCATTCCAACCGGGGAAATTTTATGCCTTACTTTAATCGTCACAGTCCGACAGACAGCTTATAAGCAGTCTTGCTGCGAAATCTCGCAACTTTGTTACGGGTGTCGGTGATCTATTATGCTTCTTGTTGGTATGAGTCATTAACCTTTACACATTTATTGGTATACCATATAATAAAGCGACTGATTTACATACAAGTCCTCCCAAGGTGACTTAGCAAAAAGGAATGACGCGCTGGCGAGACTTCAACACGGTGCCAAAGCATCAAATTCCGGTTGAAACATATCCCATAAAACAACAAAGCATTATTTATTGTAAGCACAAGATCTATTGTTTAGCTGCTTCGCCAGCAGGATTGTGTATACATGCGCTTACAAAAGGGAGAAAAAAACAGAAATTAACGGCTAACGTACTAAACTAATAAAAGTCATCAGTTGTGGAGATATTGTTTCTTCCTGCACCCCAAGAATCCGCAAATCCTGAGCAGTTAAGGCTTAAACCTCTAAGTTAAAATTTTCATAAAGCATATTGCAGGGCTTTTTGCCCGACCCCGCGGAGGTTCTTTTTTTTTTTGCACGCCACGGAAAAAATCTTGAAAATTAGTTTCCGGTCAGCAGATAATACTGATACTCGCTGCTTTAAACCTAACCCGGGGGGAGCTTTCGAGGAGCGGTAATTCACCGGTAATCTTACAACGGCAGAATTGAATGTTTTGCGGTTATTCCGTGGAGTCTCCTCATGCCAAAACCAAATAGCTTCATGATTCTTTTACTTGTAACTCTTGCTAGTATTTTTAAGATTTGTTTGAAGCTTTTTCATTTCACATTACACAAAGCTTACTTATTTTCCTTGTATTATAGTCTTCTATTATTACAAAAAAAAAAACTAAAAAACTAGAAATGGCAGATTTTGACGTTGAGAAGCTTATCGCTTCTTTGGGCTTGAAAGAAAAATGTGAACTTTTATCTTTAAAAGATTTTTGGCACACAACCGATTTGAAGGAACACAATATTCCTTCAATTCGTTTTAGTGATGGTCCTAATGGTACTAGAGGTACTAGATTTGCTCGTGCTGTTCCTTCAGCTTGCTTTACATGTGGTACTGGTCTTGGAGCCACCTGGAATTTGGACTTGATTGAAAAAACTGGTTTGGTTATGGCTGATGAAGCCAAAGCTAAATCAATTCACTACATCTTAGGACCAACTTGTAATATCCAAAGAAGTCCTTTAGGTGGTAGAGGATTTGAATCCTTCTCCGAAGATCCCTTCTTGTCTGGTATGATGTCTGCTTCCATTGTCAATGGTATCCAAGGAAAGCACGTTGGTGCAGTTATCAAGCATTATGTAGCTAATGACTTAGAAGACGATAGAAATTTTGTCAATGCTATTGTTAGTAAAAGAGCTTTGAGAGAAGTTTATCTTTACCCATTTCAATTGAGTGTCAAGCATGCTGCTCCAAAGGCTTTTATGACTTCCTATAACAGAGTCAACGGTGAACATGTCTCACAATCTAAATTTTTATTAAATGACGTTCTTAGGGAAGAATGGAAGTGGGACGGTTTGACCATTTCTGATTGGTTTGGTGTTTACGACTCTAAGTCATCTATGCTGGCAGGATTAGACTTGGAATGTCCCAAATTAACCAGACTTCCAAATATCATGTCTCACGGTGTTGTTTCTCAAGAAATTCCAACCAGCGTTTTAGATGATAGAGTTAGAAACATTTTGAAAGCTGTTAAATACTCAATTGAATCTGGTATTCCTGAGAACGGACCTGAAACATGCGACAACAATACCCAAGAAACTTCTGATTTCTTAAGGAAATTGGCAAATGAAGCTATTGTTTTATTGAAAAATGAAAATAATTTCCTACCTCTTAAGAAGACCGATAATGTTGCTGTCATTGGTCCAAATGCTAAAGATACTAAGATCAATGGTGGTGGTTCAGCTTCCTTAACTGCATATTACAAGACTAATGTCGTCGATGCTGTCACCGAAAAGATTGGCTCTTCTCCATCTTATGCTTTAGGTGCTTCAATTGAATCCAATTTACTGAACTTTGGTGATGTTGCAACTTTTGAAGGTAAGAAAGGTCTTAGATACCGTGTATACAAAGAACCAGCATCTGCACCAAATAGAACTTTCTTGGAAGAATTTTATGATGCAACCTCTAGGGCCATATTATTTGATTACAGTCCTGAGGCTTTGAACGGTGGTAAGTTATACTACATTGACATTGAAGGTGAATTTACACCCGAAGTCACCGGTGACTATACCTTTAAGTATCATTGTATGGGTACCGGTATGGTTTACTTAGATGATGAATTAATCATTGATGACTTGCATGACCAAAAACTTGGTGCTGCAGCCATTGGTGCTACTTCCCTTGGGGGTACCAAAACTGTTCATTTAGAAAAATCTAAAACCTACAAAATTAGAATTGAATTTGGTTCTGGTCCAACTTTTACCATTACAACAAACGACTTAGTCATCTCTAGCAGTGGTGGTGCATTTGATTTTGGATATATTTTAGAAGAAACACCTGAACAAAGAATCAAATCCGCTGTTGAAGTTGCCAAAGCAGTTGATAAAGTTATTTTATGTGTTGGTACTTCTCCCGACTGGGAATCTGAAGGTTTTGATAGAAAAGACATGGATTTACCTTGTGACCAAGACAAACTGATCACTGAAATCTTAAAGGTCAACAAGAATGTCGTCATTGTTAACCAATCTGGAACTCCAGTCACCATGACTAAATGGATTGATGATATTCCCGCTCTCATGCAAGTCTGGTTTAACGGTTGTGAAGCAGGTAATGCAATTGCAGATGCATTATATGGTGATTCTAACCCATCTGGTAAACTTCCATTAACATTCCCAAAGAAAGTCCAAGACAACCCTGCTTACTTGACTTATCAATCAGATTTTGGCCATTGTGTTTATGGTGAAGATGTCTTTGTTGGTTATAAGTATTACGAAAAGCTTGAACGCGATCCCCTATTTGCTTTTGGTTACGGTCTTTCGTATACTTCATTTGAAATTGCTGATGTCAAGGTATCCGTTGATGGTGATTACCTTATTACTTCTGCTAAGGTTACAAATACCGGATCAGTTTCTGGTGCAGAAGTTGTTCAATTATATGTCTCCCCACCAACTGAAACAAAGGTTGTTAGACCAATCAAAGAACTTAAGGGTTTTGCTAAAGTTACTTTAGAAGCTGGCGCAACTGAAACCATTAATATCAAGACCGAATTGAAATATGCTTGTTCATTCTTTCAACAAGACATTGACAAATGGTGTCTTGAAAAGGGTACATATTATGCCGCAATTGGTAACTCTTCGGACAACATTGTTGTTTCGGAGCCTTTTGAAGTTGCTGATACCACTTACTGGCTTGGTCTCTGATTTTAGTGTAAGGTTTATATAGATATATAGCGCTTTGCAAATTTGTAGAGGGCTTTAAAAAAGGCAATTTATATGTTACTAAAAAAACATTATGTGTTATCGAAGAAACTAGAATAAGGATTTTACCTAAAATACATACAGAAAAAACGGAATAAAATGGAAATATAAGCTACTTTTTCGTGTTTTTATTGAAGTTACATGTTTTAATTTTACGTATTCTTAATTAGTTAGATAGGCAAGTCAGCTCTCTTGAAATTAATAGGACATGAGTAACTGTACTCACCGGAGCCCACAGCAAATTTTTGTCCATCTGGTAATTCAACCATTGCAGTAGTGTTATGTGGTACCTTGATATCATAATAAAAACGGTTTCCCAAGATCTTCCACTTAGAAGAGATCAAACCAAATGGAGAC
The DNA here is from genome assembly GCA_030557475.1 of Wenyingozyma nanaspora. Taxonomy (NCBI): domain Eukaryota; kingdom Fungi; phylum Ascomycota; class Pichiomycetes; order Pichiales; family Pichiaceae; genus Wenyingozyma; species Wenyingozyma nanaspora. The sequence goes on along the minus strand of JAKTPF010000004.1, from coordinate 424,545 downwards.
TTGTGACTAGTTTCACAAGAATGGATACCTCCACCTGGCGTAGGCTTTAGTGAAAATTTTTCCCAGCCTTGGCCAAAATCTCCTATGACAATACCACCCATTCTTTCATGCATCCAGTTGACTACAGCACCTAATGCATAATGATTGAAGGATGTCATTGAGCCTGGATTGATTGAGCCATCAGGCATCATACTATTCCAACGTTCCCAAATTGTTGTTGCTCCCATAGTTACTGGATACAGCCATGATGGACACTCCTTTTCCATTATCATACTATATGCTGTATCAATATATCCTGACCTAACTAATGCTTCAGTAACAAATGGGGTTCCGGCAAATCCAGTACCGATTTTAAATCCGTTACTTTCACATAATGCTGATAATCTTGAACCGGCATATTTAACTTGTTCATCGGTATCAAATAAACCAAAACAAATACATAGTGCATAAGCTGTTTGAGTTTCACAAACAAGTCTACCTGACTTCGCAATGTATTCTTCAGTAAAATCTTTCTTACATTGGTCTTTCATGGATGTATATTCAGCGATTGAACTTTCATCTTCGTTTAGTAGAGAAGCTATTTGAGACATTTGAGTCAATATCAAATAGAGAAAGGCATCTGATACCAAGTATGCATCGGTCATTGCTTTTAATGGATTATCAGGAGGGGCTGTTGGATCTAACCAATCACCCAACTGCAAAGCTATTTTGGCCCATCTCATCTTGCCTTCCATTTTAGGGATGAAATCTATCCATGTTTTCATACTGTTGTATTGTTTTTTCAGAATTGATTGGTTATTTGTGGCCATGTATAAAGCGTGTGGAACCATAACACAAGCATCTTGCCAAATTGAGCAGTAAGCACCATTCCAAAGGGTTTCATAGGCATGCAGTACACTTGGCACAACAACTGGAGGATAACCACCAGATGCCTCTTGTTCATCGTTGAGATCCTGTAACCACGATTTTAAGAAGGGATAACAGTCAAACATATACAAAGCTGAAGGAGCGAAAACTGCAATATCACCTAACCAACCCATACGTTCATCTCTTTGAGGACAATCTGCTGGAATTGATAAAAAGTTACCTCTTGTGGAGTGGAAAGCATTGTCATGTAGCCTGTTAAGAAATTGATCTCCGCAATGAAACGTATGGATACTCTCCATTTCTGTACTTAAAACCACAAGCTCAATGCTGTCTTCAGTAAATTCCCCATACCAGTTATCAATTTGGGCATATCTAAAACCGTGATAAGTAAAACGAGGCATGTAACTCTCTCCACTTGGATCTCCCTTGAAAGTATAAGAATCAGTACATTTAGCTTCACGTAAAGGCCTAGTACCTAACTCCCCATTTTCCATCACTTCTGCATGTTTCAAAACAACAGTATGACCACGAGGTGCTTTGATGTTCTTGAATCTCAAAACACCAACTGAATTTTGACCGAAATCGACAACAGTTTTACCTGATTTGGTTTTAATTATTTCTTGAGGTTTAAATACGTCACAGCAAGTGACATATCCAAATGATTGTGGAATAATTTTCTTGGAGGTACATTTCACAATTTCAACTGCATCCCAATCTGAGTCGTCATATTCAGCTGATTCCGACTTTTCTTTTTCCAATGTTGCGTCATAAGTTTCACCGTCATAAAGCTGAGCGTTTGTGATTGGACCATTTGAGCTTTTCCAAGTTTCATCGGTCATAATAGTTTGAGTGGTATTATCTTCATAAATGATTTCTAGCTCCATACCAAGAGCTCTCTTGTCACCATAGATATTTGTGGCACCTCCATCAAAACCGAGATATCCACTATACCATCCAGCAGCAACTCTGGCATTAATAACATTTGCTGAATCAGCTTTTAAAAGTTCAGAAACATCGTATACTTGATGAAGCAGCCTGTAATCATATGAAGTCCAGCCTGGTGACAAATAATCATTTCCTATTTTCTTGCCGTTAATTTCAATCTCATATACTCCTAGCGCAGTACTGTAAACTACGGCTGACTTGATTTTCTTGCCGGATGTTAGTTCGAATGCTTTCCTAAACATGCTCTCTGGAGCAATGCGATGCTTCGAGATTTTCTGCTTTTCGGTAGCTATAAATGGGGCTTTCCAATCATTGTAAATGTAACCAGTTTGTATAGTGTATGGTGTGCTCCAGTCTGAAAAATCCTGAGGATCTTCTTGAGACGCAACACGTATGCTGATAGTGATAAATTCTTTTGACTCAAGCTTTCTTCCTGGTAATGGTATATCTTTTGATTCACGAGAAGCAACTTGTATTGATTCCTCATTCCCATTGCCATAGACAACTCTAATTTCATAGGCGCCTTGATACCAATTTGTTTCAGGACCATCTACTTCCCATGATAACGTTGGGCTTGGATTATCAACGACAGCTGAAGATTTTCCTGGGGTAATCCCATCGATTTTAACACTGCTAACAAAAACCATTTTATATGATGTAAAACAGTTTTAGCCTGGGGGTCTAGCGTCTGGTGAATATTTGGCGTAGAGCTCTGGTATATCTGGTCAAGAAAATGAACGACCTATATAACTTGTTTTGAGCATGATAATAGCATTCCAGTCTCATGTTAGCTGTTAGGTTAAAGGTATGTAACACCACTCACCATAGTGAATAACTCGGGACAAAGAAGCTCAAAAAGGAACAGCTGGAAAACTGAAATGTACGGTTTGTTGAGACGGGGTGATGATACCCCATTTTCGGAGTAGGTATCCTGCGCGACCGGTTTCATTGAATTCATTTATCCTCCAAACTTTAGCCAAGCGCGAGAGCCAAGCGCGAGAGCGGGCTTTCAGATGCGGAGAAGGGAAACCGACATGCGAACTCGAGGAGCAAAAAAAACAACAAGAAAAGTGTTGCTAGTAACCTGTGCACCATTTTGCAATCATTAGATTGCCCAAAATGGCTATACGTAAACACAAGAGATCTGTGCAATATTTTCTTTATCTGCCTAAGATTTTTTATTTTGACGTGTAGTAGATATACCAAACATACCTTTGTTTTGAGGCTTGAGTTTGTTATAATTGATTGTTTTCATTGTACTGGTACAGATAAAGCAAGCTATGAGTCAGGATTATCGGCAAAAACTGGCACAGTTGTCAAAAGAGCAGCTCATCACTAAATTCATTGAGTTATCAACAGAATTCGACGAGTTTAATAAATCAAGTAAAGAGATCGAAGATTTTTTAGACTCGGAAAACCAAGCACTTAAGCTAAAAGTTGATGAGCTTGAATCTGTTAATCTTACGTTATTCGACAAAATTGATGAATTAAAAACGCAGCAGGAAGAGAAAGAATATCAAAATGAGACTAAGAATGTACATGAAGATGGAACTGATGTCAAAGAACTACAGAATAAAATAATAGAGATTGAAATAGAAAATGATAGCCTCAGTAATGACCTTCGCAAAACGAGAAATGAGAATGAAGAACTGATATCCAAATTTGAATTTTTGCAAATGGATCTGACAAATGCATTACTAATGAATAATAAATTGACCATGGAAAACAAATCCTTGTCTGTGAAACTAGAGAACTTCAAGACACTGTTGAATCAAGCAACCTTGGGCTTATTCAAACGTGACAAACTCAAAGTCTCCAAATATAAAACACCACCTGTGGCATAATCTTAGCGCAAGAATAAAGACTTAGGGTTTATTCTATTTTGGTTATTTTCGACACTTTCTGCACAAAACTTTCACGCAACTACTCAATCTTAACTTATTTATTTCATTAGCTGGTATGATCTATGTAACTATATACATATACTTTTACGAATTCACTCATGGTTTACATTTAATCGAGTTAAAATTTTGCGAGCATTTTAGTAAAAAAAAATACTAAAACCCTTGAGGATAAGCCATTGAACTACTTTACTCATTTAATAATTATTTTTTTGGTATTTATAGAGCTATGAGCTTTTTGAATATGGTGTAAAATGTGTCCAAAGGTCTGTGGGATCCTTAAGTTAGTAATATTGAGGATGTACGGTAGTCATTTCTGAGAAATCACTTTTCTTTTACAAATAAAAATTTAAAATTTTAGCATTAATTTAATCAATCAGACAATAAAAATACTAGTTTTCACCACAATCATCATATCAAAAGAATGTTTAACACCAAACTCTTTGAATGTATAACAAAGCAAACGCAACTCTTCTTGTCTGAAAAAAAGTAATAATATAATTGCATGCATTCACAATATTAGCGATTACACAAAATCACAAAAGTCATACCCTCGCCCAAAAATAACTTTTGGGAAGAGCGAAGAGCCAGTCAGCCCTGGATTTACCCCGGATCAAAGTAGATCTGCTGGCATGCAGTCTGAATTGTACCCTGGATCAAGTGTTGTTACATTATGTTGGCTTATTTTAAACAGAATCTGTTTTTCTTCCCCAAATCTATTTAGTATAAATACAAGTCCACTTTTCCATTACAATTACAACTATTTGTTTAGTCTGATTTCTCTCCTTTTAGTAGCCCCTTCACCACCAACCAACCAAGTCAGCAAAACCCTTGCAAAAAATTTTGAGCTTTGCTTTTATATTTTAAAGTCACAAAATCTCCTACAAGTCAAACAATGCCAGCCATTTCCGCCAAAACACCAAGGATTAATTATCATCCATATCGTTTGAAAGATAACGGTAGATCTGTTTATCCTACTAAGACAAAGCCTTCCAAATTTGTTGAGTCAGTAATCAATAAAAAGTCATATAACATTTTTAAGGCTAGCAACTTGTTGTTTAACAGTTGTTTCTCGGACACTTATACTCCTGCATTGGCACCAGCACCACTTACTAAGGATAATTTAAAACTTTTTGAATCTCAGTCTTGTATGAGTATTATTCCCTGTTCTTACCATCATTCTGATAATCTTTCTATTTGCATTCCACAACTAGCCTCGGATTACATCTTTTGTGTTGACCCATCAATTAAATCTTCCTACTTTTTTCCTTTATCAGTTCCTGATTTGCCTATTGGATTAAATCCAGACAATTCAAAAGTAATGTATAAGATTGTTGAAACTGTTAAGTCTTACAAGAATGATTTGAACGTGCCTTTTCTTGAATCCAAACCCTCTGTCTTACATTATTTTATTTCTAATAAAACAATCAACTTTACTGACCTTGCTCAAACTATTTTGAGTTATTGCCAAGTTGTTGATAGATTTACATTCAGTACCACCTCTAGATGGATTAGCATTACTGCAAAAGAAGCCATCGCTTACCTCTTATTATTTCTTGAATCATATCTTCTTAAAGAAAATACTACTTTCTTCAAAAGAAATGAACCTAAAGTTAACTTAACCCTTTTTGATTTTCCTGAAGACAAAGTTGCTATTGAGGGTCTCGAGTATAATGACACAAACGAGTTTGATGACTTTACGGATTTTACTTACGGGCTTGAATTTTGCACAGATATCAAAAACAATCAAGTCCCCGAATGGGAACCCTTCGAATTTGCAGTGCTTGCTGCAAGAATTCAAAAGTTATGCACATTAAAATTGAGACCAAAAGCCAGACGTAATAAAATTTGTGGTATGAATAAACATGTCTTGTTTTATTTTATCAAAGAATACTTGAATATTTCAACTAAGAGAATTACTTTCCATAATACAACTGAGTTTAATGGTATGCCCAAAAAAACTGCTAATCTAGCTGACCTTCAATTATTTGACATTGGTCAAATGTTATTTAACAGAAACAGACCAGCAGTTGCACCTTCTTTCAAACCACTTACAGTTCCAGCCACTGTCTTTAAGTCTGATCGTCTATTGTCTCATAAGATGTCAAAACAATTTACCATTTTTCAGTGCTTTACAAAACCTATATTTGAAAGATTTGCTTGGTCTCCTGCTTTACCAAGTAGTCTCTTTACTATTTATCCATATAGTTTGCCAGATATGTCTAACTTTATTTACTTAAAGCCAGATTATAGAGCATGTATTATTGCTTATAATCACCATATCACTTGTCAAGAGAAACAAAATAATAAAGTATCAAATGTTTAGACAAGATACTAATTACTCATTTATATAAATGTCTTTATTTACCTCCTTAGTCTTTCCTTTTATATTTTCTGTGTATCTTCTTTACATAAATTAAAAAATTTCCTATAAAATAGCTATTTTGAATACTATGTAATACTATGTAAGTAGAGAGTGCCCTTGCTAAAATAAAACAAGGCGATGAAGCGAAATCCAGTGCTAGTAAAAAAAAAGGAGCCTTCCATTTATTTATTCCTTGTTATCTCTAACTGGTGCTTTCAACTAACACACAATATCCTCTTTTGAACCATTATTAGCCTCGTAGCTAAAACAACAGATAGTTATCATATTATGGATAGAAGCAATAGCACGACACACCCATCGGGAAACAGGAATGCCGCCCCACTAACGGCAAACTCACGCAGCTCACTTTATCCATCTCAAGCTACAAACAGCTCCACAACGCATACACCACAATGGGTCAAGCACCTGAAAACCCAACCAGCACAGGAAACAATCAACTATGAATACCAGCAGCTGGGCAGGGTAGCAGATTTGAATTCAAAAATTATGAATCTGTTCAAGAAAACGTACAACAATAACGTAGATCGCCTTTCGTTAAACTCTGAGAATCTGACTAAGTTTAACGAATCACTGGTCAATGACATGCAGCATTTCAAAAAGTCTTCTGCCTGGCTAGATGACATATAGCATAATTTCTTCTTTATGCTCCTTAGTTATAAGTGCTGAACCTTTATTTATATTTATATGTATATATAAGCGTATGTATAGTAACTGTGTAGCTATTGTATATACTGTTAACAAATGAGTATATCGACGCGACGATTAAACTATCTCTGTTCTCTAAGTGAGTCACTGTCAATCTATTTTTCAACGACATTTTTTTTTCCCATTTAACATGATTTAATAGTAACACTGCTTGGTGCATAAACTCTTCTTTCTACTGTGATATACTTGAGCAGACGCAAACAAGATGTTGAGATTATCAAGTGGATTGAAGGCCAGAACTTTTTCTGGTTCCTTTCTTAGGTTCTCTTCCTCTTCAACCTCCGCTTTAGCTTACAAGCAATTACATCGTAATAGAAAAAGACCAAGTTTACCAACTTTAGACCCACCAAATTGGTCAGCTGACAGTGCTGTTTCATCTATCATTTACGAAACCCCTGCTCCTTCTTTGAAACCAAAAACTCAACATGTTTTAAACTGTCTTGTTCAAAATGAACCGGGTGTTTTATCCTTAGTTTCCGGTACATTAGCCGCCAGAGGTTTCAATATTGATTCTTTAGTTGTTTGTAACACTGAAGTTAAAGACTTATCCAGAATGACTATTGTTTTAGATGGCCAAGACGGTGTTATTGAACAAGCCAGAAGACAAATTGAAGATTTAGTTCCAGTATATGCTGTTTTAGACTACTCGAACTCTGAAATTATCAAGAGAGAATTACTGTTAGCAAGAGTTTCTTTATTGGGCCCTGAATATTTCCAAGAATTAATCGCTCACCATAATGAAGAAGTTGAGATGCCTGATCTATCCTCTAATGAATTAAGATTTCACCCAAACAACCTTCCTGCCTCCGAAGCCTTAAGATTGAAGTATCAACATTTAGATATGATTACCAAATTAACTAAGCAATTTGGTGGTAAGATTGTTGATGTCTCAGATAGAAACTGTATTGTAGAATTAGCTGCCAAACCATCAAGAATCAGTGCTTTCATTGCTTTAATTCAGCCATTTGGTATTTTAGAAATTGCTAGATCTGGTATGATGGCTTTGCCAAGAACTCCATTAGATCAGTTTGCTGAAGAAGATGGCACAGATCCTTCAAAGAACGCTAATGATGTTGTTGACGCTTCTCAATTGCCTCCAGGTTAGCTTACTTGTTCCATAAACGTATCAATATATTAATAAAAACCAATACATAAGCCATTTTTTATTTATTACAATATAAAAAAATACTCCATCAATTCCATAAAAAATCCCATGCGCAAGATAAAACTCTCTTTCTCTCAAAACCCAATAGCTTCTAAGATGACCTTTTTGTTATTGGCAATAAACCCAGTAGGTACATCGACGTCTAGTGGAATCATCAAATTAGCAATCGGAACATACCCATTGATCAGTAACACTTTGACTTTAGCGTCTCCCCTGAGCTTGAAATTAGAGTCAGGTGCGCTGAGAACACGTTTAATTATCTTCCAAACGCCATCACTATTTGGGTACAAAGTTAATTCATTAGTTAAATCTTGAGTATGTGTGTTTACTATATCAACTGAAAATGGTTGTATTACTACATTACCCAAATTCTTGAAATCATTCATTTCTTCGTCGAAAATCAATAAATCTAATGAGTCAATTTTAATATTTAGATCACGGAAAATAAAACCTCCCGCTTTGAAGTACATCTGCGATACAGAATCTTCAATCATGTCATAGTCATTTGTAGCGTTACTGTAAATTTCTAGTTGAATCCCATTGGTATGCTTTTCTAATCCGATTATACTAGCGTCTTTGATATCGATTTTTATTCCCTGGGCAACAGAATCCCCAAGATTAGGGTACACCGAATACACAAAATCCAAAATAACAGACACAATCAAAATTGTGACAATAATCATAGGAATGATAACATCCAGTTTATATCTCTTTAAAAACGATTTAGGTCTGTAAACTATAGGTTCATATCTAGTTGCATTAGTGTTGACGGCGTTCGGATCATTAGGGTTGTCGCTATACTCACTTTCAGAGATTGGAACTGGTGGTTGGTAAGCCAGTTGAGCTTCCGTATCCTTTGTATGTGCTCCTTTAGTCATATTGATTACTAAATGAAACTGCTTCACTATATATATGTAGCAAAAAACTAATCTAGCAACCAAATAACAAAGAAAAGTTTGTTATGTACTGCTTCTTGATACGCAAATCAATTTTATCTCACCATTCAAAAAAAAAAAAATAAAAAAAAGCATATTAAAATTTTTTTTAATGATAACATAGTTTACTATTAGAAGACATGTTAGTATAGCAGTATTTTATAAAGATACACTCAAGAAACAAAGATGTTGTACATGATAGGACTGGGACTGTCCCATACTACTGACATCACTGTCAGAGGTCTAGAAACCGTTAAGAAATGTAAGAGGGTATACCTAGAAGCCTATACGTCTATCTTAATGGCAGCTTCTAAAGAAGAATTAGAAGAATTTTACGGCAAGGAAGTTATTTTGGCTGATAGAGAATTAGTTGAAAGTGGCAGTGATATCATTCTAGAGAATGCACAAGAAGATGATATTGCTTTTCTTGTCGTTGGTGATGTCTTTGGTGCTACTACACATACTGATTTAGTCATCAGAGCCAGAGAATTAAATATCAAAGTTGAGTCAATTCACAATGCCTCTGTCATGAATGCCGTTGGTGCTTGTGGTTTACAGCTATACAATTTTGGTCAAGCTGTATCAATTGTTTTCTTCACAGATTCTTGGAGACCAGACTCATTTTATAACAAAATTATGGAAAATAGAAAAATAGGTCTTCACACCTTACTGTTATTAGATATCAAAGTTAAAGAGCATAATTATGAACAACTCCTAAAAGGTAAATTTGTGTATGATCCACCAAGATATATGGACGTTGCGACATGCGCTAAGCAATTGCTTGAAATTGAAGAAAAAAGGGGAGAACAGGCATATACAGAAGATACACCATGTGTTGCTGTATCAAGATTAGGATCACCATCACAATCGTTCAAAGCCGCTACATTAAAGCAGTTAAGTGAGTATGACGCAGGTAAACCACTACATTCTATAGTCATGCTTGGTCGTCAAGTTCATGATTTAGAGTTAGATTATCTTTTGGAGTTTGCAGATGATAAAGAAGCTTTCAAAAACTTTGTCATTCAGGATCAAGAATTCTTCAAACCCCCTCCTTATGTTCCTCCTCCCGAAGACGATGAAGACGAAGATTAGTTTAAGTTGATTTATTAAAAATTTGATAAAACGCACATATTAATTAAGAAAACAAATGTAATTATGTAAAAAACCTGTTTGAGTGTATATATTAGAAAATCAATTCAACACTAGAAATATTTTTCCCTTTAAATGTATAAAAAATGACGAAAACAGAGGTACAAGAATAAATTAAAAAATACTAAAAAAAAGCACAAAAACAAAAACAAAAAAGCCAAGCGCAGTAACATGATCAAAGATCAACTAGTAAGTAGTTTTCAAAGCTTATCTGATATCTTTGCTGCATCAATCAACTGATTATCTCTATCGATGTTAACGTCAAATTCATATTCTTCGACACCAGGAGAGATTCCCAGTTCCTCATCAATGGTATCAGCTTCTGAGCAATCATGTTCCTTGTGATAAATAATGTAAAAGGCAGAGGAGGTAATTAATGTGGTACCTGCAATACTTAAAAAGTTGGGAAGATGGTTGAAAAAAAAGTAATCGTAAAAAGTAGTGTAGCATAACTGCGTGTATGACATAGCCATCGTTCTTGAAGCTTTTTCTCTTTGGATACCAGCAGTGATCAAAAATTGCATGAAGAAACCGCAAAATCCCATATTCAACACCAACAACCACTGTTTCAAATTAATTGGAAAGTTCAAAAAAGAAAGTCCTGGAATGAATATAATTGCACATATCGATAATATAAAGGTAACAAAAGAAAAGACAGACACCGAAAGTAGAGGATGAGATCTGAATCCAATCTTTCTGATGCAAATCATGGAAATAGCAGTTGTAAAGCAGCACAAAAAAGCAGACATTGATCCCAAAAGCCTTAGTTTTGGATCATGTACTTCAGCTAAGTCTTTATGACCTGCTAGTTCTCCCGAGTCTGCACCCACAGTACTGTTGCCCATGTACAGGTTCCCAAAGATGAAGGATGGTCTGGCAACTAGCATTACCCCCATCAATGAAATGGCACCACCTATTGCTTCAGGTTTTGTATACCTTTCTTTCAAGAAATACCAAGCTAGCAAAGAGGTGATTGTTGGCCCTAAAAATGTTATTGCTGTTGTGTCACTTATAGTTAGGTAAAACAGAGCATAGTATTGAGTTGATACCCCAATGAATCCAGTGATACCCCTAGTGATAAGCAAGCTTCTAACACTTTTTGGACCAAAGGGATAATCAGGAACCTTATGATACCACATGTAGAGAAAACACAAAAAGTATGTAATGGACATTCTTATGATCAAAATATTCATTGGATGAAGCTTGTTACCTTCTTCAGTTAAAACAATTTTGCAAGATAAGACCATAACTGAATTAAATAACTGACTTAGCAGTGCAAAGATTATACCCAAATTTGGCTCTATTTTGAGCGTGTAATAACGTCCTAATTTTCCCCTCAAACCATCGAAAGTTGCGTCATCAGTGTAGATGCTAATATTTTCCAGAAATGGGGAATCAAGATCACTATCGTCTAATTCTATCCTTGATGAACTCATTCTAAAAAGTCTATAGAGAAATGTATAATTTTTTTTTTGATTTTCTATGTGCCTAGGACTTAGATCAAAACGTTAAAGAAAAAACAGGCCAACCTCTATCATGTAAAAAATAATTTTAAAAACGAATTTCAAAAAGTGCTTAAATTGGAGCAACAATGATTTAGATATTGAAAATACCAAGAACTTTTTGCGATCGGAGTTTGTCAAGCACTTAGTTAAAGAACTGCTTGGCAAATTGTCGACTTATCAAGTGCAGAGACTGTTTCAAAAACAAAAAAGATAGCCTTACTCTCAGCAGTTATATGTGAATAATTGTACTTCAAAATAATGTGGGTCTTTGATGGGTATATAATAAAGGATGGAGAAACTCAAAATCAGGGGGAATGAGTCTTCTTTACTATAAACGTTTTAACTATACGAACCTTTTAGCTTTTGCGCGATATAATTTCTTTGTAGCTGCAGGTTCTCCTTGTTGGGGTAAAGCTTTGCGACAGTGTGGGAAAGTGATGAGAAAAGCAATGTACAGGTCTAAAGTATTAAGAGAGTCAATTAATCAAGACCAAAATATGGAATGGTATCACAGCAACAATAATAGTTTGCTTTAACCCCAGAAAAAAAGCCGATCATTCTCTTTGCGAAAGATCGGCCTTTTGCAAAGTAAAATGCCGCACAGAACAAAAACGCAGTTAATTTAGCCCAAAATGGCTAGAGTTGACAACAATTCTTTTTAAACTTGTATTTTAGTTGATATAAATATATCGACAATCTGATATGTTAAATTGACAAACAAGTTATAGAGTGAGCGGTTTTTTTTTTCTGACAGATTTGCTATGGTTTTCAAGCCCTTGGAACTCAGATCTCTAACCTCGTATGGAGATAAGTCTTCTGACTAAACAAAATTGCTGTTCAAAATACGGTTACAGCACACCGGTGATATTTTCTATATTCAGCTCCTTGTGAAAAGAAATACGTGTTAGCAAGTGCAGAACATGCTTAACATCGTTATCAAGTTATATACATGTATGTTTTTCCATAAAAACATATCACCCATAATGAAGGGACTGAGTAAATAAGTTACAATACTTTGTAACAGAGTAAACCAAATGCACAGCCGTAAATTATTTCATAGGCTTGACAAAATATTTTTTTGTATTTGTAAAGAAGTTTATTTCTATTGCTTGTCGGTAAAATATAAAAGGACTGTAATTAGGACTTGATAGCAAATAAAGGCTTCTCATATACCCAATGAGCGAAGACAACAGTGATTTGGGCTTAGATGCCAGCATGTTTGAGGAACCAAAAGATTTTTTGCCTCCTCCTCCCGAGTCAACAGTAATCTCATTCATAAGAGATATTAACGGGGAAAAAGTTGACATTCAATTGATTGGTCATTCACCACTCTATGGTCACATACTAACACACGGTAGTCGATACCTTGCTAATTATCTTGACACGCATTCATCGGAACTTGTTAAAGGGAAAACTATCCTTGAAGGTATGTTCATGTTTATCTTTTGAAAATTTACGAGAACTAAATACCAGTTTTGGGTTTGAATGCGCATGTAAGGTACATTACACCGCGTTATCCATGCTAACAAACTAGTTCACTTGTGTTACCACTACTTGGTGATATTTTTACGACGCCTTTGTTTACTAACAAATAAAACGCACTATTTTGTTGATTTTATTTTACAGTTGGCGCAGGAGGTGCATTACCGTCCATAATATGTGGTCTTAACGACGCTTCTCGGGTTGTTATAACTGACTACCCTGATCCAGAGTTGATCCAGAATATACAGAATAACATAGAAAAAAATGCCGATTGCTCGAGGAATTGTATTGCTAAAGGCTATATATGGGGTAATGATACTAAAGAAATTGCAGATGAGTTAGTAGTTGTAAATAGATCAACTTTTGATCTAATCATTCTATGTGACGTTATATTCAACCATACGGAACATCTAAAGCTACTTGATACATGCAAGTCTTTACTCACGCCCAAGACAGGAAAAATTGCGGTCATTTTCACGCCACATAGACCGTATCTTCTAGATGCTGATTTAGACTTTTTCAAGAAGGCTGAGGCAGTAGAGTACGGGTTCAATGTGGAGTTAGTAGAAATGGTTAAGAGACCTCCTCTGTTCGACAACGATAAAAACGAAGCTACTGTGGAGGTGAGATCGCGCGTGTACTTTTACATGCTGACTCCCTCTTGGTAAGCTTTTAACTATGTGATGCTATTACTGGTGATGATCATCATGTGTATGCTTTTTTCACTTTTTTAATTATTCTTGTTATCTCCCCATATCTAAGCTTATGTATATGTACTGACAATTCAAATATCACACTAAACATACAAAAGGTATAAGCATTCCTGCGGAACAATAAGTGTCATATATATAAGCCAGCCATACTATCCCAAAGCGGTCGAGAAAAAAATTAATCCGAGTGGTTGGCGTCTAGTGATTTCCCAAAGGGGTAATCGTGCGGCTTGTTTTGCAGTGGACATAATAGTAAAGATCTAGATTTGAAAAATATTTAACATACTGGGGTGGTTGGTTTTTTGGTTTGATTTGATTTGGATGCATCATTCCCAATATATGCACTGGCTAGATTAGCCATCCCTTGGAATGGCATATTATAAATACTTTTATGGTTGCTCGGGATTTAAGACCTAGTCTTGATGTCTTGGTATTTATCTTTTTTCCTTCTTATATCACTTTTTTCTCCTCTTCATCAAAGTTTATATCAATCAATTGATCAACTAACTATAGTCTCTCTCTTTTAAATAAAACTATACCAGAAACAAATTAACTTTAGCCACTCGTTACTATAAAGTATAATTATTTTGGATTCACAGCTCAACTATTAATTATCAATTTATTCATATAAACCGACTAAACAAAATTACACATACACATACACATACACATACAAATAAAAAAAGATGGTATTTTCTAAATCAACTTTAACTACATTAGCCACTTCAATCTTATTAATGGCCCAACAAGCTACTGCTGCTTTTGACATTGATTCAAAAGAGAATATTGCCTTATACTGGGGTCAAAACTCAGCTGGTTCTCAAGAGCGTCTATCTTACTACTGTGAAAGTGACGCTGCTGATATCTTATTACTATCATTCATGACGACTTTCTCAAGTGCTGACGGTGACATTGCCTTAAATTTTGCTGATGCCTGTACATCAACCTTTTCAGATGGTCTTCTAGAATGTGATGAAATTGCAACTGATATTGCCACTTGTCAAAGTCTTGGTAAAAAAGTCTTATTATCTTTAGGTGGTGCTTCTGGTTCCTATGGTTTTTCCTCTGATTCAGATGCTGAAGGATTTGCTGAGACTTTATGGAACACTTTTGGTGCTGGTTCCGCCGATGAAAGACCATTTGGTGATGCTGTTGTTGATGGTTTTGATTTTGATATCGAAAACAACAATGATGTCGGTTATGCTGCCTTGGCAACTAAATTAAGAACATATTTTGCTGAAGATTCATCTAAAGATTACTATATTTCAGCTGCTCCACAATGTCCTTACCCAGATGCATCAGTCGGTGACTTATTAGCCAATGCTGATGTTGATTTTGCTATGATTCAATTTTACAACAATTACTGTATGATTGGTGACGAATTCAACTGGAGTACATGGACTGATTATGCTACTAATACTTCTCCAAACAGCAATATCAAATTATTTTTAGGTCTTCCAGGTTCTTCTTCTGCTGCTAGTACAGGTTATTCTACCGTTGATGAAGTTTCGGCTGCTTTAACTGATTATATTGTTAATATTGACGATTCTAACTTTGGTGGTATTATGATGTGGGATGCCTCACAGGCTTTTGCTAACGATGTCTCTGATGATGAAAACTATGCTGAAGCTATGAAGTCTCTATTAACTGCTGCTTATGGCTCTGCCACATCCGCTTCTACTTCATCTTCCTCTACATCATCTACCTCTTCTACCTCATCCACATCAACTACCTCATCCACCTCATCCACCTCAACTACTTCATCCACCTCAACTACTTCATCCACCTCATCCACCTCATCCACCTCATCCACCTCATCCACCTCAACTACTTCGTCTACTTCAACTACCGAAGCTACTTCAACTACCTCATCTACTTCATCCGCTGTATCTACTGAGACTACCTCATCTGTTGAAGCTACAATAACCACTTCATCCACTTCTACTTCTTCTGTAGAAGCTGAAACAACTACTTCTGCTATTGAACCTACTTCATCTACCTCAGTTGAAGCTGTACCAACCACATCGTCCTCTGAAACCACAGAAGTAGTTCCAACATCTCCAGTCATTGTTACAGCACCATCAACCACAAACCCTATCACTATTGAATCCAAGACTACTTTGAGTACTGTTATTACCACTGCCACTACTCCAGCTCCAGTTACTTCCACTGTGTCTTCCACTTCTACTGCTACTTCCGCTACTTCTACTTCCACTGCTTCTGATTGTTCAGGTTTAACAGGTACCGCTTTAGCTAAGTGTTACAATGCCAACTTTGCTGCTGGTCTATACTTAGGATCCGCTACTTCATGTTCTAACGAAGGCGACATGGCATGTACTCCAAGCGGAACATTTGCTATTTGTAACTTTGGTAAATGGGTTGATTTGGGTTGTGCTGCAGGTACCACCTGTTTTGCTTACACAACTGGTGATGAGGTCGATATTGGATGTAACTACGAAAGTTTGAAGAGTAGTTTCACTAAAAGAGATGGTGGATTCTTAGACATTTTTAAGCGTAGTCCGCTCCATAAACATCATGAACATTGATCAAGTCTTATAATCTGGTTTTGTCTCATGACCCACTATTTATTGCATCGAACTCATTTATCCAATCACTCATTCATTCAATCATTCATCAAATATAAATAACTTAGTTCTCGGGTTATTATATTTATTTTATTATATACACTATTTGAATTTTTAGATTGTTTTCCGTTGTTCTGTATTTTGTTTTTACCTTTTGCCCCTTCTTTGTACGTTATAATAATAATAATAAAAAACTTTTGTATTTATTGAATGTTTTTTTTTGTCTATCTATGTACATATTATTCATTGAATCTATAAAATGCATTCACCAAGTTGGATGTAAGTAATAAGAGTAAATTCTTTTTCTGATTTCCTCAGTTTCCTTAGGATCATCAGGAAACATAGGAACATCCCAATGGATCATTTCGATTTCCTCAACATCAAACTCATGATCTTGTTTGGCATCTTCAAAAAATTTCAAGTCAGTTGCTATTAAATGTGGTCTATGAGGAGAAAAGACAACAAGACATTTACCTCCTGATCTAGGGATAAGTTTACCAGTTGTAGAATCCTTTTTCAATGGTTTGATTAACTCTTTGCATGACTTGAGTAACTTAGCGTGTTCTGTGTGGTTGAATACTAAGTCACTCATGATTAAAGTATCAAATGATTCTTGATGATTGTGATTAGAGATTAGTTGTTTGATATCAGATGTATCATTACCCCATATAAAACCCTCAACTTTCACTTTCTTTTCATCATACACATGATTTTGCTGTAAGTTATATGTAATGTTGGAAAGCAGGTCAGCATCAGGATAGTCTGTTGAGACAACAAAATCAGCATTATTCTGAAGTGCGAGTATGCAAGGTAACCCAGATGCAGAACCAAACTCTATGACACTCTTATTTATTATCAGCTCTTCTAAATGCGATTCAATATACTCGGCAGTGTATCTTCCTGCATTCCAAAGTAAATGACCCCATAATGGAGACTTCCCGACTAGTCTAAGTTTGATTTCACCAGAAGACTTGGTTGTATATACAAGATGATGATAGTCTGGCGGTGGCGGAAGAAACCCCTCGGGCTCATCAAACATGCCTCCCTCAAGGGATATCTCATCGTCCGACATAGTGGTGTAGTGGTGCAGTATTAATGTAGGCTGTCACGCAGTCAGTGTACTAAATGTAAATGCAAATAACACTGTTCCCAAATGCAAGAACAAATGCTAATTAGACTAACAATCTACTCAAGAGTGAGACAACCCCGAACCTGCAAATTGAAAAAACAGTACGTCGATCGTCTACATTGTCCATACGACGCACACACCACACAAAAACTTGCAAGACACAAAATTCTTTCTTTTGTGGGAGCCCGAGAGTAAGCGCCAGCCGTGTGCGCGCGTGAGCCAATCAGCGGCCACAGCGTGCCAGAGAGGGTGGTTATAAGGGCAGGAAGTAGAATATCGCTGCTCCCCTGCCAAAGGGAGAAGGTTGGCCTGCTCTGCCTGGTTGCACGGGTGCACGCGCCGCTCACGTTGCTTTTTGCTGCCGCTTAGCACGGGTGTCAGGGCCACCGAGCCAGCCCCCTGCCCGATCGGGCAAGTGCCCCCTTGCTATCGCCAGCCAGCCTACCACCGAAGGAAGCAAAACAGGAAAATCCATCACATCATCACCGATTCCCAATCTCAAGCTTCATCAGACACACACATCCAGCAGACTCACTGTCAAGGGTGGTAGAAAAACAATTTTCCATTTTCCTTCCTTTCCATCCCCCAAGTGCCCTTTCTTCCAATTTCAGGCTCTGTTTTATACATTCGTCGTTTCTACGCATTTTCTTTCCAATACGTCCTTTCCTATACTCTCGGTTAACTGCTGAACGTTGTGAACTTTGAACTGTGAACTGTGATTGATTGAATTTTGAACTTTCATTTCCCTCATCCTACTATTTTTCCATACACTCGCACATAACTTATTGCTGGTGATTAATTGGAAGATAACAAATTATACAGCCATCTAAGTTTGTTCACTATATTCATTCAAAAGTTAATTCAGATTAAGTCAATCAATTTGAGACTACTAGGACACTGGATAATACTTTATTCAGACTTTTTTTTGTTACTATTTCAACTCAACCGTTTTGAAACTAAGATTGAGTTTTCTGCCACTCGTCAATTGGGTTATATATTAACAATATTCTAGCAACTATGTCCTACCAGAGAAATAACAACGCTTCTCACTCCATCCAAGACCGTACTCATCTTGATGAGTTACTAGATGCTGTGAAGAAAGAGTTTGAAGAATTAACAAGAGAAACGACTATCTACAAAGACCATCATCACGAATATGAATTAAAAATTAATCAACAACACCAAGAGTTGACAAACATTAGAAATGCTGTCTATGAATTGGAACAAGCACATAGAACTATGAAAGATGCCTATGAAAAAGAAATTATGAGATTAAAGCAAGATTTGGAGTCGAGAGATAGATTATTCCAACAACAAATTCAAGCTCAACAAGTCCAACAAGCGCAAGTTGCTCAAGCTCAGGCTCAAGCTCAAGCTCAAGCACAAGCTCAGGCACAAGCTCAAGCTCAAGCTCAACAACACTCTTTGCTTGATAGATCAACTTACCCACCTTCTCAAACTCCACAGCAATTACCTCCTCCAAATTTGACTAACTCATCATCTAACTTTTCAACCGCTGGCTCTCCTTCAAATGCCCCATTCAATGGCAGCTTACCTCAATTAGGTTCAGCTCCTAATAATACTGCAGCAGCTGGATCCACTGCTCCTTCTGCCGCAGCTGCCGCAGGTGCTGCTACAGGTAATGCTAGCTCGCCAAAAGGGGAGAACACTACTTTACCTCAGATTTTACCTAATGCAGCAGCATCAAATGCCGATGCAGCTAAAAATGGTGACAAAACAGATTCGAAATCTCCAGCAACTCAAAATGCATTGGCTGTTACTGCAGGTACTCCATCAAATCAATTACAAGCTATTAAAAATGAAAATGATGAAACATATATGAAGAGGGCGCAACACAACAAACCAATTCCTGCTTTTTTGAAAGATTTTGACTCATATAACCAATTACCTTATAAAAAACAACATGCTGAATATTATGCGGTTTATAATCCAAAAGTAAATAAGAAAGTTGACATATCCTTAGTTCATTCTTTCAATCATAGCTCAGTGGTTTGTTGTGTTCGTTTTTCAAGGGATGGTAAGTTTTTAGCTACTGGTTGTAATAAATTAACTCAAGTGTTTTCAGTTGAATCTGGTGAATTAGTAGCTAATTTAAATGATACTCCCGCTAACGCTAATGCCGCAGGTAATGGTGGTAGCTTTGAAACTGATTCCGGAGATTTATATATTAGATCTGTTTGTTTCTCCCCAGATGGTAAATATTTAGCAACCGGTGCTGAAGATAAAATCATTCGTATATGGGATTTGGCTACAAGAACAATTGTCAAGTACTTAAAAGGTCATGAACAGGATATTTACTCTTTGGATTTCTTCCCAGATGGATCTAAATTAGTCTCAGGTTCAGGTGATAGAACAGTTAGAATTTGGGATGTATTTGCAGGCCAATGCTGTCTTACTTTATCTATTGAAGATGGTGTTACCACTGTAGCTGTCTCTCCAGATGGTAAGTTAATTGCTGCTGGTTCCTTAGATAGAACAGTTAGAGTTTGGGATGCCAATCAAGGTTTCCTTGTTGAAAGATTAGATTCCGCTAATGAGTCAGGTAATGGTCATATGGATTCAGTTTATTCTGTAACCTTTACCCACGATGGTAAAGAAATTGCTTCTGGTTCATTGGATAGAACAGTGAAATTATGGTCTTTAGATGTTTCGAGAAATCAACAAAATTCGATAACTAAGCCTATTTCAAATTGTGAAGTTACTTACGTTGGTCATAAAGATTTCGTCTTAAGTGTATGTTGTACACCAGATGATGAATTCATATTATCTGGATCCAAAGACCGTGGTGTGATAATGTGGGAAAAGGCAACAGGCGAACCATACATTATGTTACAAGGTCACAGAAACTCGGTTATTTCAGTCTCTGTGTCTCCAGTCATGACCCCAGAAAGAGGCGTTAATGGTGGATATTTTGCAACTGGTTCAGGTGACTGTAAAGCTAGAATCTGGAGATGGGAACGCGTCACTCAAGCTTAAACAAATGAATGTCGTTCCATCTATTATTTCTTTTGATTTTCAATTACTCAAAAACAAAAAATTTGTTTGATATCAATTGACGAAGAAAGAAAGAAGTTAAGATTTTTAAAAAAAATGTGTTATGTGTTATGTGTTTAATTGTGTATGCCTATTTGAATTATTGCTATTGCTTTCTGTTACCACTTTTAATTATTTCCATCATGATCTCTACTTATAATCTTCTGCACATCGTTTATGTATTTGTTATCTCAAAATAACCTATTGAAGCATACTGACTCACATACCTACCTACCGACTCACACAAATGTATATCACCATCATTGTTATCAATACTACTACCTGCTTGCTTGCTTGTCTGTTTGTTTGCTTTATCTCTCCCTTCTCCCTTTTTTGTCCCTAGTACTATTTTTCTGT
Source organism: Wenyingozyma nanaspora (assembly GCA_030557475.1). NCBI lineage: Eukaryota > Fungi > Ascomycota > Pichiomycetes > Pichiales > Pichiaceae > Wenyingozyma > Wenyingozyma nanaspora. Next base: position 403,670 of record JAKTPF010000004.1, on the reverse strand, counting down.
ACTATTGTTTTTTTCTATATTTATATGTATTTATTTAACTCAACTATCTTTATGCAATTAAATGCAGTACATCAAAACTTGTTTTGTCCGCTGCGATTAGCCGTATTATCCAGTTTTAAAATTTCGCTGCAGTTTTTTTTCCATGGATTGTCAACAAAATGCTAAACGAGAAAACGAGATGGTTTAGCATGATCGTTAATATGGATGGTAGATGTTCATTTAGCACATACATTTGGCTCGTCACGTAGTTTACTTTGCCTTCTGCCTTACGTTGTTTATTTGTTATAGTATCCAGATTATACTCAGCTGCGTAGTTAAGCTCACATTATGTCTGAAGTCTATTACGCGTCAAGTACGGCGCCAGTCAACATTGCAGTATGTATTTTTACTTTGCGTTTGTTTGGTTACCATTTTAAGTACTAACTTTTAGTTATCATTTGTTTGTTTTAGACTTTAAAATACTGGGGTAAGAGGGACAAAGACTTGAATCTCCCAACTAACTCCTCCATCAGTGTGACTTTATCCCAGAAAGATCTCAGAACTTTAACTACTGCTTCGTGTTCTCCATCGTTCACAAAGGATGTATTGTATCTTAATGGTGAGCCACATTCAATTGACAATGCTAGAACTCAGCAATGTCTTGCTGATTTACGTGCATACAGAAAAGAGCTAGAAGACAAGGATTCTTCTTTACCTAAACTCTCTGAGATGAAACTAAGCATAGTCTCCGAAAACAACTTCCCAACTGCTGCTGGTTTAGCTTCTTCAGCTGCTGGTTTTGCAGCTTTAATTTCAGCAATTGCCAGACTCTATAAGTTGCCTCAAGATGCCTCTGATTTGAGTAAGATTGCCAGAAAAGGTTCTGGTTCAGCCTGTCGTTCCTTATTTGGCGGTTACGTAGCTTGGGAAATGGGTGAGTTAACTAACGGTGAGGATTCTAAAGCCGTTGAAGTTGCTCCATTGAATCACTGGCCAGAAATGAAAGCTTGTATCTTAGTTGTCTCAGATGATAAGAAAGACGTTCCAAGTACTTCAGGTATGCAACTTACCGTAAAGACTTCTGACCTGTTTGATAAGAGAATTAAAGAGGTTGTTCCACAAAGATTTGTTGAAATGAAAGAGTCTATCATTAAAAAGGACTTTCCTACTTTTGCTGAATTAACCATGAAGGATTCTAATTCATTCCATGCTGTGTGCCTTGACTCATATCCACCAATCTTTTATTTAAATGACACTTCTAAACGTATTATCAAGTTAATACATGTGTTAAATGAGTCGGAAGGCGAGATTATTGCAGCTTATACTTTTGATGCTGGGCCAAATGCAGTAATTTACTATGAGTCCAAAAATGAAAAGAAAGTGCTCGGTTTAATTTATCAGATATATGGCAAATTGCCAGGATGGGAAGACAAACAATTACCTACTAATTTGGCTATACCTGAGAAATTCCCTGCTGATTTGCTCAAGAATATTGACGCCTCTGGTGTGTCAAAAGTTATTTTGACACAAGTCGGGGAAGGCCCACAAGAGTCTGACGATCATTTAATTGATACTCAAACGGGGCTGCCAAAAAATTAACTTCTATTCAAGACAATATAGACTCACATTTTGCTTTCCTATTGCATTTTTATTGCTTGTTTTGCTAAAATCGGTAGCCCACATTACTCTATTGCTGTCTACAAAATCAAAATATATATCTCTTGTAACCGTATACAACCTGCCTATACTACACAAAAATAGCCATAAACATAAATACCGGAATAGAAACATATTAATCAAATAATGTCACTAAATGTCAGTAAATAATAGCAGGTACCGTGAAAATAGTCGAAGTTACGTCATTGTTCACAAACGCAAACAAAGAGAGCGAGGCACTTTCTTCGAGGCTTTCCGCTCTTTTGGGGTTATAATCTATTATCGCCTTCTTTTTCACGTTGATCTTTCTCTTGAGCAACTGAATAAATAATACATGGACTAAGCAAAAGCCATAGATATCTTCGTTACGTTTGAATATGTCTTCGAAAGTATCTGTTTATAAGACTCTTAATAATGGGATGAAGTTTCCCACTACTGGTTTGGGTACGTGGAACATTCCTCGCTCCGCAACAGCAAATGTAGTTTTTAACTCTTTGATGACTGGTTACAGAATGATTGACTGTGCTACGCTTTATGGAAATGAAAAAGAGTGTGGTGATGGGATCATTCAATGGCTCTCCGAAGATCCAGTTCACAATAAAAGAGAAGATGTTATATATATCACCAAGCTTTGGAACTCGGAAAATGGCTATCAAAATGCCAAAAGAGCAATCAAAAACTGTCTCAACAAAGTCCAAGGATTGAAATACATTGATTTATTATTGATTCATTCCCCGTTAGAAGGTAAGAAGCTTAGACTAGAGACTTATTTAGCCATGCAAGACGCTGTTGATGAAGGAATAGTGAAGGCAATAGGTGTCTCGAATTATGGAAAGCATCATATTGAAGAATTATTGACCTGGGACAAATTGAAGTACAAGCCTGTTGTCAACGAAATTGAAATTTCTCCTTGGTTAATGAGACAAGAGTTATGTGATTATTGTAAATCAGTAGATGTCGATGTGATTGCATACGCTCCACTTGCTCATTCTCAAAGAATCAATGATCCAACAGTTGTTGAAATTGCCGAAAAGAAAGGTCTCTCCCCAGCTCAAGTGCTTATCAGATGGTCTTTGCAAAAAGGTTACATTCCAATTCCAAAAACCTCGACTGTTAGTAGACTAGCTGGTAATTACGACGTTTATTCTTTCGAACTATCAGATGAAGAAGTCAAGCAACTAGATCATCCTTACGATTACGATCCAACCGACTGGGAATGTACTGATGCTCCATAATCCTGTGGAGTAGAAACGTGATCTATGCATCTTTCTTTGTATATTTTGTGTCAAATTGGTTTTACGTTTTTACTCCACTGTTGACCGGTGCCATTTGGTTGCTTATATATCTCTATTTGTATATACCAATAAAAAAAAAGTTTTTGTTAAAAAATGAGTAAACGTAAATAGTTGTTTTACTAGGTTCAAGGTGTGGCTCTGATAAGAACCTCGCACCTCTGTTGATAAGTCATGTTCTTTCAAGGGAGAAGAGAATAAACGTTAGAAGTGGGTGTGAAGTTGTTATGTATTAAGCACTTGTATCATTGGAATTGATATAAATTGAGTTTCGTTGGTTTTACATAGGTTTTGAGTTGCTTAAAGCTGCACTGATTGGGTTACTGTTCTGCTTTATTGTGTCCAAAAAGTTGTTTTGAAGGTATAGTAGAAGTTATGTCAAGCAATTTTCTTGAAAAAGGTATCGAGCTGATACAACAAGCCATTGAAGCTGATACAGCTACAAAATATGACGAGGCCTATAAATTATACTATAATGGATTGGATTATCTAATGTTAGCGTTGAAGTATGAGAAGAGTCCAAAAACAAAAGAAATGATTAGATCAAAATTTACAGATTATCTGGCTCGTGCTGAAAACCTGAAAGAGATGTTAGATTCCACAGACCAGAAGAGCCAGGCGGGTGACAACAACGCAAGTGGTGGTTCAACCAAATCCAAAAAGACAAATGGTGGTGAAGATGACAGTGAAGATGATAAAAAACTGAGAGGTGCTTTAGCTAATTCCATTTTAAGTGAGAAGCCCAATGTTAAATGGGAGGATATAGCAGGTTTAGAAGCGGCCAAGGATTCCTTGAAAGAGGCTGTTATTTTGCCAGTGCGTTTTCCACATCTATTTAGAGGTAAAAGAAAACCCTTAAGTGGTATACTATTATACGGACCCCCTGGTACCGGTAAATCATATTTGGCTAAGGCTGTGGCAACAGAAGCCAATTCTACTTTTTTCTCAGTGTCTTCATCAGATTTGGTCTCTAAATGGATGGGTGAATCTGAAAGATTAGTTAAACAATTGTTCCAAATGGCACGTGAAAATAAACCTTCCATTATTTTTATTGATGAAGTTGATGCTTTATGTGGACCTCGTGGTGAGAATGAAAGTGAAGCCTCCCGTCGTATAAAGACTGAATTGCTCGTCCAAATGAATGGTGTGGGTAATGACTCTAATGGTGTGTTGGTACTTGGTGCCACAAATATTCCCTGGCAATTAGATGCTGCTATTCGTAGAAGATTTGAAAGAAGAATATACATCCCATTACCTGATGTTGAAGCTAGGGCAGAGATGTTTAAAATCAACCTTGGAGATGAACCATGCGAACTAGATACGCAAGATGTGAAGACACTTGCCGAAATGACTGAAGGTTATTCTGGTCATGATGTTGCTGTTGTTGTTAGAGATGCGTTGATGCAACCTGTCAGAAAACTCCAAACTGCTACTCATTTCAAGATAGTGAAAGGGAATGATCCAGACACAGGTGAAGAGATGGATCAATACACCCCTTGTTCGCCAGGCGATCCAGAAGCTATAGAGATGAACTGGCTCGATTTAACTGGAAATGAGCTGAAAGAACCTGTTTTGACTATCAAGGATTTCATAAAAGCTATTAAAGATAACAAACCTACAGTCAACCAAAATGATTTAGACAAGTTCGTAGAATTTACAAATGATTTCGGGTCAGAAGGCGCATAGATTATTATGGTTTTAAAGTTAATGTACATTTTACTCTTCTTCATAGTTTTTTTTTTTCAATATTTCATTCTTTTCTTTGTTTAAACAAAAACAAACGCTACCATTAATTATAGATAATATAACGTATAATATTTTTTGTTAGCTAGTACTCTGATACATTGTTATCAGAATCGGCCACTTTTGAATTTAAAATTTCCACAAGAATAATGGAAACATCATCGCCATCAATAAATACCTTGGCATTAGCACAATTTGCTAAATGGAGCTTTTTGTAATAATCTGTTTCTTTCTTATCTGTGACAATTTTGGCAACACCATTTAATGTTGCACTTAAAGAACCAATTTCATTTTGATTTAGACTTTGCAACAAATGAAATATTTTTGAAGACTCAGGAATGGTTGAACTGTTACCGGTAAGTGTAGAAGCAGCACTTTCTTTTGCTGTGACCCAGTCATGAACTAACAAAGAAACATTGGGGTTCTCAACTATGTTCTTATACTTCTGTGTATCTTTCCCAGTAGTCAACACAATATAAGGATGGTCCTCAGTGGCTTGATGGTACGTTTTATCCTGTGGGACGTAAGTATAATTCATTAGGGAGACGTGGGGAATATTGTTAGCACATGTGGCTAAATGGAGGAACTGTGCTGTCTGTAGAAGACGTATCACACTCTCTGGTAAGGAACTGGACGACATCGCTTGAATGTATCTGTCTCTTTGCTGAATAGTCACACAAGTGTCTCCACCGACTAACATTTCATGTTGCTCTTTAATTATTAGTAATGATGATAAAACGATCATTACACCATTTGCTTGTACAATCCATTCATTACGCGCGGGTTAGCCCTCTCTTTCACCGACGCGTCGTTTTATGTTTTGTTTCTCTCCCCTGCGCTGCTCTGCTTTGTAGCTTTTACATGCATGCATATATACATTGGTTTAAAACAGGATGTTGTGGTCCTCACAACGCTGCTTCCTTAAAATACTAGTGTATACTAGTGTACCAGAAGTATGCGTAGGTCGCCATATTTCCATACAAGTGTACATGATCTACGGTCTAGTTTATGGGGTCTGGGTTCCGCGTCTAAGAGACGTGCTCCATCAGCCTCCACATCCGCAACACAAAACAATGAAAAGCAGATCGGTTATAACTCATCCCTTCATGATAATGACGTAAACTCAGGCTTTGAGTATCTGGGTGAGATGCAAGTTGCTGCATCTCAGGCGTCAGACAAAGCAGTTTTGTCGAATGGAAACAATCTTAATCGCAAGGAGGATCAGCCTAAAAAAGGAATCGACGTGGAGAAGCTCGTCATCAAGTGTTTGGGTCTTGAGCTGTACGACAGTAGTTCATATGGCAGATTTTTATCATTGGAGAAACCTGCTATTACTAATGATGACTTTGTTCAGGAGGAAATTAAAGGGCAAGAGACAACTACTGAAGAGAAAGCCGTAGAACAGGAAATCGCTCAAGAGAAAGCTATAGAACGTAAACTTACTGAAGAAAAGACTACTAAAGAGGACATTAATGATGAGAAGATTGCTAACGAGAAACCTAATGCAGAAACAGACAAAGTAACCGATAATGTCATCCTAGAACAAACGCAAGTTAGCAAAATATTCGACAACGAAGTTTATGAAAGTACTGACCAACACCACAAAAAAGTCAATGAACAAGCCGAGGAGGCGGTGGCTGCCTTTAGTGCTGAAGAAGATCTAACGGAGTTGGAAGATGAAGACGAATCAGACGCTACGACCGAAGCACAAACTGAAGGAAAAAATGCTACTTCAAGTTTATACCATTTATCAACTTCTCTTGGTGGGACTGCTATACCTCTGCCGCCTGTGGATGAAAGTGATAACGAAGGCAGCATTGCTATAGATGGCACTCTAGATAAATTGAGCGATGAGTCTTTGTCGCAATCTAGCTTTTCTGGTTTTGAGTCCAGAAGGTCTGCTATCACAGAGACCCGTCCTCTCTCTAGTACATTGCCAAAAGCCGGTAAACCTGCTGCTCAAGGCTTTTCTGTCACTCAAGGACATTTAGATGAGCAACAAAAAAGTGAGGATAGTAATGATTTTAAAAGTGTTTCAAAAGGTGAAACAAAGGAGATTATTTTGCCGAAAGGATTGAGATTTTTAGAAGAGCAAAGTTCTTTGCTTCCATATCTTAGAAAGCAAAACGATTCTGCTTCTGTGTCCTCTAAAACTAAAGGATCTCCTACAAAGCTTTCCAAGGTAATATATTTAAATGGTGAAAAAGTCAACTCTAGCAGGTCTAGTGTTCAGACAGTTGGCCAAATGGCGAGAAGATTAAGTCGGCAACTAAGTTTTTCGGAAGATTCTTTTGCTGATAACAATAAAAAACAAACATCTTCTAAAAATGCCGAGAAGTTAATCCAACCAGTGGGATTTGATGAAGACGAAGCTCGAGATGCCTATTATTTTGTCTCACTAGAAGGAAAAGGCAAAAACCCGGCCACAAATTTGAAAAAGTTAATTGTGAGAGGTAAACATCATTTGAATGGTGACAAAGCAAAGATTCCTGCAAAACAAATCCATGGTAATGTTAAAAAGGCAAAAGCTTCCAAAATTCAGAAAGCAAAGACTAAAACCAAACAAAAATTAGCGGCCGATGAAATTAAGAATAAGCTTAACCAATTGCTCGTAGATGATCTGGAATCTGTTGAGACTTCTGGTCAAAAAAGAACTGATAGTCAGATATTGACTGATTCTGAAAGTGAAGACAATGACGCACCCAATGATATAGAGATTTCACAAACTTGGGCAGATTTTGCCTTCAAATTCTCGGATGAAATCTCTAAACAAATTAAAGATAAGGTGAAAGCGCCAAAGATTGATTCGACCACTCCATCTAATATTAAAGCACGACCTGTTGAAAAACTATCTAGGTTAGAACTAATGCTAAGAGACCAAAAGAGAGCACAAACGTACGGCAGGCTTAGTAAATCTCACAAAAGAAGTCTAGAAGACGATGCCAAATTACCATCTCCTAAAAAGATTGCTGAAATTGGTCAAAGTTTGCTGCCATCCCGTCGATCGGGAATTGACTTTCCAAATCCTGAAGATATTTTAAAAGCTTCTGAAGTTGTATCTAATGCAATAAGTTTTAATCTAGGCAAAGAAGTCGACACGTTCAGACGTGAAATCCACAATTCGGAGAATTCTACATTGGAGATAGATGAATTCACTGGTGAGACATCTGCTACTAGGCTTGGTCATACTGATACGAATCCAGTCTCTCTGTCAATTGATGATACTAGTACCAGCAAACCATCCACACGTCTATCATCAGCAAAAGAAAATATACAACGTAAAACAGGAAAGAGCACGGAAGTATCATCAAGCAAAATCCAAAAACGTACCGCAAAATCACAAACTGTTGGGGACAATAGTACCGTTACTTCTCGCTTAATATCTCCTGTGGATAGCAACAAAGTTGGTGTTGATGAACGTCAAGTAAGAAGAAGAAAGAGGTCAACACTTACTGAAGCCCCCAATAATCTAACATATGGTAATAAGAAAAAGCGGCAAACGTCTAACACTAACTCTAAAAAGACATAGTGGAGAAATACTCCTCCCTTGATTAAATTCACAAATACTTTAGAAGATGACATTATGATTGACGAACATACTGACCACTTCAAAGAAAATTAATGAATTAAATAATCATGAGTCAAGTATTGCCCTTAGTTCTCTACCTCCTTCACCAACTTTTAACCGGTCACATAGTAACAAAAAGAAAAAGCGGTCGTTTATTAAAAAGTCATCTAGATTTAAACCGACCTCAAAGCGACTCCATTTGACTGCTAGCTCTGTTGAAGCCGATTTTACAGGTTGACAATCAGAAGATTTGCATACTTTGTCGAAACAGAGACACTGGAAACTTTACAAAGCCATTTTGTCATAACCAAAAAAACAGCCTAAAAACAAGTACTTCTGATGAAATTTTCGTTCCAATTGACTCAAATTGATTCGAATGATGAGTTTCCTGTTGTTCCCTTTGCTACCGCAACTTATATTTCAGCTTGATGCTACGCTCAACTCGTCATACGGAAAACGGCAATGAGATTGTGGTATATCTCACAACACTTCAGACAGTCAACTTTTCCCTCTCTCAATGCTTAAAACCCTTGGAGCTATGCACGTAATGCCAGTTCTGATAATATTCCTGGTGAGCAACAAAAAGAATTTCAAATAATAACAAAAGGGTTGTGTTTCGCCTCTATCGCAATTTTATGCATTATATTAGTTGTGTATCTCTTGTATTCTTTAAATTAACGCTTGTATACTATACAAATTGACTTATACGTCTTATTCATGCTTATTCATGACATTATTTATTGTTGCAATAAATTGTGCACGGATGTTTAGGATTTTTTTGAAAGTTTGTTAATGATCAAGTAAAGCTTTATTGATCCAAGATTATTCTAGCTTCAGTAGCAATACTACCAAAACAAGAACTACGATTGGAAAGCATTGATGTAAATGGTTGAGCCAATGAACTGTACGCCTATCAAAAGGTGTGACACGGAAGAAAAGATCAGGTCCTTTTTTCCTGATCTGAAAATTGTGACGAATCCAAATGAGAATCATTTTGAAGAACTCAAGAGACAAATCTTATTTAAACTAACGCAGAGAACGACAGATGGTTCCACATCAATTAGTGTGCATAACTTAGAAAAGGAATATATAGATCTTTATAACATGTGTGAAAATACCATTAGATATAATGAAGGAAAATCAGTTTTGCTTATAGGACCCCGAGGATCAGGCAAAACTACCCTCATCAACAATGTGCTTGGTGATCTACAAAAGTCATATCCACATAGATTTTTTACAATCAAATTAGATGGTTTCATACAAAGTGATGACAAAACTGCGGTACGTGAGATTGCAAGGCAACTTGAATTCAATATGAAACAGTTTGCAAAGAGAACATCAAATGGGACAAGTGACGAAGATGATGATGAAGCTGATGCAGATAGTGTGAATATGAGTTTTGAAAAGGCTTCATTTTCTGTGACTATGAAGGCCCTAATGACAATTCTGGACACCTCGCAGTTGAACGATTCATCGGAAGAAGCTTTAACTGGTGTCAGTAGAAGCGATAATATTCAAATTCCCATAGTATTTGTTATAGAAGAATTCGATAAATATACAATGAACTCTAAGCAATCGTTACTATACAATTTGTTTGATGTGGCTCAATCCTCTTCCGTCTCTCCGCTTGCTATTATTGGAGTCAGCACCAAAACAAATGTCAGGGAAATGTTAGAAAAGAGAGTTAAAAGTAGGTTTTCACAAAAGATCATTCAAGTCACCAAACAAAGGACTTTAGAAGATTTCTGTGAATCTGTTTATTTGATGCTAAAGGCGGATAAGATAACGTTATCCAATGGAGAAACTGATGATCTTTACAATGAGTTGATCAATAGTTATAATGAAACAATACGGACAATGATTTTCAATAAACAATTCAAACTTAGACAATTGATAGTGAAGAATTATTACACTGCAAAGGATATAAATCATTTGAAAAATATGATTTTGCCAATGATTTTTAAAATGGATATTACTAGTGTTATCCCAGACGAAAGGTATTTGATAGATAAAGATCTTTTAAATAACAGGTCATTCATCAACATACTAGAGTCGATAAGCAAATTACAATTGCAATTACTTATCAGTGCATGTACAATAAGCATGAAATACGGCATAGATCAAATCAATTTTAATATTGCGTATGAAGAATACTGTGAAAACTACAAGAAGCAAGTTAAAGAATCATCAGCAGGTTTTATGCAATTCAATAGTAACTTATCCAGTGTTGGTAACGTTTCCATAGATAGAAGCTGGAGCAAAGACGTACTACTTCTTTGCTGGGAAAAGCTCATTGAGTCCGGTATGCTGTCAGAACCGCTGAGACAATTGAACGGTATAAATGTGGCTACTTTCACAGGTGGTGAGTTCTCTAAAATGTACTTAATAGATGTTAATCTCGAGGAAATTAGAAGATTCTTTGACAAGAAACCAGATTATGAATGGGTTGCCAAGTGGTGTACGCTTGCCTGAACTTGTGGGTTTATATAAAGCAAATAGAGGGAGTAAATACGATAAACTACACCATATAACTAGACAACTTATGCCGCCTTATTAAAACTCGGCCCAAAGTGGTCTTGCCAGTCTAAACACAGCCCACCAAAAAATTAAAGTCCAGCCCGATTACATAATCTTTTTGTGATCGCACAAACAATCGTCGCACTCACTTTGGCTAGCTTTTTTTTTTTTTTTTTTTTTGTTTTTTTTCAATCAATAATTAATTAATTGTGTATCAAAAAAATTAATTAAGTACATCTTTGACACTTATTGTTCCCGCTTTGACACCTTTAGCATCATTTTTTTGTTCAGGATTTAACCTACTCATTGCTTTCACTTCTCTACGTACACATATTATACTTAGGTACTACCGTCAGTTGCTCAGTGTCCACCCTCAAGTTTTCCGATTAATAATTATCTTCGTCGACGCAAAAACAACAAAGTGATCATAGTTCAAACCTGATAATTTTATTTTGGATTTTTGAAAAATTGAAGAATCAGAAACTATGGCTACTGCAACTACTTCGAATCATACGATGACAACAGCTGCAACCAGTGCGTCTGCTACTGCTTCTTCTACCACGACTACTGGGATAAACTCCAACGGCTCCACTTCTGCCTCAACCGCTTCTTCAAATGGTTCTAATACACCATCGCACCATCACACCCATAGACGTTCCTCCATATCAACTGCACCATACTCTATTCCTATCAAAACCACAAACAATGGCCATAATCATGGTGTAAATGAGTACCAGCTCAGCAATTCTGTTAGTGGTGGAAATATATCATCTTCGTATGGCTCATCCCACTCTCATCCTCACACTGGAGGACCAATTTACCATCATCAACACAGCAACAATAATAACAATAATAATAATAACAATAGCAGTTTCAGCGGAGCTGCTCATAATATTAGTAGCAATACCAACGGTGGCTTAAATTTGTCCTCTTCTGTTCCAATGCTTTCAAGGGAGTTTGTGGTTCGTAGAATATCCGAAGGTGAAACCGGAAGGTTAAAAGAAGAGTTGAAATGTGAAGCTTGCGGTAAAGGTTACAAGCATATTTCATCATTAGCTAAACATCTTTGGGAACATACTCCAGAATGGAACATGACTAAAAAGTTATTAATATCAAAGCATCAACAAGTTCAATTATTGGAAGCTGCTTCCATCTTGTGTTCAATTAATGAGAACCAGACTATCAAGGAAGAAGAAGGTAATGATAGTGGCAACAACAATAATTCGAATTCTTCTTCTTCCATAGCTTCTCCATTATCAAAAGAGGCGTCTACCAACTCAACAAACCTTTCTTCTACCCCTACGCCAACTCCAACTCCAGCTCCAATCTCTTTAAATAATAGTACCACGTTGAATGGTACAAACGGCTCTTATAACAATAACTCTGGTTCTAGTTTATTGACAATGAGAAAAAGCTCCATATCACTTAATCCACCTTCAAGTCTTAGTAACAGAAAGCTTTCGAACACTTTACCAGTGCATCCACATATGTTCAACGGCAATAACACATACTTGGAAAACACCAAACAACTTTCAGATCCAAGAAATCAAAATTCTTTATCACCCAGCCAAGATATTGACCAGGCTAATGGTTCTATTTCTCTATCTTTCAAGAAACTATCCGACGATGAAGAACTAGATGGGCACCAAGAGGTTAAATTTTTTGCTCCGGATAAGCAAAATAACAATGGAGACGAAGCTATTGATGATGATGATGACGATGATGAAGTATTTGGACAGATGGATAATTGATTATCCATTTCCCTCTCGATCATTTGAACCAACATGGGGACGATCTGTGATTGATCCCTTACTAAAATAATATTAATTACACAAACACAGAAAAACTATAAATTAAAATCAAAACCATTAAAAATTAGGGGTCAGTTCACAAAGGAATACCAGAAAAAAGCTAAACTAAAATTAAAATTAAAATCACAAAACACAAACACATATACCAAAACCTTACAAAATGAAAAAAAGTCTATCGATGAGCTCAATCTGTTATTATTTGTTTTATAGTTCAGTTCTATTAAAGAATACTATTATTTGGCCGTATAGATAAAAACTTCGAAATTCTTACTAAAGTTTTATTTCAATAAGTATTTAACTACTATTTGATTTCGTTGTTATTTTGTTATCCTCGACTTTTTGTACTTTTTGCACTTCATTGCTTTATATTATATAATCTTACACCCTCTTTGTTTATCTCTCTATTTATCTGTTTATTTATTTTCTTATTTATTTACTAAGCTTGACTAATATTAATAAAAAAAAAAGGCTTTTCGTTGAATGACATTGAAATAAAATTAAAATACTAATATACACGACATATACATACACATAAAATTGACATCAACAGTGAGTCAATTCTCCCTCCATTGGTGTGAACATTTGCAACACTTATAAAATGTGGTCATCGGTTCATCAGCCGATCTAATCTGTAATTGGAAGAAATAAGCTTTATCATTACCACATTTCTCAACAGGACACTGAGTAACGGTCTGATCTACATTATCCCAAGCTCCCTCGCCACCAAGAACATCATCCACTTGTTTCCTGACCAACTCCTTCCTCTCAAATATCTGTAGTCCCATGATTGGGAACTCATATGGACAGGTTGGACAACTGAAAGAATTTGACATTGTGGTTTCTGATTTTGTCACCATCAGCATATTCGAACAGTACGGGCAAAAAGTCAACATTTTTTATGAGACTATGATTATGCTTATCTCAAGGACCGGGTATCCACCTCTGTTTCTTTATGACTGTCTTCTCAAGTTTGAACATATAGCCTTGTAGTAGTGATACTGGATTATTTGATCTATCCATTAGGCTAGCTAAAAATACAAGAGAGGCCAAAAAAATATTTTTTTAAATAACTGCACGGGTGTTTTAGCATAGTCGATCGACTCTTCATAAAATGAAAGGTTAATGATAAAGGATTTGGTTGGAACTTTTCAGTACAATAGATATGCGTGGTATATACCAATACAGGGGGAACTCTCTGTGCTTGAATTGGTACAATTAGATATATTTGGTCAATCTCAGAACGTTTCGTTGCATCCAGGTATGGAAAGTTTGAAAAGTCGAGGTCGCTCGGGACATAGACGTCTGGCTTCACCCATAAAAAAGAATAAAGACGTTTTAGATTTTCATCAAAGTCCTAGTTCAAGTCCTTTGCGAGAAAGTATATCACCGTGCCCTTCACCTGAGAGGAAAAAGTATACTTTTATGAAACCTGATATATCGCCAATAAAAAGGCTCTCCAAGCTGAAAGTGAATCCATTTGCCAGCTCTCCAAAAACAACTGAATCCAGTGTAGAATCTCCTGAATCACTTCTTGGGGAGGAGGAATCACAGAAAGTCAAGCTTGACAATGAAATCAATGAAGAAGAGGCAAGACTCAGACTTCGATCTCCAAGAAAAAGAACCATGAATGATTTGAATCAAAGCGCCAGGAAGAGAGCTATTTTTGTCAAAAGTCAAATGCTAGACAATGACGAAATTCTAGACACTGAAACAATGTCTATTGTCGACAAAATAATTTATGAAAGTCGAAAAGACGGGTTGGGAGAATTATTTCTTGAAGATGAAGGCGGAGAGGAGCAAAGCAGTGACGCGGATTCTCCATCTAGTTCAAGCGATGAAGAAGAAGATATTTTCGTGGATGCAGAAGAATATGACGATGAAACTACACACATCTTAAAACTGAAGAAGCTTGAGATTAGCAAACATGACATAGAGATTAAGAAGGATCTAAGTGGCCAAAAAAAAGAACATGAAAATTCCAGCCTTGAGGTCAAGTCTCCAAAAAAGTTAAAGCTGAAAGGATTTTTCCATAAGCCTTCACCGGCTAGACCTAAGAATCACTTGGATCGACTGATCGAAAAATATAAACAAGAAGATACTGATCAACTTGTAAAAACAGTCAAGACAGAAGACGTTGTTCAAACAATCGAAAACCTTAGTCAAGATAACAATAAGAAAGCCCAAATATTTAATCTCCTGGGGACTGAGATTGGAGAAAAAACGCATGATTCTTCAGTACCTTTATTGCATACTGTGAATGAAACTTTCACACCTGCCAAGGTTAATGAACAAATCCAGTTGATGCGTTTGCCGAAGGATTCTCTAATGAATCATAAGTTAATCAAGCCCAGAAAAGATTTTGAAAAATCTATCTTCTATGACGGTTATGAAGGATATTTTGAACAATACAAATTGGCTTTCAAGAAATCAAGCAGTTCCATGACGCAGGCATCATACTTAAATTACGAGAGTTACCACAAATATCTTACACTAATGAAATTTGTGAACTATGATCAGCGTAAAAATCTCAGAGACTACTACATAATGCAGTATCCTCAATTTATGTTTGAGTTATTGGAAGGATTCAATTTGGTATTTTATGGTTTGGGATCTAAGAGGTCTATGGTTTTGGAGTTCGTTAGGTTTTTGATACCTCACTATACAAAATACACAAACTCTGTGCCTCCGAAGTGTATAGTTGTGAATGGTTACAACTCTGAATGTAATTTAAGGAACATGCTAAGAACATTGTATGAAACGTGTTTTGGCATCAAAATTTCCAGCTTTCCTCTAATTTTGCAAGATATTGTTCCTCAAATAGTTGAAAAATTTGCTGAAATTTCTAAAACCAGGATTTGTTATGACGGAGTACGAATACCTGAGCTGATTCTTGTTATCAATAACATAGATGGTGAATCTTTTAGAGCTGAAAAACATCAGCATTTATTGTCTTTATTGGCTTCTATTCCAGAGATTTCATTGATAGCTACATTGGATAATGTGAATACCCCTATCTTCTGGAATTCCGACTTGTCAAGTAAGTTCAATTTTTGTTGGCACGGAATAACTAATTATGAGCCATATGCAGCTGAAGCTAGTTTTAAAGATCCCCTTTCTATTGGTAAGTCCAATAAATTTGTTGGGTCTAAGGGAGCCAAATATGTTCTGACATCAGTTACTTCAAACGCTCGTGCCTTATATCGTAACCTTCTTATTCAACAGATAGAAATCATTGATAATGTCCTTGAGGCTAAAGTCAACAAGAGTAAAGTGGTAAGAGGTGTTATTAAAGGTGGTTTGAAATATGGCTTGAACTTCAAAGAATTTTTCAACTCTTGTATGTCTGAATTTATTACAAGTAATGAAATTAATTTCAGAACCGTTTTAGGTGAATTTTGTGAACATAAAATGGCATCATTGACAAAAAATACGGCTGGACTAGAAATAATTTTTGTTCCTTTTACTGTCGATGAAATGGAAAAACTATTAACGGAAGAATTGTTAGATTAAATTTGTAAATAGGCAATGAAAAGTATGTATCTATTTAATTAAGCATTTCTCCTCTTGAATGCAAATTTGTTACGGCATAATGGACAAGTAGAACCACCTGAACTTTTAAACCAACGATACAAACATGCAGAATGGAAATTGTGGTTGCAGGTACCACAGATCTTATTTGGGATAGAATGGTCTGTGGACTGTACAATGCTATAACAGATTGCACAGTCGTCGTATCCTGCAAAATTCATCTTGATATTGTTTTCAAAACTCATAATGGCATCTTTGATGGTACCATTTTGAACAGTGAGAACATACTGCACCGATAAAATCCATGATTTCCACTTTTTTTCGTTGACTCCTACTCTTTTCACACCATTGACAACGATGTTTGAAAGTGGATAATTTGCAGGTAAACTGAGATCCATTTGTAGAGCCTGCTCATCAATTTCGTAAAAACATTTGATTTCATTTGCCATGCTATTCAATTTGACGTTGAAATCAGCTTCTGTGCTGAGTTTACTTTGTGACAACTTTGTGAATTCAGCATCAATGATTATTGGACTAAAGTACTTTATGATGAATTTCTCTACGTTCATTTGCAGTTGTTTGTCACGAATTGATAAATACCATGATTGTACGACAGATCCTAATTCTACTAAACTCAAATAAAAAATATGAGTAATTAGTTTCTGATTGGCCTCCATATCTAGCATGGAACCCAAATCATTAATCTCAAATTCTGTGATGTATTGTCTACCTTCGGAGCTTAACTTTTGTAAAAATTCACTATTCGTAATGTCTAATTGGTGGACAGCAAAATTTAAGAAACTGTAAACGAGATCCTGCCCTTCAGATTCACGTAACTGAGAAAGATAATCTTGTCTTATTCTTGAGGTAATATTTTTAAAATGTGTTAATACTAGTAACCAGCTGAATAAGAATTTATTGACTAAATATTGGTCTTCAAATTCAATATAATCTTCCAGTGGCTTTGAAATATTCTGAACCAATGCAAATGGGAGCTTTGAATCGTCACTCTCATCTTCTACATAAACTTCATTATTCGCTTCTTCCTCGGTATTGATCCTTTTCTTCCTTAGAGTGGTCTCAACAACCAATTCATCTTGTACACCAGGAATCAGTTTCAGTAAAAGGCCCGTTGCCAACTTCTGGGTGCTGGTATTTGTGGAGTTTATCTGTCTAAATAAATCATTGTAGCTAGGTTTGAGCTTTTTCAAAGGGATCAATTTGTCAAAAATGCGTGAGATATGTTCATTGACCAGATTGACCGCTTGATTTACTTTCGATTGTTTGGCTGAATAATTGAAAAGTTCAATCAACTCATCGTAAATTGAGTCAATATCATTATTCCATTCTTCCACTTTGTCTTTGTTCAAACTTAGTAAGATAAACGTTCTAAGAGATTGGTACTCTAAAGGAATATCCATGTCACTGTTCACTAAGTTTAATGAATCGACTAGCAATTTAAAATTTGTGTCATATATTTTTGAGCTGAACTCACTTGGAAAGCTAGACAAATCAACTATTTTAATAACTTTATTGATGAAGACGTCACAGAACTTCATGAGTTCAATTCTCACTGGTATAAACTCTGCGTCATATGCTACATCACACTCTAACCAAGACTGGATGTTGTTCAATAGCATCATAAATCTTTGGCCAGCAATAGGGCTGAACCCCTTTGGAAATTCAAAATCCAAGTCAAAATCTAAAAATGAATCAAGAATTTGTAAACACTGCAATCCCTTACCAGCTATTTCTTGGGACTTTTTGATAGCTGTGATTTCAGCAGCCACTCCATTTCGAATTCTTTCAAACAGAGGTGATGTCAAGAACTTTTTAGAACTTAATACCAGAAGGTTGAGTTTGATAGGCTCGTGAGTCAACATCTTGTTAAAATTGATTTTTAATTGGCTGAATTTTTGGAAGCTTTGTTTTTCAATAATATTAGATAGTATAACTTTAAAAGCTCTTGCGCAATAAAATTTCAAGTTGAAAGATGACTCACTACTGTTATAAACAGAATTTAGATAAGTCAAGACTCTCAAAGCAGGACTTGAATCAGCTGTTACGGAGTTAACAAAACACTCCACTAATTGGCCCTCAAATTCAGCGTCTTTGAATTGATCTAGCAATGCAAAACGTGCTTCTGATTGGAAGGCAATTATAACTTCTTCAGATCTTTGTTCTGTTTCGTCTTGCGATGAAGCTTTAAGGAAGTTGTAATCACCGGCACAATCTGCACATATAGTAATATCAACCAACAGCTCAATAAACGGTAACCATGAAAGATTGAAAGCTTTGGCCAACTTCAAATCAAAGTATACTTCGTTCAATACTTTGATAAATGTCTTAGTATCTTTAAGTAGCTCTGAAGTTGAAGCTTCAAAATTATAGATACATGTGCCTATGGGATTAGAAATGGACAGTTCATTATTAGGTGTTTCGCTGATGCTACTAGTCAATTTCATTAAAAGACAAGAAGATACCGATAAAAAATGGTCTGAGACATCTTCAGCGGATGCAATACTTTGTAGTTTCTTGACAGCTGGCTCCGCATTAATTAACTTTTCTCCATCTATGACAAATGATCTCAACAATGCAAAATAAAGGCTTTTAAACTTTTCGTCAAATTCCAAATTCTTTTCCAGTTTGGACAACAAGGCTGCGGCATCATCAAATGATTGATTTTTAAAAAGGTACAAAAGAAAGTCTGAACCTTGCTCTGTCTTAATAAAAGATAAAACGGGCTCTTTTTGATAATGAGCATTACAGTTCTTGACAAATAAACTGGTGTCACTATTCCCCCCATTATAAATATTCGATAAAATTTCAGGAGTAATGAATTTAAACAATACTGATTGATCATCGGTTGTCTCTTGTAGAGAGACATCAATCGCAGATGAAGATGATGCTTTGTTGTGCAAATAATTATTCAGGTCTGCACACCTTTTTATCTCAAATCCTTCAAATTTAGAAACTATATGCAACAAACTTTCCACAATTGTATCATTTTCGGCCACTTTTAAATAGAATGAATTAATTAGTTTATGCAATTGCGATGCACCCTTTGTGTTAAAAAATGATGAAGCCCTGAAATGGCTTAATAAACTCAGGGCAAATTCAATAAAATTGGTTTCTTCTACATTAATATTCTCTGGCAATTTCTCAAGAGCATGAACAACATTTTCTTGATACTCAACCAAATTTTTCTTGATAGTAGCATCTATAACGGTGTATGCTAGCATTGGACAGGAATCAAAGTCATCATCAAGAGAGTCCACAGCATTTTGAACAAACGAGTCCAAAAGAGATGATTTTGAGGTTATCAGTACAGCAAGAAAGTTAACAATAAAGTTGCTATGTGTCTCAGCTGTTATTCCATAGTCTTCAAACTTAAGAGGACCACATGGCAAAGCATTGATTATATCGTAATTAATTCTTGATAAAAGATCCTCGTCATCCTCATCAATCACTTTTTGTGCATACGCTAGAGAGATGAGGATATCAGCGGATAACAATCTTGGAGACCGTAGAGTGTTTATCAATAGCTCTGTTGATTTAACAATCAAAGCTGATTTATCATTTTCATTCTCTAATTTAGGTAGAGCTTGAATAATAAATTGAAAATAGGATCGCCATGCCCCGCCCAACAATTTAGGAGTTTTTTCCCTGGTAACGTTGTTTTCAAGAGATAGAAGAAAAGGCTCAATGGATTTATAACTATTCAGCTGCAGAATGTAATCTGGCAAGACTTTTAACAGAGGAAACAAGTAATCGTAGTAACTGTCTGAATTGCATGACCCTAATGATAATAATTCAATTATCCTTTCGGGGGCTTTCTTAACGGTCCAAATATCAGAGTTGTACTTAGTAACACATACCAAGGACTCCATTATGGGAGATATCACGTAAGTATATATCAAAGGGTTGGCTGGAGCCTTTTTGCTGCTATTCAACTTCATGCCTTTAATCATACCTTTACAGTAATTCTTGAAAATCTTAGGATCAAGACACTCTGCTGCATGGGTAGTTAAGGTCTTAGTCAAAATATACATTGATTTTTTGATTTGTAAGTCATTGCTTTCGAACAAATCCGGTACTCTTTCAATTTCTAAAATTTCTTTGATGAGTCTTTGAGGCTCCTGTTTTACTTGAAGCTCTTTGTTATCATGGAATATGATTATGACTTTTGTAAATAACTGGATAGTAGACAACATAACTCTCAAGTACTTTGCTTCGGATTCGTCTTTTCCTACAAATCTCTCATCAGAAAGGCTTTCCTTCGTCTCATACGCAAATACTTGAAGACAGTAGTTGAGGATTTGCTCAATAAATAACTTCCATAAGTTGCTGACTTTTTCTTCACTTCCACCAAACGCATCTAGAACAGATAGGATACACGCTTTTGATACTATTCTTTCGGAATCAAAGAAGCCAGCAAGCCAAATACCAATAGTATCTCTAAGGTATTTCAAATACTTTTTACCAAGCTCTGAAACAAATCTGGATTGTACTTGATGAGAAAACTGTCTTACCTTTTTAGAAGAGTCAATAGAAAGCTTGGGGTATAATTGAACCCATGTGATGGTCACAAGATCATCACTGATCTCGTTAGGATTGGCATCAATGTACTCTAAAAATTCACCGATACCTTTCTCTTTAGTTATACTATCCCTCTTCAAAAGTGCTTTGAAAATGAGCTTCAATTGAGCTGAACATGTGAGGATGTTGGGATCAGGAACCGCTGTTATGTAGTTGAGAGAGACTTCAAACCCGTTTGTTCCCAAACCTGATGACTCGTTGCTTGAGCTAAATGCTCCTCTCCCAAACGCAGACATGTTGCCTTCTGTCACCAAATATTTTTCCACTTTTAAAGATACACTGAGTGAAGTAAAGTCTCCTCGATACTAATAATGGTCAAGTCAGTCTGGTACACTGCTTTACTTCTCCAGCATGTTGGAGATGTAATCTACCAAAAGTTGGCCACTGAAAAATTAAAGATAGTGGTGTAGAGGTGTTTTTAAAAAATATTTAGCCGTTTTGGGACATTTTGAGTTTTGCACCTTTTTTAATTCTATCCCAATCGGGAATTTTGTACACAAAGCTGTTTGTTTACTTTGAGGCCAGTGTGAAACTTTCAGATGCCAGGGCTCTTGTTTTGATGGTGTACCTCTTCTTGCTTGTTTACAACAGCTATCCCTGATATAGTCAGAGTCATCACTAGACTAGACTGATAATTCATCTTATCAGAGTATTAAGAACATCTGCTCAGTCCCAGCCTGTATACTTACCGTTCACCCACTTGTTAGTCACCTCCTCCAACATAGGCACATATCTGAATTCTGACATATCAAGAGTTTAAGCATAGTTTATTAATCACAAGATATACCTCAAATATTCTTAACCAATTTTTTTTGTAATTAATTGGATACACATCTCGGAACTACAGAGGTAATATAACCATCAGTTTCAAAACCCAAAAGTCCTGCATTTATTACTATAAAATATCTAGCATATAATCAACACAAAGCAAACTAAATACTTTAGTTGGTCTTATTTCAATTTGTTTTTTATTTTCCTTCTCATCATAAGTTGGCACACTTTGAGTTTTGAATATGGGCAAAAAAATTGACATTGACGCTATTGAATTTCTAAAAGGACGAGTTTATCTGGGCTCCTATGACTATCATCCTCAGAACACAAATGAAATAGTTTACTTTACCGTAGAAGACGCCTTACCATATAATGCGTTTCACTTAGATTTTGGTCCTTTACATATAGGTCACTTGTATAGGTTTGCGGTGGCATTACACAATATTTTAAATGACCCAGATAACAAAGATAAGGCCGTTGTTTTCTATTCTTCCAATGGTCCAAAAGAAAGAGCTAATGCAGCCTGTATTTTATGCTGTTATATGGTTTTGGTCCAAAGCTGGTCCCCACATCAGGTACTACATCCTATTTGTCAACTGGAAGCCCCTCTTGCGGCATTCAGAGATGCAGGTTATTCGCATGCTGATTTTGAATTGACCATTCAGGATATTGTTTATGGTGTTTGGAGGGCCAAAGAAAGAGGAATGATTGATATTACTAACTTCAACTTAGAAGAATACGAACAGTATGAAAGAGTCGATCAAGGCGATTTTAATGTTATATCAAAAGACTTTATTGCATTTGCGTCTCCGAAACAATCAAGACCCGGTTCACCTCTAAATCAAGCTTTCACGAAAGTTCTAGAATACTTCGTTGACAATGATGTTCAATTGGTTGTCAGACTGAACTCGCACTTGTATGACAAAAACGAATTTGAAAACAGAGGTATTAAGCATATCGATATGATTTTTGATGATGGTACTTGCCCAACAATGGAATATGTCCAAAAGTTCATCGGCGCAGCAGAAACTATAATTTCCCAAGGTGGTAAAATTGCAGTCCATTGTAAAGCAGGTCTAGGAAGAACCGGTTGTTTGATTGGTGCCCATCTTATCTATACTCATGGTTTTACAGCAAATGAATGTATAAGTTATATGAGAATGATTAGACCAGGAATGGTTGTTGGCCCTCAACAACATTGGTTATATCTACACCAAAATGAATTTCGTGATTGGAGACACACTATGGTGTTAGATGACATTCCAGATCCTTCGATTGGAGGGTTATATTCTTTAATAAATTATGAAAACTACAAGGCTCGCAATAAGAGACTAGCAGCAAGTGCTAAGTTGAGCGCTTCGTTAAATGGGGTTCAAGACGAAGAAGATCAAGCAGACACTTCTTTTACCCCAGTCAGAAGAAGAAAGTTTTCGGGTCAATTGAAAAGTGCTCACAAAGCTGTTCCCATGGAGTCACCGGGGCAGCCCAGAAAATATAGAACTGCTGCTGCCAATGCTGCTGTAAAAACTCCAAATAGTAGCCCTGGTACACATTTGAATTCGGATGAAGACGCAACTTACGAGTCTTATCAGCATTATTCTAGTCCGGAACATCGTAATCAATATCAAGGACAGGAGCAGCACTACAACGAACAAAATGAAAACATAAATCCTTCTCCAAGGCGTGCATCTTCAAAACTAGCAAGCGAAAATGATGCTGACACTTACAAAGTTTTGAGAGCTATGACTAATCCTGCTAACGGGAGTCCGGTACAGATCAAAAAAACCAGAACCATTACTACCACAACAACAACTATATCTTCATCTCCTCCTCCAAGCTCAGAAACTTCTGGCTCTTCTTTGAAATTACCAAAGCAGAGAATTAGTTCTTCGAAAAGTAAACATAGATTATCCATGGGTAACGAGAGATATATTGGTAGTCCTGGAATAAGAAAAGTCAGTCCAAACAGCTCAAACAGAAGAATACCTTCTAATATGTGAGCCTGGCATATCAGTGCTGACCTGGACAATTTTTTATTTGGTTCTTAAGGCAATAATTTTCTCAAAATTGTTTAAGATTTTGTATTTTTTTATTACGTTGTATTTTTGTTATATTTTTCTCTCTTCCCATCTTCATCACTCTTATAAACCAACTCATACATGTTGTCGTTTATACATTAAGTAGTCATATAATTACCATTGCAATATCATAAGTCGTATAAAATTTATACAATGCCACCCAGGCCGCAAATCCAAGGATGTGTGCTGATAAAGAACGTAGATCCTTTTCAGGCAAATGTGATAAAATGCCGCGAGGATGATGTGAAAATGTGTAGGCGAGGAAGGAAGAAAGAGTGTTTAAAGTTGGTTTTCATTTGAAGCTTGCGTGTTCCCTTTATATTGGTTTTGACAATTCCACGGCTAGACTGCTAGTGTTTATAGGAAGAATACACACTATGAAATACTTGTTTCAACTTTTCGCTTTTATTTTAGCTTTTCTGCAGGTCTCTGCGGCTGCTCCAGCAACACTACCTGAAGACCCTCCGGTCACCCACAAAGTTATTTTTGATATTCAAATTGGAAAGGAGAAAGTAGGTCAAATGACCCTTGGTTTATTTGGAACCGTAGTTCCCGAAACTGTGGGAAACTTTTACGGATTGTCCACTATGGAAAACGGATTTGGTTACAAAGATACAATTTTCCATCGTGTTATAAAAGGTTTTATGATTCAGGGTGGTGATTTCGAAAACTTTGATGGTACTGGAGGTTACACCATTAAAGGTAAAGGTACCAAGCTGAAGGATGAAAACTTTGAAATAAAGCATGATAGACCAGGGAGACTATCGATGGCCAATGCAGGTCCAAATACTAACGGTGCTCAATTTTTTATTACAAGTGCTGCTACTAACTGGTTGGACGGCAAGCATGTTGTTTTTGGTCAATTGTTAGATGGAATGAATGTTTTCAAACAAATTGAAGATTCAGAAACCAATGGCGCAGATAAACCATATATGGACGTCCAAATTGTTGATATCAAGACGTCAGTAGTCGGTGAGTCAAGTGAAGAAAATGAAGTTGCTGCTTCTACTGAAACTACTGCTCTTGCTGATAGCGCCCCTGCTAAAACCTCCGCTGTGGAAGGAGCAGCTGCAACTGCAGCAATTGAAGATGACTTGTCTTCTACGAAAGAAAAAATTGACGAAACTGCTAAAGCTGACTCATCCAAGGATAACAGTCCTACTGAAGAGGAAACAAGTGCTCCAATGACTACGGAAGAAGATGAATCTGATGCTGTTCCAGTAGAATCGGGTGTGGTGTCTGATACGCCAACGGATGAAAAGGTTGACACGGAATCTGTTCCTGATTCTGGCTCGTACACAGGTACTTTTGCACTTTTATTTGGCCTTTGTGTTGTTTCTGGTGTTGGTTACAAATACAAGAACGATATTTTGCGTAAGGTTGGCGGTCCAAGATACAGAAGACTTTGAAAACTTATAAGTTTCCAATCCAAAACTAAACGATTTATAAGTTCATTAAATAACTCACTTTACATTATATTATATTCCATAACATGAATTTTCGTATGTAAACATTTGAGGCTCGAGTAAGACAGTGTCTTTAAGGACCTCTCTAATAAACCTGAACTTAAACGACTTCAAATCGTTCAATATTAAGTAAGCAAAATGGACGGGATTTGCTTTTATAGCTTTAATCAGTTCTAGTATAGCTTGTTTATTTATACCAGCATAACCTTCAGTAACATCAATCTTTACCCATTCGCACATAGGAACAGGCGCTAGTTTTTCAAATAAGAGTTGATCTGTGCTTGTTGGATCATCAATATCAAAACTTGTAATTACATATTTGAATTCATTCCATATCTCATAATTATTTTTAGTTAATTCCTCCATGTTTTCCGTTTTGTCATAAAATACTTTAATATGTTCTAATTGATTATTATCGAGTTGTCCAAACAGTGAGACCCCAGTCATACACGCTGGGATATCTAAATGAACTTTAACTTCACCTCCAATTTCCATGCTGAACTTAGGGGTATCTAGATCCAATAATTTCCTGTTCAAATTTACCAAAGCCTCCCCACCGGGATAATTGTAACTAGAAATATATCCCTTAAACAATGAAATAAGTAAAGTTCCCACAGATAATATGATTACCACTAGTTTAAAAATGTGGCATACAATACTTTTTTGGGAGACTATCTGAGAAACTGTAGAAGCTGCAGCAATAGTGATACCTGGAACGGCATATATAATAAATCTCAATTCCTTATGTGGCAACAAAGACATGGTGAAAATGTAGAAAAAGGAAGCAATTGTCACTGAACGGACAGTGTAAACTCTGTAGTTGACTAAATCTGCAAATAATCCGGGAAGAGCAAGAATTGGAACAAGGGGCGTTACAAACAAAGACAAAAAGTATTTTGTGAAATAGGCATGATAAGGTTCTACTCCCCAATTAGAACTTTTTCCCTCAACGACATTATAAATCAAAGACTCCATTTCTGGAAAAATATAATTATCAGTTTGCCAGAAGTAAGAATCTACATAACCAGTTAAAATGAGACCAGCAACCCCACCAATAATAAGATATTTAACAGCAGAAATAAAATGTGTTTGTCTACTAAACAAACAAACCAGAAACAGAATACCTGTAAAAGCAATCAATTCAATCCTAAATACTATACTTGAAAACATCAAAATCATTAATCCAAACCCAATATCTCCTAGGATGACATTAGTCAAAGCAATGTTGACCAAAGGTAAAACAATAAAATTTGGCAATGGATGAGATGCGTAGTAAACAATATGGAATTGGGTGAACTGCAATATTCCAAACCAGTATCCAACATTATTTGAGCGCTTAGAGCAAGCCTCACTAACAGCATTTTTTAGCTTTATCAAAGAGAATCCATTTACTAAACCTAACGTAAACCGGACCAGCATTTGATTATCTAGCTGAGTTTTCGTGTAAAGCAGATCGCCATGAGAGAAGAGTTGATGTGCGTACGGTTTAAAGTATCTTGTAATCGTCGAAAGAACTAGCGCCCCAACAAATGTCCTCTTCACTGCACCAGGAAACTCGTTATGATCATATTTGGACAAATCCTCGTATCCGTAGTTGAACATATCATAAACCGCTTGAATATTAAAAGACTCTTCCACTTTTGTGAAAGGAGCAAGATACAGATAAGTAAGTATGAGGACAATAAGCCCAACATTTAACGCATGACTCATACCTTGTTACTCTATTCGTGCTTGAGGGTGCTAATTGAACTTTGCAAATGGCTAACAATAAAGATTGATTAGAAGCACTAGTGTTTTCATTACATTATGCTGGATCTGTATTGACGATAGATAAATAAATTCGAACGGCTTTTAAAAGAGCCTCGCAGCTGCGAAATTGTTCTGGTTGTTCAAAGTTGATATTTTGCTTTTTACATTTTTATACAATTCTCTCTCTGCTATCCTTTTACATATATTGCATCTGAACAAATATAGGAAGAGATTTAGATTGGCGGTAGAGGTACTTGAGTTACTTTAGTCATGAGCAAGAACAGTTTTGCTGAGGATGATGCCATCCCTGAGTTGGTAACAGGCGTGGAAGATCTGGACAAGGTGAAGTACGTTGAGAGTTCCAAAGTTACATATAGAGTGGAACAGGGGATTGTCGATGAAGAAGTAGAAAAAAAGGTTCCTGTCACAATTATTACAGGCTATCTTGGTTCTGGTAAATCTACGCTACTGGAGTCTATAGCTAAAAAGGGAGATAGGAAACTTGCCGTTATCCTCAATGAGTTTGGCGATTCCACCGAGATCGAAAAGTCTTTAACAGTGAAGGACGGAAATACAGACGGATATGAGGAATGGCTTGATTTAGGAAATGGATGTATATGCTGTGGTGTCAAAGATAATGGTGTGGCTGCAATCGAACGTTTAGTAGCCAAGAGAAAAGGATTTGATCACATTTTACTTGAGACTACAGGTTTAGCTGATCCAGCACCGATTGCGTCAATGTTCTGGTTGGATGATGCACTGTCCAGCAATGTTTATATAGATGGCGTTGTCACTGTTTTAGATGCTGAGAATGTAGAAAAGTGTTTGGATGACATAGGAGGCCATTTCCACAATGAAGACAATCGTAATCAAAGTGAGAATAAAAACACAGAGGAAACTGCTCATTCTGAAGGCATAACGACAGCTCACTTGCAAATAGCTTTAGCTGACGTTCTTCTTTTGAATAAAGTTGACAGGGTAGAAAAGAGTGAAGAGCAATTGACTAAAATAAAAAAGAGAATTAGAAGTATCAACGCAATAGCTCCTGTTTATACCACAAAGTTTGGAAATATAGCGCTTGAGAAAATTCTGGATTTGAATGCCTACGATAATAAAAATGTGGATCAAGTTTTGCAGAAAACGGAGAATACATCTTATCATGATCCTAGGATCACAACTTTATCTATAAATTTCC
This sequence comes from Wenyingozyma nanaspora, assembly GCA_030557475.1. NCBI lineage: Eukaryota > Fungi > Ascomycota > Pichiomycetes > Pichiales > Pichiaceae > Wenyingozyma > Wenyingozyma nanaspora. The sequence goes on along the minus strand of JAKTPF010000004.1, from coordinate 375,718 downwards.
CTGTAATTGACGAAGAACAATTTGATAGAGTTGAAAGCTTTATTCAAAATTTATTATGGGAAGGTGAAGTACTTCGCAAACCAGTAGAGATTCACCGTAGTAAAGGTTTGTTCCTTTTTAGAGATGGAAACTTTAAAGTACTACAAGGTGTTAGGCAAACATATGACATATCTGAAGGTAACTCTTCTGATAACGATTTGCAGCTGAAAAATAGCCGAATTGTGTTCATTGGGAAGGGTCTTAATGAATTGGATTTGATTCAAGATTTTACGGAAAGAACGGGAATTGCCCCTATGTAATTGAAATGTATCTATATGTGTATAGTGGTAGACAAGTAGCATGTAGACCTTCTAAAAATACAACATAAAAGTCAGTATACTGAAGTAAGATCGAACCTGGCGTAAGCCCAGTGAGGCTTACGGAATCTCAATCGAGCGTCTCGGGCATGTCTTAGCTTATTCGTACAAGAACTTAAAGGGTGCATATCTGGACAAATCCCATGACACAAACACAAACATAACCACCAATCAATTCTTCGTGATTGAGACCAGTAGGCCCTTTAGAACGCCAAAGACTTCTTTTAGATTCTCCACTTGTGTGACCATAGATGACTACTGACCACGGCCTTTCATCAGTACAAAAGTCCCGAAAGAACAGTATCTCCACAATTGGGGCTATGGTCTCTTCAGGGGGTACAACCTCTATATCGGATTCAAACAATATCAGGTCAAACTTTAAGCATTACTCGGCAACCACCCCCAGTATTATAGAATCCGAAGTGGGAGAATCTACTCAAAGTAGAACTATCCGTTTACTAAAACAAAGGGATTTGGGGCCTCCAGATGAAGTACATATATCCTTACCCATGAAAAGCCAAAAAGAAATGGGCCAATATCACTACGTCACAGGTTTAGATGTTTCATCTACAGCAGCACCGTATATGTATTTGAGAACGTGGCAATTGGAGATATCGAACAAATCGTCTGCTGCTAAGCCAACTGAAATGAGACCAATTGTGGGCGTATATTGCAGCTACAATTGTTTCACACGAGGTGATCTACGCATTCGTTGTACTTTTCCGGGCCCTCCTCCAAGAGTTCAGTTCTTGCCAGGAGACGAACGAAAGGGAATCATTAATGTCAATGACAGTTCCGGATTATGGATTGAAACTCATGTTTCATCTTTGGTCAGAAGTTTACTGTTTTGTGACGATATAACAAGACAATTGCCGGGGATGTGCAAACTGAATCCGTTTACATCCACGCGAGCTGCTAAAGAAGCTGTTGTTCTCATGTGTAAATTGCTTCCAAAGGGACCTACCACAGGCTGCTCTGATCTGATCAATGTTCCTTCTTTGAACCAAAATTACCTGGTTGACGCTTTGATTAAATTATTAAAAGTTACTAGGTTGTATAAATTAGCTTTAGAAAAAATTGATGAGTATCATCCATCATTTGATTTCACTTTACTGAAAGTTCAAATTCTATTGTTTCATGATGAACAGATAAAAGCTGTTAGACTAATGTATAATACGCTTATGGATGACCCAAGAGATGGGTTGATTCTAAACGCACAAGCCAAATATCTCATTAGCAAAAATAGAGCAGATTTGGCTTTGACTTCTGCTTTGAGAGCTGTTGAATGTCTTCCCGCAGAGTTTGAATGTTGGTCTACGCTAGTTGAAGTTCATATACTCAACAAGGATTATAGTGGAGCCTTACTTGCATTGAACTCTTGTCCAATGTATTCGACCAGATCAAAAGATATTTATAAAGCTCTTCGACCACATGATTTTGAATTTCCTTTTCCGCCTGAAGGTAAAATTGAAAAAGTTTGGAACGATGCAGAATTATTTGGCGCTGTTTCTGGGTTAGGTGGCATTGCTGAGTTTTCATCACCGTCTAATGTCAATGAGGTCAACCCAATGTATTACAGTGTCTATCAAAATTCGAGATTTCAATCCACTTTTGCGAAAGCCTATGATCACCTTGCTGTATTATCAAGAAAATTAGGATGGGCTGAGTTGCTGAGGCTAAGATCCAAGGTATTTGTTATGGAGGACGAATATGCGACATCAGTTGATAATGATTTGAAAAGATCTCGTGAAGAATTAGCGGCAAAATCTCGATCCAGATCTAGCACTACATCCGAGTATCTACAAGTTAACAACGCATCTACCATATCCATTCATAGTCCTAATACATTAGCTAATGGTCAAAATGGTCACAGTGAAGGTTCTGGAAGTGTTGCAACTTCAAGATCAGTATCACCAATGAGACTAAGATCTGGTTCTACGCAGTTGCAGAAGTTCAAGTCCAAACGATTATCTGAAAGATGGTTAGATACATTATTCTCGATTTTTTACGAAGAACTTCGATCTGTATTGATGTGGGAAAGTGAGAATGATGAGGTTAGTGAAGATCACCAACATATTGCACTAGAATGGGAACTCATTGGAAATTCATGTTTTAGGATTCATCATTTTAATACCATACCTTTAAAAACATCACTAGAAGGCAGATTTAGCATTTTTGCAGCAAAAACCTTATTAGAGTATTACATTTATTATAATGAGAACCCTATTGAGTTCAAGCTTTTGAACCCAAAATTAACACAGGATTCACTTCTATCGTTTGAATATGTTCTAGATCTCGTGGTGAAGACAATATCTTACAATTATAGATGGTACGGTGAATTTTCTGTTCTTTGTTTGCAGGTTCTTAAAATTTTAGTTGAACAAGAGGGAGTCGCGATGATCAAGGCGAATATTGGAGTTGCTTACGACGGAGAGTCTATAGAGCCTGTAGTGGATCGACTTTTAAACTGGATAGACCAATTTGACGACAACTAATTTTATGTACTTACACACTCATATACCGCCCTCTCCTGCAAATGTAATACTTACTACTCTACAAGCCAAGTCGCTTACCGCCGTAAACTTTTTGTCCCGGTTCCACACCGCAGCTCTCGCAGGAAAACCGTGAGCGACGCAAGCGACGCGCATTATTACCGCACTGCAAAAGAGGCGGCTGGGGTGGCAGGAAGACACCGCGGACATATAGACTATTTGCGGGGGTCCGCGGCTGGTTACCCGCAGACTCAATTTAAAAGAAATCGACGCGTGTGAAAAGACTGTGTCCCGCGTCGCTTCGTTGGAGAAGCGAAGCGATGGTAGAGATTTATTGTACAAAAGATGTCCAGTGGAAAAGCCTGGTGATTCCATCAACCGAGTCAACATAGCAAGCCCACACCCAAGCAATAACTTCTGTTCAGTGCGTTACCACCAAAGAAATCCATCTCATTCAACCCTGTGTGTATTCATTTGGGAAGCGAGTTGCTTTGTAAAACGCTTTCGAACAGTATAGTTTGCATTTTCCCCTTTTCCAACCCTCCTATTAATAATACAAGACTATCTTGTCAGCATTCACAAAATTACAATAGGCCGATTATTACAAAAAATCAACTGGTTTTATAATTTTAATACTTTGATTTTGTCCGGCGTTGCAAAAAAAGCAAATCAGACTTCACTTTAATTTTCCTACATTTACACCTGATTGTGAACTTACAGAAAGCAAATTCCATTAATTCTCCTCAGTGAAAATTTCAATATTTTCGGCAAGTGTTCTTTATTTTTTGCCTTATCACTGTTTAGTTCAAAGCGCATTTCTTTTTAAATTGTCAAAATTACTTTCACTCGTTTATACAGGAATTATAGTACTGTTTGTGAAATTTTGCTGATATCATAAATCATTCTGTTAAACAACTCTTCAGCTGGTTGTTCAAATCACCTCACATATAAAAAAACTATTATCCTATACAATAATTTAGCTTGTTGTTCTGGTTTTTGAGAACTTCATCACATCCTATCAATCCTTTATAACGTCTGACTCATTCTGCTGATTTAGAATTTGATAACAATTTTGGTTTTGCTGACAGTTTTTTCTCTCACACATTTGACTACTGTTACTTGTTTGCATTTGCTATATTATACACATATCATATTGTTTTGCATTTTTCTTGCTCATAACCCATTCGAAGTCCATCCTGCCAATAATCCTATACCAATTGCATCCATCTTTGTACATAATCATATTCATTTACGATGTCTGGTTTCTGGAAATTTACAAATAATTATGCCTCTCGTGTGACTAAAATTCTGGAACGTTCAGATTTTACATTAGAAAAATTACTGGATGAACAAGAAACGATTCCTGAGTTATTAGCGTCGAATACCAAGCTAGTAGAGTATTTAAGACAGCCAGAAGTACTAAAAGCCTTGGTGAAATACGTCGTAGAAGATGACGATTTCCAATTAGAGCAACAGAGACTTGAAGAAGAGGGCCGCCAGAAAGAAAATTTATCTACTTCGAAAAATGAGGTGGAAAATGAAGCAGAGAATGAAAAACTAATGGATGAGGAAAAGGAAGAAGAAAAAGAAATGGGTGAAGAAGCAGAACACAAAACGAAATCAGAAGAAGAGGAGAAACAAGATATAAAAATCGACAGTGAGAATGTAATAAAAGCTGTTGATAATCAAAAATCTGAATCCGCCGTTGAAAATGAACATCTATTGGGGGATAATAATGATAATGAAACTGAAAACTTTAACGAATCACAAAAAAATGACACTAATGAATTTATAGAAAATGAGAAAGATCATGGTAGCATATTGGCCAAAGAAGATGAAGATGGTCTCATAGAAGCATCTGAGGAAAAATCAGACATTGAAGGTGAACTCGAAGATTCGAAGACAGAAAGTGAAGAAAATCCATCGAATTCAGAAAGTGATACGGACAGTGACTCTGATTCTGATTCTGGAGATTTAGATCTATCTGTTAATTACTACGATAACGGTTTTGATGATGAAATGAACATGGATGAAATGGACGCCATTGAGGAATCGCTAGCGGACCAGCATTCTCGTCGTGCTCAAGTTTCTGCAGAGATATTATCCATTGATGTATGGTCTTTGACTGATGCCTTCATGGAGAATGTAGCGCTTATTGAAGAGCTTTGGAGCATTTTAGATAAGCCTGCACCTCTGCCAATATTTTCTGCTACCTACTTTATGAAAATTAATGAACATTTACTGGATATGAAAATGGAAGAGATGATTCTATTCATTTTGAAACAGCCACAATTAGTAGAAAGATTTATGAGACACATTGACACACCACCTTTGATGGATTTTTTACTGAAAGTCATTTCAACAGATAAACCAGATTCGTCAACGGGCGTTATAGATGTTTTGAAGGAGCAAGGCCTTATACCGTCCTTAATTTCCTATCTTGGACCTGATGTTGCATCTTCTGTTCAATCAGCAGCTGGTGACTTCCTCAAAGCATTCATCACAATATCAGCTAATAACTCTGATAACAGTACAATTGGTCCTAATGAGCTTAGTAGAGAACTAGTTTCTGAGCCAGTAATTAAAGAGTTGGTGAATTTGATGTTGTATGGTGGTACTGGTTTATCTAATGGTGTTGGTATTATTATTGAAATAATCAGAAAGAACAATTCTGATTATGATATCGTATCCGTACTAGATATCACCGTTGAAACACATCCACCAACCTCTAGGGATCCAATTTACCTTGGTACTTTAGTAAAAGCATTTGCTGAAGCTATCCCAGATTTTAGAAAGATGCTTGAAAGATCGGAAGATAAAAAACTCAAGACTCCATTTGGAGAAATCGAACCTTTGGGATTTGAAAGGTTTAAAATTTGTGAATTAGTTGCTGAATTATTGCATTGTTCTAATATGGCTCTTTTGAATGAAAAGAAAGGTGAAGCTAGTGTCAGACATCGTGATAAAGTAAGAGAGATGTTAATAAAAGAGCAAAGAGAGTTTTACAGAAGTCAAGAAGAAGATGGTGCAAATGATCCTGAAAGCCCTATTAGTCGCCATAGTGATGACGAAATATCAAGAAATGTGGGTAATCTTAAACTATCACCCAGCCCACAACATGATGATGAACGCGACACTGACCGTTTCGAAGAATCAAAGACACAAAAGGATGAAGACGAGGAAGATGATGAGGAGGAGGAAGATGATATTAATTATAATCTGGATTCAAATGAGCTAAACTTGGAGTTTGATGATCTGGAAAAGAAGTTGCGCAAAAAGCCAGTTGTTGGAGACCAATTAAAAATTGCATTGTATGATAATAATATTATAATTACTATTTTGAACATGTTTTTCCAGTTTCCATGGAACAATTTCTTGCATAATGTTGTGTTTGATATTGTCCAACAAATATTAAGTGGTTCATTGGAAATCGGATATAATAAATATTTGGTGGCCGATCTCTTTGGCAGGGGTCAAATTACTCAATTTATTGTCAATGGTGACAAAAAATGCCAAGAGTATGAAGAAGAATCTGGCTTGAGATTAGGTTATATGGGTCATTTGTCTCTGATTGCTGAAGAAGTTGTTAAATTCACTAGTATTTATTTACCTCATTTAAAATCAGAAACAATTTTAGATGCTGTTTCTATGCCTGAGTGGACCCATTACGTTAATGAGACTTTGGATGAAACGAGAAATAAATACAACGCTGTTTTGGGAGACCCAAAAGTTGTTAATGGTATTGATATAGAAGATGATGATGAATATGGCCTCCATAGACCAATCTATGAGATTAATGATCCAAATAGGCCAGATGGTGATTTATCGTTATACCGTAGTGAAGAGCACGACGAAAATGAGATAGACAGTGAAAAAGATCATAATGAGGATGATTCGGCTAATCTGTACAGTAGAAGAGAAAACGATGAAGACAGTGACCAATTCTCTAGGTATATGTCTCAGCAAATAACCAGTGATTTACCCGATAAATTTGGTTCGTCGGACGAAGATGATGACGATGATGATCTCAATAATTGGAATAACTATGACTATCAATCTAACAAGTATAATGCAATTCCATCCTCTGTTGGTGGTCAAACGTATCATCAAATGGGAACTTTTGAGCCAAACGAGGATGATTACGAAGATCCAAATGATGATGGTTTGAGTTATGCTAAGGATTCTCACCATTTATATTCATCCGAAGCATTGTTGAGCCCTGTTACTTTTGACCAAAAGCCAGGATCATTTGATAATGATAATACTAACGATAATGTGAATGTGGCTATTGAATCATCCCCTGATCTGAAGCAAGATACAGAGGCATCATCTGGTAGTGATTCTGAGAACTCTGATAATGAAGATGATATTGGTGATGTTGGTGATGATAATGAGCTAACTAGAAGCTCTAGCAAGTCTACTACATATTAGCTCTGATTTGTTTCATACTGTTATCGTTTCTATTTTGTAAATTATTGCTCCTTTGTTGTTTTACTAGGTGTTGGCATTATTCCTATCCTTTTGTTTACGTTGGTAGGTGAATGGGTTGCTTTCTTTTGATGATGTAACGAGAATTGAGTGTTTTATTCTACTAATATACTTGTTTATTTTTATTTTATTTGTTATAATCTGATTTACTTTACAATGACTTTTGTTTATCTCTTTTGTATTATGCTTTTTTACCATAAGATTAAGTATTCATTGATTTTATCTGTAGGCTTCTGTAAGACACATTTTATTTATAACAATCTAGACTTTTTTTATGAGAAGAATTTTTGACTGAGCCCAAGAAAATTACTTCAACCCTCGGCAACGCCAACCATCTCGTTTGAGTTCCCTCCTAATGTCTCGTTTGTTTAACTTAACGGTCTTGTTTTCCTCATACAAATCCACTGTAATCCATCGATACTTTCAACACTTCAAGAAGTCAAACTATTGCTGACTATCTGGATATGTCTGAACCAACCACGACGAAGGAGCCCACTGTGAAAGAAAAGAAAGCAACTCCATCATGGATCGTTAACTATAATTTGATTTCAGGCGGTTTATGGGGTTTTGTACTGCTAAACACTTTGGTGTCTTATCTCATATACGGTCAACCTGAGGCATTTGACTTGACTAATCAATGGACTATTATGATTCAAACTTTAGCTATTATTGAGGTTTACAATGCAGCCGTTGGTAATGTCAGATCACCAGTATTTACAACCGTTATGCAAGTCGCTTCTAGATACTTGCTTGTCTGGGGTATTTTTTATTTGTTGCCTTACTCGCCTGCGAATGATCACTGGACCTATATTACATTGAGTGTCGCTTGGTCAATTACTGAAGTTATCAGGTACTATTATTATGGAATCAATATTATGACCCAGGGAAACCCACCAAAATTGTTGGTTTGGTTAAGATACAACTCCTTTATAATTCTATACCCTATGGGAATTTCTAGTGAAATTACCATGGTCTATTTGTCCTTAAACGAAGCTGAATCCGTTGTTGGTGTATGGTACTCCATTTTTTTGAAGATCTGCATTGCAGGTTATATTCCAGGTTCTTATGTGTTATATACATATATGTTGAAGCAAAGAAAGAAGGCAATGAAGGCATTGTATGCTAAACCTGAGAAGAAAGAAAATTAGAAGTCTTAAATAGCAATATTTTGTAGTGGTGTGTGTAATTACATAGCTCAAAATGACATCAACAACAACAATAAATATTATTGTAGTTATCAAATTATTTTCAAGTCCATATGTTTTTGGTGGTTTGGTTTTAGTTTTTGGTGTGGTCTTTCGTGTGAGTATTCGTTTACTTTCTCATCGCCGATTTTTCAAAATTTTCCAATTTCACACTACATAAGGTAGATAGATATCAACCATTGTTGGTAGCAGTACTCAATCATAGAGTATAAGACTGACAACGGAAATTAGCTTTTACAATGTTTGTTAGGTCTCTAGTGAAGCGTCAGCTGCCTTTTTTGCAAAAAAATGCCTTAGCTTTAGCCCCAGTGGCACACGTTACTGCCCGTGGGTTTAGATTTTCATCCTGTCAATTACAACAAACAATAACACAAGAACAAACACCAATAATACAAAACGCAGTTTCTTCTTCCTCTGATAAACAATCTAGCAGTCTTCCTGACTTGACTGCTCTGAAGTATGAAAAGGATTTGTATGCTACGATTCGTATACACAATAGACCGTATCTTGTGACAGAAGGAGATGAAGTAATGCTTCCATTCCGTATGAATCATGCAGAAGTAGGAGACGTCTTGAACTTCAATGACGTTACTACAATAGGCACGAAAAATTTTACATATCACTCAGAACCAATTGATCCATCTCTTGTGACAATTAAAGCGGTTATTGTTGAAAAGACTAAGAAACCAATGTACATAAAAGAGGTTACTAAAAGAAGAAACCGTCATGTTAAACATCATAAAGTCAAACATGACCTTACTGTTTTAAGAATTAGTGAGTTGAAGTTGAACATTTGAATCAAGTCGACAGCTTTAATTTGTTTCCATGGCATAATATGAAGTACATTCAAACATTCATGTGATCGTCAATTTTGAAGGTAATTCTATCTTTCAATAAACTTCGGCTACTATGGCAGCCTTTTTGGTCTAGGGACATTTATCACATAGCTTCTATCATACCTTGTATATAATCACCTTTGTTTTCTGTATAATCTTCATAATAATGAACCATTTCGTCCGGGTAGAATCGAAACACAGGCAGATATCGACTACATTCAGTAAAAGTAAATACGTCGATCGACTTTGGATTTGATAGCTGTCAATCGCAACGGTTCTAATTATAGCAAAAGAAAGCTCTCATTCATCATGAGTGTTGTGGTGTAAACTACTTCGGCAACTCACTTGAAGTGGTATGAGTGGTAACTGAATACACGATAACTGACGCCTATGACTTCGAAGTCTAGGGCTTTGCATCAAAATCACAATGACACAGGTCAGCATTCTGATCAACTGCCTAGATTTCTCTACGATGAGATACCTACCGAGATAACAAATGCTAGTGCTTTAAAGACCAGAATTAAAGGAGGCGAAGACAAAAACACTCCATATTCTTTCAGCCAAAAAGGTTCCTCCAAAACCAAAGCTAAAGACTCTTCTAAGCTGAACTTGAAAGTTGACACCACTTTGAACTCTTTAGAACCTATCCAAAGTAACACATCTCAAAAATCAAGATCAAGCCGCAAAAAAAATAACTTATTGCTAGAGATACCGCACGATGCTAAAAATGGTCCTGTAATTGACCCAAATCCTTCTCCAATATATGATCAGGTGTCTCAAAAAATTAGCGGGATAATAAGCAATACCGGTGCATCTTATTCTATACCTTCATCGTCACCTGTCCCTGAGCTGAAGAAGCGCTCTTCGGAAGATCAATTCAATATACAAGAAGTCAATTCAAGTGATTATGGACAGCCTAGAGGATCAGAGTTATCTTTCACGTTTCAAAATAGACATTCGCTGGATCCTAAAAGCATGAAGTTTCAAACAGTGACTGACAGACCTTACGGTTCGCTCGATGACTTTAGCTTTTCTGATGGTGATTCCAGTCGTTTGAATCCAAACCACTCTAATCTGGTATCAGAGCCTAATACATCGCTTCAAGAAGTAAATACCACGCCACATCCATATAGGTTTGCAGTTTCTAAGAATATATCGTCTACTCCAGCATCGCAAAATTCCAATCACTCGCAACCTCTATCTCCTGTTCCTGCAAGAAACCTCAATACTCATTCCAATAGCTCCTCTGTGTCCCACTCTTCGATCAGTCAGCCCTCTTATTGGAGCATGGATAACGTTATTCAATTTCTTAATACCAATGGATTTAATGAGTCTTGGATTGATGTATTTATTGCTAGAAATTTAACACATGAGGCATTCCTGCGTTTGCAAAACTACGAGGTTTTAAAGACATATATCCCATATTTAGACACCACTGGTGAGTCTACACCCAATAGATTTATTCAGTTGATTAGAAAGGCGGTCGACCGCCAAAATTCATTGAATTCGATTACAAACCAAACGGTTCCTGCTACTGTGCCGACTATTATTGAACAAATTGATGCGCCTTCACCTAAAACCGCAATCGTTGAGAGTATACAATCTTCGGACGATGACTTATCGTCTGCGGATATCGAATCAATAACCAGCTCCAATCATTACAACTTCAAAGATGTTGCTGGAGGGCATGATAGCATATCTATGTCAACCATTGGTGAAAAGTTGGTTCCGGTTGTTTCTGCTCCTTTATTGTCGGCTTCGAACCAACTTCCAAAACCCCAAACGAAAAGAATAGATAATTCAAGCAGTACCACGCTGCCTAGAAAAGTCGACAAGCCCCGTCCAGTTTCAACCATTGAAAGGTCTTCTTTCTCGTCAGCCCACGCACAGGCTTCACCAGGTGGTTCAAAAGGTTTCTTCAAGAGACACAATAAATCGAACTCTCCGGATTCGAGTATATTTACATCACAACCATATGACATCTCTACAAATTCTTCGACTGATGTAGTTGGCAGTTACAAAAAACATTCAAGACAGTCCTCTAGAGGCTCTATTAAAGTGGAAGATGCGGCAACTCCAAAAAGTATATTTAATAAATTCTTTTCAAAAACAAAGCTTGGAGATATTCCATACTCGTTATCCAGAGGAGTTGATTCTCCGGTCAGTCCATCATCTTATTTCACCTTGGGAAACTCAAGTCCAGATTTACCAAAAAAAGATTTACCAAAAAAAGAACAGAAGAGCTCAAAGTCTCAAAGGAAGCCACCTATGGAAACTGAGTCCTCCAAATCATCGGTCTCCTCCTCGTCAAATAAAAGTGTTCCTAAGTTCGAAAAAATTGGACCAGTTGGTAAAAAACCGCAGCCTGCAGGAGCCACTATATCCGTGAAAACATCCGCTCCATCGGTCACTAAGACATCAGTTACTCCCACTTCTGGAAACTTGCCACCACAATCGACAGTTCAAGGACCACCCGCATTTACTTTTCCAATTGTATCTTCCAATGGAGAAGAAAAAACTCAAAAGTCTCCGGGAACACTTAGCCCTAGTATTCTGGATTCAAAGTTTAGGCCAGTCTATAAGTCTAACGCTGAAATTTTTATTTTGGTCACTACAAACAACTTCTCATATATCCCTGTTAACGTTACGTTGATTCAATCGGCTGTCAGTTTTAAGGCTTTACTAGTGCGTTCGTTGGGTATTAGACTTAACGCAGATGTTACCTTCCATTTAACTGATTTTGGTGCTGAACCTGGGGCAGCTTTGGATGATGACTCAATTGAATATATTATACGGTCGTCATATCTTCAACGCAAATGTATTGTTTCCGTAAAGCAGAAAGTCGCAGATACCCTTGATGTACCATCCATGAGGCCAAGTAGTAAGTCGATTTCAGAGTCCGTTGCTTCAGACACTTCAGGTGATAGGGGTTATCCGAGCACACCTCAATATTTACTTAATGGTTCAAGCATAAAACAAAGGGATTCCACTGATTATCTCAATTTCAAAGAACAGTTTGGATCAATTTCTGAAAATGTTACACCAAGTGGCTTGAGGGACTATATTGCTCAAAAAGATTTTATGCTCAATGCAATCAAAGAAAACACTACTGCTGGAAATTCATTCAGAGTTATACGTCCTGACAAAACTGAGATTGACTTCGATAAGCGCCGCGACTCTCCTTTTACAACCAGTATTGCTCCTCAAAGAACTCCCCCTCCTCCTCCGTTATCACACAACTCATCAATAAAATCTTTAAAGAACTCTCCAAAAAAATTAACGAGAAAGCCGCCTCCTGGAAGTTCGGATGATGCCACAAGCCTCAACTCTACGGGTGAAAATTTGAGCAAGAAAGGATCTATAAGAAAGAGTGATTTGTTAATTTCCAGAAAAAGCACCATCAAGCGTAAGACATCGACAAAGGCAAAGACATTCGACCCTTTCAAAGAGTATGATTTAGACTCTACAATTGCTTATGATTTTGGGGGGCTTGCCACTTATGAAGCTGGAGAAAACTTAGAACTAGCTGATGACGATTCTGACTCGGATGATGGGTTATTTGCCAAAGCGCCTACTTCAAATGATAATACTGTGTTATCCAGAGAAGGGACATTGACTGTATCATCTAATCATTCTTCATCAATAGAGATTAGGCCACCTCCAGAAGTTTTATATGACAATCTTGAACGCTATTTTCCTAACACTGATCTGGATGAACTGATTATTGATGAGGTCGTTTCTCCCCCTGTTTCTCCGATTGATGAGAGTGTTCAATCATCGACACCAAAAGACTCATTTACACCAATTCTTCCTGAAAAACAAAAATACTCTCAAAAGCCCTCATTGGAGGTCCCTGTGGAGACAGCTAAAAAGAGTGGCAAGATACACCGCATGAAGAGTATTCGTATTGTAGCTCAAGAAGCTGCTAGAAGAGCTTCTCTCAAGCAAAGTAAAGATCGGTCACATGTAAAAAGCAATCATAATGATGAGCAAAAACTTTTAAGGCGTACTAGCACTAAAATGTGGGGCCAAAGAGTTGTTGAAGTCACTCCGGGTGTAGCAAAATCTCAATATGTAAACAAATTGAAAAATCAAAACGGCGAGTACAAAGAATTTGCATGGATTAAGGGTGAATTAATTGGTATTGGGACATTTGGTAAAGTTTATCTGGCTTTGAATGTAACAACTGGTGAAATGATTGCTGTCAAGCAAACCACAATTTCTTCAAAATTTTTGAATAAAAGAGAAACTACAAAGATCGTTGATACATTCAAAGCTGAGGTTGATTCTTTGAAAGATTTAGATCATCCTAATATTGTGCAATATCTGGGTTTTGAAATGAAAGGTAGTACATATAGTATTTTTTTGGAATATGTATCTGGCGGATCAGTTGGTTCATGTATTAGAACTTATGGTAAGTTTCCCGAGAACTTAATTAAGTTTTTAACTGAGCAAATTCTACAAGGTCTACACTATATCCATTCTCAAGGCATTTTGCACCGTGATCTCAAGGCAGATAATTTGTTATTAGAGGTTGATGGTAATTGTAAGATCTCAGACTTTGGTATTTCCAAAAAGACAAAAGATATTTACGCAAATGACTCGGCGCTCTCATTTCAAGGTACAGTTTTTTGGATGGCACCTGAAGTTGTTAATAATACAGTGCACAAAGGCTATAACGCTAAAGTTGATATTTGGTCTTTGGGGTGCGTTTTATTGGAAATGTTTGCTGGTGAGCGTCCATGGCATGACTATGCTATGGCCGCTGCAATTCTTAATCTGGGTAAGAATGCTGCTCCTCCAATACCTGAGGCCACTTTAAAACTGATGAGTGAAAATGGAAAAGATTTTCTTAATCAATGCTTTGAGATAGATCCTGATAAGAGACCTACCGCAAATGATCTAATGAAACATAGTTTCTCCAAAAGCGATTCTGATTTTAAGTTTGCCGATACTGAGTTAGCCCATAAAATGAAATTTGATGATACCCTTGAGGAGAAAAGAGCAGAGATGATCAGGGTCAATAACAAATTTTGACCTACGATATACTGTACATACCTATGTAAGATATTTTTTAAGATATAAGTCAATCTGAGAAAAACATGAAGTGCACTACATTTGTTTAATTTGTTGTAAAATAATTTTAAAATCTTAAATTTCCAAGTCAATACCATTACACAATGCCTGACACATTCGTTTTTGTCGTATTCAAAAATCTGCTAATTTGTTAGTTAGCTACAACCATTATATTGATTTTCACAAAAGATCTGAACACCTATGGTTTGTGCCTGTTGTCAAATGAAACCTTTTTTTTAGCACAACAAACAGAAAAGTACGAAAAAAATTTACTAAGGTATACAGAATTGCTCAGCAAAGGAGCAATTTTCAGGCCAAAGGATTTTTAAACCTATGGCAAATAAGAAAGCAATTACGTTGTTACTTTTCTATAGTTGTGTAAATAAAGTAGTGGTGCGTGGTCCATGTCTGGTTTATGTAAGCTACTTTAATCACTCTGAATAAACTTTACAACAAAGATAACTCAGTAAAAGTCACGTGTATTTTTTCTCATACTAAAAAAATTTTAAGGTGCATAAATAATTTTTTTTTATGCTGATATACGCAGCTTGTATATAATCAAGAGTATTCTCCCATATAAACGACAAAATCCTCACATAATGGCTAGACGATCAGGAAAGTTCACAAGGGAAGAGAGGAGAAGTATACGTATAAAAGAGGAGGAAAACTTAAAGGCTTTGAAGCAAAGAATTGAAGATCTTGATGAAAGTGAAGCCCAGAAATTTTCAAAATTTGAACAGTTACCCTTGAGTAAAGGCACACTGAAAGGCTTGAAAGAGTCTAGTTTTGTCTATATGACAGATATTCAGAAGGTAGCCATACCTGTACTACTAAAGGGTAATGACATGCTAGGGGCTGCAAAGACAGGATCAGGAAAAACACTAAGTTTTTTAGTTCCTGTTTTGGAAAAGCTTGTACATGAAAACTGGAGTGAATTAGACGGCCTCGGTGCTCTTATCATAGCCCCTACACGTGAATTGGCAATTCAAATATATGAAGTTTTAGTGAAGATTGGTAGGCATCATACTTTTTCTGCCGGTTTAGTTATCGGTGGTAAAGGATATGATTTTGAACAAGAAAGAATTGGAAAAATGAATATAATTATAGGGACACCAGGCAGGGTATTGCATCATATGGAACAGTCAGCAACTCTCAATACAGACAATCTTCAAATGCTAGTGTTTGATGAAGCAGATAGAATTTTAGACATGAATTTCAAAGATGCAGTTGACAGAATAGTAAACACACTTCCAACTGAAAGACAAACACTTCTATTTTCTGCCACTCAAACTAAATCAATTCAAGACTTGGCCAGATTATCTATGGTTAATCCAAAAAACATTAATACTTCAAGCGATGATGATGCTTCTACTCCAGACTCGCTCGAGCAATCATACGTTGTATGTGAACTTAATCATAAAATAGATATCTTATGGAGTTTTATTAAGTCGCATATTAATTCTAAGATATTAGTTTTTGTATCGTCTTCAAAACAGGTCCATTTCATTTATGAATCTTTGAGAAAATTGCAACCAGGTATACCATTGATGAAGTTGCATGGTAGGCAAAAACAGAAGGCTAGAATAGAGACCACGGTGAAATTTACACAAGTTCAACATGCGTGTTTGTTTGCAACAGATATTGTGGCAAGAGGTCTTGATTTTCCGGCTATTGATTGGGTTGTCCAGCTAGATTGCCCTGAAGATGTTGCCTCATATATTCATAGAGCTGGAAGATGTGCAAGATTTGGAAGAGCTGGAAAATCATTGTTGATGCTAACCCCATCAGAAGAAGAAGGATTTGTGGCCCGACTAGAAGCCAAAAAAATTCAAGTTAAAAGATTGAATATTAAAAGTTCAAAAAAGAAAAGTATTCAAGACCAGTTGCAGTCTCTATGCTTTAAAGATCCTCAACTCAAATATTTGGGTCAAAAGGCATTTATTTCATATGCTAAGTCTATCTATATTCAAAAAGATAAAGATATATTTGATCTCGCTAAGCTCCCATTAGAAGATTTTGCAAAGTCCATGGGTTTACCAGGTGCTCCAAAGGTCAAATTTTTGGATCAAGCCAAATCGGGTAAGAAGAAGGTCATTGCTGAGGCCGATTTACAGAGACTTAAAGAGAGAAAAAATGCTTCAAGGCAATTATTACATTTGTCGAAGCTTGATGAAAATGGGGAACCTATAGAAAAAGATAAAAAAGTCCGAACTAAATACGACAAAATGTTTGAGCGTCAAAACCAGAATGTTTTGTCTGAGCACTATTTGAAGATGACTCAAGACGGGGGTGCAGAGGAAGACGAGGATGACTTTATGAGCATTAAAAGGAAGGATCATGAGTTAAATGATGATGAAATTCCAAGCGTAGACCTTGTCATCACCTCTAAGCGTGCCACAAAAAAGGCTTTATCACGTAAGCTCACTGCAAAGTCTATAGGTCCAGGTAACAAGTTGATATTCGATGATGATGGTGTAGCTCATCCAATCTACGAGCTAGAAGACGAAGAAACTTTCCGTAAGGAGGGTGATGCAGAATCCCTAAAGAAGCAGTTCATTGAAAGTGAAGCTCAAGTCATGGCCGAAGCAGATGTATTTGATAAAGGACTGGCTAAAGAGAAGAGACAAGAAAAGAAAAGAAGAAGAAAAGAGATTGAAAGAATGCAAAGAGAAGGTGATTACGATACATCTTCAGATGAAGGTCGCTTTGATGAGCTGGAAAAAGATCTTGAGTATTCCGACGATGAAGAAATAACTGAAAGTGATAGAAAGAAACCTAAAAAATGGTTCCAGAAGGACGTTGACATTGATAATGACAGAGATGACGGCCTTGTTGAATACGAAGCTCCGGAAGGTATTGATGACTTAGAAGCTTTGACAGAAAGATTACTCCACGAATAATTTGACCAAAACTTTATTTCTAAAAACTTTTTTGCAGATGTATTATAAAGAGCAGATTAAGTAATATATAGTCATTTATATACATATTAACATTACTGATTTGATAAATTCATTTTGATCCATTAGACAACTGTGTGCCTTAGCTCGGTACTAATTACTAAACAGACAAGCTATACCCATAATTGTTGTTTCTTCCTCTCATTAGATATTTACGGATTTCATCAACAATCCAAACAGAACTTGTTATAACAAGCAAATAGAGTAGATCACCACCTGACAAAGCCTCGGTTTGGAAAATTGTTTGGAAAAATGGAACATAAATAGCACACAGCTGACCTAGTAATGATCCACCAACCGCATAGTTAAACATTGTGTTTTTTAGACCTAACTCAAATACACTCTTGTTACTTGAACGGCAAGCTAATGCATTGAACATATCAAAGAGAACAAAACATGTGAATGTCATAGTTGTATCTCTAGAAGTGACAGAGTCACCCATCTCTCTAACGTACACAAACATGGTACCAATAATGACAATAAACGCTGATTGAAGCACTCTTTTTATGAGTGAAATCGTTAAAATTTTATCGTTACGAGACCTTGGTGGTTTTGTCATCACTTCGGGATCCACTGGTTCCACACCTAATGATTGAGCAGGTGGGCCATCCATTAAAATATTAATCCATAAAATTTGCATGGCATTTAACGGGTTTGGTAAATTGAATAAAGTGGATAATGCAATTAAAGATAGGGCCGCCACCGAGGTGGATAACTGGAAAGTCAAAAAACTCTGAATATTATAGAAAATACCTTTACCTTCTCTAATGGCATGTAAAATGGTACTGAAATCATCATCAGTCAAAACCATGTCAGCAGCTTCCTTTGCAACATCGGTACCATTTCTACCCATGGCAATACCAATATCTGCAAGTTTCAAAGCCGGAGCGTCATTAACCCCATCACCCGTCATAGCGACAATATCACCACGTAATTGTAAAGCCCTTACAATAGATACCTTATGCTCCGGAGTAGTTCTCGCAAAAACAGAAACATATTGAATAGCTTCGGCTAAGGCCTCTTCTGACATACTATCAATTTTTTCACCAGTCAAGACGCATCTTGAGGGATCACTCATTGGCATACCAATTTTTCTTGCAATATTACAAGCAGTGGTTTCACTGTCACCAGTGATCATAATAACATGGACACCACCCTTCATCAATGAAGCAATTGACTTGCTCACCTGAGGTCTTGGAGGATCATTCATACCCATTAAACCACAAAAAACAAGGTCTGATGGTTCATCTTCAAATGATTTCGAGTTTTTTGCAAATGCTAAGACACGTAAACCATCATTGGCTAAATCGTCGGCCATAGTGAAAATCAACTGTGAAATCTCCGGAGTCATTGGTCTTGATTCACCTTCTCCAGTAATATACATTTTTGACATTCCCACAATTTTTTCAACTGCACCTTTAACAAAAGTTTCTGACTTTGTTTTGTCACCAAAATGAGAAGAAATAGCCATATACTTCCTTGAAGAGTTGAAAGGTAATTCATTAGTCCTATGTCTAGTTCCTCTTTGGTCATCTAAACCAAAGCAGTTTAATGATTCAATGATAGCAATATCAGTAGGGTTACCAAGAAATTTTTCCTTTTCAACAGAATACCTGGCATTGTTACATAGATTACCAGTTTGCAGCACAGCTTTAACATCCTTTGTTAAAGACTTTGAATGGTCTTTATGAATATCGACATCTAAATGATTTTTTTGCATGGCAACTGTCCAAACTTTCGTAATAGTCATATGATTTTGCGTCAAAGTACCCGTCTTATCACTGCAAATAACATTGACCGACCCCAATGTCTCAACGCTTGGTAATCTCTTAACAATCGCTCTTTGACTAGCCATTCTTAAAACACCTAGGGCTAAAGTAACTGCGACAATGATCGGTAGACCTTCTGGAATTGCTGCAACAGCTAACGACACTGAAATCTGAAACATATCTAACCACGACCTACCTTGGAAGATACCAATAAGACAAATAACGCCAATAACTCCAAAACTGAACACAGAAAGTTCTTTACCTAACTTATCCATGGCATTTTGCAAAGGAGTTTTTGGTTTTTCAATGGAGGACATCATTGAAAAGACGGATCCGAACGCAGTGTTATGACCTGTGGCAATGACAACACCCGAACCATGCCCATCTCTAACTAAAGTACCCATGAAGGTAATTGATATACGGTCATTGATTGCAATGGTACTCTCTGAAGATGTGACTGGAGAAGTGGTCTTTGTGACTGGTTTTGTTTCACCAGTTAAGTTACTTTCGTCAACTGTTAAATGAACAGCCTCTGTGAGTCTGACATCGGCTGGAATTCTATCACCAATAGAAAAATGGATGAGATCACCGGGTACCAAAGTAGATGCTAAAACTGTTTCAGTTGTTCCATTTCTAGTTAAATGAGCTTCAGCTGGCACTAATTTATTTAAAGCTTCTAATGACTTTTCTGATCTATACTCCTGAACAAAACCCACAGTGACAACAATTAAGATAGCTGCTGTTATGCTCACAGCGTCATCGATATTACCCATATAGAAACTAATAGCAGCAGATCCAATCAGCAAAAGGATCATTGGATCCCCATAAAACGTAGAAAGAAATTTCATGACTAAACTTTCATCTTCTTCGGATTCAAGTTCATTGACACCATGAATCGAACGCCTATATGTGATTTCCTGTTGGTTACAAAGCCCTTTTGTTGCATCAGTATCCAAAATTCTTAGTGTTTCTTCAACTGTTTTCACGCAAAAGTCTGCCGAAGCGTTATTATCAGATCGCGTAAACACACTTGGTGAACTTGAACGTGAGGAACTCTGTTCGCCGGACATCGTGTCTGTAAGCTTGTTGGCAAACGGGTTTTCACTTGTCATGACTTTCCTTGTGTATATGTGTGATTTTTAATGTTATAACTTGCGATCTTTCAAGTACGCAATTGTTTCTATATGTAGCCTCGAAATGTTTATAATGAATCTGGAAATGAAGATCTGGCAAAAACTAAAGCAATCAAATACAGGAACAAAGTGGAGATGGGAGATAAGCCTACGCTCGAGTGTACGTAGGTATACTATAGGTAGAAAACTACACAATGCTTGTAGAAGGATCTCCAAATAACAGGGCTGTAAAGAGAACTGCTATACCACATGTCTACAAGAGCCATTCTACTGGCAATTAGTCTTGTTTTGAAAATTGGTTGTTTGATGGGATGTGCTGGTGAAGTCTCGGGCGCGGAGCGGAGTGTTACCCGTTTTGTAAATTTGAGAGCGGATTACTGTGTCAAACTAACTATTTTTAGAACGAGTTATACGATATATGGTATACATGTTGTTTATATACATCCTGGCTAATCATATACATGCTTATGCGCTAGACGTTGGCGTGGTTTGTTACCGGTTGGAGACAGTTCTTTTTGACGGCGGAATGTAAGTTGAGATTTTCATCGTTTACAGACTCATGTAGTGTTTTGGATGGGGTGGTGGGTTTAGTTACCATTTCTCTGACTTTTGAAGACGTCCTGAGAGCCTTGATGATAGAGTCTTTGTTTGCTAAGGACCTCTTCAAATCCATTATCTCCTCCTCTTGATCCCTAAGTAAATTCATTAGGTCGGCATCTCTGGTCAACAGGGCAATTGATTGATTATCTTCTTCTTTTTCTGTTGTTTTCTTGGTTGTTTTTGCTGAGTCAGTGGTTTTATTTTCCATGATATACTCTTTGACTTTTGCTTCATCCTTCAATATCTTATTGTATTCTGCAGAACTCAATTGCTGTTCTAAGTGAGACACGTAAGATTTGAGCTCTTCGATTTGCAATATCTGGCTCTTGTAAAATTTTTCCAAAGATAGTATCGTTTCATAAAATCTACCATTATTTATATCAAATTGAACTAACGTTTGTAAATCTTCATTATTGACCATTACTGAGTTGATATTACTTGAGTCTTGTAATCTCTTTAAATGTTCCAATTGCTCATTCAGTATCTTGTTTTCAGCTGCTAATTGTGCATATTGCTCTTTTGCTTTCAGTTCAGCTTCCTTGTTGTCAACTTTCAAAACAGTAACAGAATCCAATGAGGTAGAAGCAGCAGATGCAACCACCCCACTTCTCAACGCTTGTATTTCAACCTTCTGTTTTTCATTTTCTTTGACTAACTGTTCAATAAATTTATCCTTTTCAGACGATGACACAGTACCTCCTACTAGTTCGTTTTTTTTAGCATTTACAGTAATATTTTTGGCTCTTGAAGCAAACCTCAAAGTGTTCAGCGTTTCACCTTGAGTAGCAGCGGATAAATGAATAGTACACAAAATAGACACTACAGAGTTACCGCTCAGTGAAGGTTGCAGTAGCCTGGTTAATTTTGAATCACGATAAGGGATGTGAGCGGCATTTCCACCCGCCATTGAGTTTAGCTGCAAAGATTGTTGTGATAACTTCCCTATAACTGTACCTAGTGCAAGCAAAGATTTATTAATAAAAGAACCTTCTTTTCTTCTTTCTATTTGAGTAGTAGCTTTCTCAGAACCTGCTAAATCACACAAACACAAAGTAGAAAACTTCTCTAGTCCTGAAGCATTATCTTTAATTTGTAATCGGATTAACAATACTGCATGCGAACGAGATGATCTAGCATTAAAATCAGTGCCTCCTGTTCGTCTTATGAGGTCACCGTGATAAATGGCATCCATTAATTGGTCCGAAGATGCAACTTCATATTCTCTTAAACCCACCACTTTAACACCAAAAGTAGGATCGTCTCTTATTTTCAAGTCGTCATTAGCAGGGTTACTTGAGCCACTAAATGTAGAAGAAGTAGTAGATCTCAAAGAGTTAGCTGATTCAGGATTTAGCAGATCAAATAGCCTTTCATTGTAAATCTCTAAGTAAGATACATTGACTTTGTAAGTCATTTTAGCAGAGTCACTTTCAATTTTTTTGTAAATTTGATTAACACAGGTTTCAATCAAACCAACTTCGTCTACAGTACCCTGCATGGAATATGTCTTACCACTTCCAGTCATACCATATGCAAAAATAGTACCATTGTAACCATTCAAACATTGATTCACAATAGGTTCAACTGAGTTGACATAAACTTGTTCATTGCTCACAAAAGGTTGGTAAACATTATCGTAGTAAAACTCTCCGGCATCCATGTTATAGATAGTATTATTCAAGTGATTGATAGTCCATGGGTTCTCAACACCTAAAGTGTCCTCCAATGGTCTAGGTCTAATAGATACTTTAATTGTTCCGGAGTAAGGTATTGAGGTATTTGAATGTGATCCAAGTGAACTAGAAGGTCTAGACGCACTATTTGAAGAATTAGCTGATCTGTTCATGGATGATCTGACAGGAGTATTGTAATTGTTGGTGCTTATATTTGACATAGATGATCTTGATCTAAGCGTTGTAGAAGGCCTAGGGACATTGCTGGCTGCTCCTCTCATGGTAGATGATGGTGTTTTTGTGTTAAACGAAGCAAGAGATGAAGTGGGACGAGGCGCCTTGAAAGTATTTTGATCATCACTAATTGTAGAGCTTCTTATATTACTTAATGTACTTGCTCTTCCATTCAAGTTTGGGGTAGAGGGAGGACGTGTTAATCTGTGTGGTCTGGTAGGTGTTTGAGCCCCATATCGTGATGACGCGGAGCTACTTGCACTAGCCCTAATGGTGGAATTAGAAGAATTAGTCGACGATGAGCTGTGCCCAAAGTGAGGTGGCATATTATTATAGTGTTTTAAATATCCTCAAAGATTCTTTCGATTTCTAGCTTTAAGTTGATGTGGCGATTTAGATGTCGTACAGAGTGCAGTCTAACAAGGTTTGAAAATTGAAAAGCGCACACTTTTTGTACGATTGTTGAATAACGGTATTTAAAACTGAACAGAGTAATTGTACTCACACGCTATATAGTTGTAATACTAATGAGTGTCTACACAATTGATATCAAAGGACTTTAGTACGGATATCTCTGAAACAAGTCAGTATTAAAATAACAACTTTAAAAGATTCACACTCTGTTTTTTTTAATGAAATCTCAGTTTTGGCGTGTTTACAAATTTCCGTTTTGGTATTTTTTTTTGGTTACGGCTACGCTACCTGTGTCACTTTGATAAGGTTTATTTTTACGTTCGTCTTTGGCATTGTGCGGACTTTCTACACATTATATATATATATATATATATTCAGCTGCAATACTTTACTGAGTTTTCTTGGTCCTGGAATTGGCTATGGTCTGTGATCTCACGTCACTTATGAACTCGCCTATCATGTAAGCATGGCAAATAAAAAACAGCACGCTTGAAGTCCAAATACCGTATGTAAATATACCTGATTCTCCTAAAAACTCTAATTTGTAGCCGTAAAGCAACCATAGTGCTTGTGTTAGCACCCATAACACAATCAAAACCATTCCCTTGCTCAAAGTCATGGTTGAAATGGAAAGGTACAGTGGCAATAGGCATAGGTACCAAATGAAATATTGAGAAGTTATCACTTTATTGAAAGCTACAAACACAAACGTTTGAATAAAAAAGGTAGCAGAAATACTGATTTTAGACAACCTGAATGGAATCAATATTGTGGATAATATAATTTGTGGTAAGAATGCAAGCTTTTCAAGTTTTAAGTTGTAGTCTTGCAGAAGTTTCAATGTTGACTTGTTTGTAAATGAAGTAAAATATAATGACATGTTGTAAATAGAGAAATTATGACGATGATCAAGCCTAGATAAATGATACAGGTATGCTTCATATATGAATTGATCTCCATATATATAATACATTGATGCAGTTAAAGCTATGAATGATAAAGCAGCGCCAATCATGAACTTCAACCTATTTGCAGTGAAGGGCTTTAACAAGGGGCTTTGAGCGTCTGAAGTAATCATTATCGTTGGGATGTAAATCAAAGGGTATATTTTCAAATGAATTGCAAGCCCCGTTATTAGACCACAAAGGAAGTATTGACGTTTAAGAGATGAGTAAAGCATCCCTAATACAGTAATAGTTAATAAACTCTCAGAACTACCTCTAGTACTGATTGTTATCACCATTGGATTCCATAACCATATCAGACCTAACATTTTGTTCTTTCTATGTTCATCCAATATTTTCATGATAAGGAGTCCGGTCACCAAATCACAAATCACAAAGATCACTTTACCGAATTCAAACCAGTAATTTGTAGGCAGCAAAAGCCAGGAAAGCAAAGGTGTGTACCTATATGTTGCTCTCTCAAATGGTGATCCACCTTGGAGCACATACTTAGAAGCATCTGTAAACACAAAGTAGTCAATATCAGTGTAGGGTAGCTTCATGTATTTATCTTGGTACAATCCAAAACATAAGAAGCCTATTCGGATCAATAACGACGTGGACAAAATAAACGAGGTCGAGAGTTGAACTTTTAATAGGTCTTTCATCTTCGGCACAACGAGTGGCATTATAGTTGTTTGTTAGCAATGATCAAGCACTGGTTATAGGAGCCAATTGCCGATAGAGCTGTCATAGGAGCTGGGGCAGAAGATCTATCAACTCCAAGAGATAGATAAAGACGGGGTCAAAAATCATATTTTGCATAAATAATATTTTGTTTCGCACCTTCGCTCAATTAAAGGATGTTAGTCCAATCTAGTTCAGTTTACATCTTTATTTTTCGGTTATGATATAGATCACCATAATGGATGCCAGGAGATTCATAAAGACGATTGCTAACCAAATATGAGTGACTCTACAGACACACTGTGGCTTCAATCGAAGCTAGATAAATTCTACTTTTACTATTTTTTATTGCATATTCCCATCACAATCTTGATTGATTCGTCCTTAGTTATCCCAGAAGCAAAGAGACCAAGCTTTCAAAGTTTTATTATTGAATTCCACTTGACACAGAATAAAGATTTTTTGCTTATGCAGCCAATTGATACCTGGCTCCAAATATTTGGCTCGTTTGAAATGGCGTTCCAATTACCTTTATTTTTCATTTGTGTTTTCGATTTTATTAGAAATAAAATGACTAGGTTCAGTGGAAAGCTTTGGCCATTGATAATGATTTACGGATTTAATGCCGCATTTACTACATTTGTATGCTTGGTTTACGTTTATTTGACTGGTGAGACAAATGGTCTGGATGAGCTAGATGTTTTTAACTTACTTGGCGTTTATTTCCCAACGTTTGTTATTCCTCTGCTAATGATGGTAGATTATGTCGTAAGAATAAGTTCCGAATTATCTACGAAAACGACAAAGATGGAATGACAATAAACATTGAACTTCGTGTACACTAATTAGGAGCAACAGTTTTATGTAGATTCATTCTCCTACAAAATTAAATAATTAAAAAAAAAGCAAAATTAAAATAAAATAGAGCTATTCATAAAATTAAATCGTAAAGAAGTAATAAATACATATTACCTTGATTAAATATGTTTCACAGATATATGTATATATATATATTCTTTAGTAGGACATCTATTGATACTTAGCAATCATTTCATCAGCTAAAGCAATGTATTGTTGTTCAGCATCTTCTTGGGAAGTTCCCTTTAACTTGTCCCAAGCTTCCCATTTGTATTTGCCTTTAAAATCAAAGACACCAGGCTTAGTGGTGGTGTTATCGCCAACAGTAGCTTGTTTGTACAAACCGTATAATTCTAATAGTTCATCGTCAGTTGGTCTTTTAGTCAAGGCATTGACAGCATTAGCCTAAAGTGGAGAAACAAAAAGTTAGTAAGTGGGTCGATATGCCAGTGAGAATCGCATAGCAAAAACGGAAACATACTTTGGCAGTAAATTGTTCAGAAACCATTGTATTAAATTGAGTTGAGTTGTTCGTTATTAAGATATAGGGATACTGGAGGACGTTCAGAAGAGAAGGAAGTGGTAAATGTGTTCTTCTTCCTCTTTCTCTTCTTGATCACAGTCTGTCTTCCTGTCTTCCACATGCTTGCCCTCTGCTCATGTCATTCTGCTTGTTGGACTCTTTCACCGCCAGAGATCGACGCGAAGCAAGACGTTTGACGCATGGAAGACGCGTCTCTGCGACTGCCACGTTTGTTTGGGTTTGATCTGACAACTTGACCCTGGTGGTGGTGCTTTTTTTGAAGTACTACTGGTTTGTCTGTTTACTGCTCAAGTTACCGAGGATTTCTGGATACTAGACCAGGCAGGCTGAAGATAGATAGAGACCAATACAGAAATTGAAGGAATGGTGCTGAACAAGAGACTTTTGCTGCTGATCATCGGTGTCTTATTTCACCTTTTGTATCTCTGGTCCATTTTTGATATTTATTTTGTCAGTCCATTGGTGCATGGGATGAGCCAACATTTAAGCACCCCTAATCCGCCTGCAAAGAGACTTTTCCTGATTGTTGGTGATGGTCAGAGGGCCGATAAAACTTTTGGTAAGGTGGTTCACCCAACCACTGGAAAAGAAGAGTATCTCGCTCCATATCTCAGATCTGTTATTATGAACCATGGTACTTATGGTGTCTCGCACACTAGAATGCCAACCGAGTCAAGACCGGGTCACATTGCTATGATTGCCGGGTTTTATGAAGATGTAAGTGCAGTCACAAAAGGTTGGAAAGAAAATCCCGTTGATTTCGACTCTACTTTCAATCAATCTCGTCATACTTATTCTTTTGGTTCCCCGGATATTTTACCGATGTTTGCTCAAGGTGCCAGTGACAAAAATAGAATCGATACCTGGATGTACGGTCATGAATTTGAAGATTTTACTCAATCCTCTATTGAATTAGACGCATTTGTCTTCAGACACTTAGATCAACTGTTTGAAAACTCAACCAAGGACGAAACTCTTAACTATGAAATTCGACAAGAAGGTAACGTTTTCTTTTTACATTTACTAGGTACAGATACAAGTGGACATTCCTATAGGCCTTACTCTGCTGAATATTATGACAATATCAAGTATACAGATGAACAAATCAGCAAATTGGTTCCTAAAGTCAATGAGTTTTTTGGAGACGAAGACACCGCTTTCATTTTTACAGCTGACCATGGTATGAGTGATTTTGGTTCTCACGGTGATGGTCATCCTGACAATACAAGGACTCCATTAATTTGTTGGGGTGCAGGTTGTAACAAACCTCAGGTGACTTTCAAGAGTCAGTCCAAACGCTATTCAGTTGAAGATGGCGAAGGATTCATGGATTCTTGGGGATTAGATCATATCACTAGACATGACGTTAAACAAGCCGATATTGCTTCTTTAATGTCTTATTTAGTTGGTCTCAATTACCCTTCGAACTCGGTAGGTGAGCTACCAATTGAATTTATTGATGCTCCCAAATCCGAAAAAGTTAAAGGATTATACCAAAATTCCTTGGCTATTTTAGAGCAGTATTATGTCAAATTAAGTGAAGTAGAATCTAGTCAATTCAATTTCAAACCATTTGATAAGTTTGAGGAAAAAACTATCGCTGAATACACAAGTGAAATTGAAAGTTTGATTGATCTCGCAAAAGAAGGTGATTCCGAAATATCGGAAACTGATATCTTACGACTTGTTGATGAATTCATTTCCGTAACTTTAGAGGGATTAGATTACTTACAAAAATATAATTGGTTATTACTGAGAACTATTGTTACATTTGGATTCTTGGGCTGGATTGTCTACTCCTTTATTATATTTTTACAACTGTTTGTGTTACAACATTCAGGGGAGCCATTATCCAAAACATCACAGATTATCAACTACATTTTCTTTGCAGGTGTCACATTCGTTCTGACGTATGTTCTATTCTATCAAAAATCTCCTATCATTTACTACATGTACTTAGCATTTCCTCCTTTCTTTTGGCAGCAAATATCAGCCAACAGATCTGCATTATTTGAAGGATTGCACGAAGTGTTCAAAAACGTGCATCCTGTTAAGATCATATCTTCTTTATTGTTGATTATTGGTGTTTACGAAGGTATCACTTATGGATTCTCTCAAAGAGAAGTTTTTGCATATATGTTGATAGCATTGGGATTATACCCATTCACAATTGGTTCCATTCCATTTACGAGCTCTTTTTTCTGGCTTATTTCATGCTGTGCTTTATCTTTTTTCCCTATTCAAAATCCTGTTAAAGTAGAGGATTTAGACATGATCCTCCTTGGTGGTTTTCTTATCTTACTTGTCAGCGTTAGTGCTTTAATGTATTTATACAAGCAGTCTCATGCGTTGTCGTCCCACACTATCGCTGTATTTGGCTTACAACTTTTATGCGTAGTTATTGCCATTTATTCCACTCATAAAGCCGTGGTTTCTTTACAACTCAAAGAAGGCTTGCCTCAAGATGCTCAGATTATAGGTTGGGTCAACTTAGTCTTATCACTAATTCTACCTCCTATCTTACATCATTTAAAGCCAAGCAAAGATTACAGAGTAAGATGCTTAATAATTTTCTTGACTTTTGCACCTACTTTCATTATTTTAGCAATTTCATTCGAAGCCGTCTTTTATGTTGTATTCTCATTGACGATTATTCAATGGATTGAAATTGAAGCAACTTTTAGATCATCGGCTCCTCACTCTAACCCATGGCTTCAATTACTTCGTGTCTCCACTGTTGGTTTCTTATTCTTACAGATTGCCTTCTTTGGTACTGGTAATATTTCGTCCATTTCCTCATTTTCCTTAGACTCGGTTTATAGATTATTACCTGTTTTTGATCCTTTTCCCATGGGAGCTTTGCTGATGCTCAAATTAATCATTCCTTATGTTGTCCTTAGTACCGGATTGGGTATCATGAATCATAAATTGGAAATCCCACATTACAGTTTATCAACTTTGATCATTTCTACGTCTGATATCTTGTCATTAAACTTTTTCTTTTTGGTCACTACCGAAGGAAGTTGGTTAGATATTGGTGTTACTATTTCCAATTACTGTCTTGCCATTTTGAGTTCTTTGTTTATGTTACTTATTGAATCGGTTAGTAATATTTTGTTGAAGGGTGTTGACGTTTCTTTCACAAAAGAAAAAGTCATGAAAAAACTTGCTATAGATAATCCAGAATATGAGGAAATTGTTAAAATGATCGACGAGAGTGATGACAGACCTATTGCTGCAAGGGTTAGAAGGACAAGAAAATCAAGAACTCCCTCAGACTAGTTTCTTGAGATAAAATTAGATGTAAAATTAAAATAGTTTTTGTTATTATTACAAGCAATGACGTAGATATATATATACAGAGCTAAATGCTATATGCAATGAAAAAAATAAAATTATATGTAGTTAACTTAGTCAAAAATCTGTAGGACACTATCTAGCTTGGTACACATCTCAAGCCATTCACCTTCGCAATCACTCAATACAGTGATTGCACCACCAGCACCACAACGCCACGTACTAATCCCAGGTTTGTTTTCGATATCGTTAGCGTAGTTAAAAAAACTTCTAATAACCACAGACCAATCGCTCTTATTGTTGACTGACCAGTAACCACAAACACCAGAGTATACACCTCTTCTTTTGTGATTCTCCAGTTTATTTAAAAGTTCAACTGATCTTTTCTTTGGTGCACCAGTCATAGATCCTGGCGGTAATGTGTAACGCAACAGGTCGATACCGGTGAATGATTTCTTTTTGTTGAAATATCCATCAATCACACTGACTAATTGGTAAACTGTTTTATACTCTTCAACTCCCATGAGTTGAGGAACTTTAACTGGTTCAAGAAACTGGGAAAGATCATGACGAATAAGATCAACGATCATCAAATTTTCTCCCAATTCCTTTGGAGTTTTCAATATTTGGGACGCTTTTTCAAAAGTCATATCTATTGTCTTTCGTACAGTTCCTTTAATTGGACGCATTTGAGCTTTGTCACTGTCCCAAGAGATAAATCTTTCAGGAGAAGTGGAAACCAATTTCAAGTCTCCAAAGTTCATATACGTCGAGTAAGGAGATGGGTTCTTTAACACCGTATTCTTATAAATACTCCAAGGAGTAATATAATCAGGAATTTGTAAAAGCGTATGACGAGTAAGGCATAATTCGTAAGAATCTCCGAGTTTTAGATATTTTTGACACAAGTCAAAATTCTTAACATAGTCTTCTTTATCAGGTTTTATGATTGTTATTTTATCATCATTTTTCAATTGATCGTATATCGATACAACCTTTTCAGTTGGCTGACTCAATGAACAAATAGAATCGCTCATGGAGTTTATCCATTCAGTATCATTTTGCCTAATTGAAACAACATAGTTTTTATTTTTTGTTTTTTCTAAAACTACAAATCTCTCAATAAAACAAAGTTTAGTATCGGGTATATCATCAGTTGTAAGTTTCTCTAAGTTTTCGTGCACAATATGTTGACCTTCTTCGTAAGAAAATAAACCAACAAGGCCTCCAACAAAAGGACAAGTTGAAAGAGTTTCGTCTTTGATAACAGGGGTATACAACTTATCTGACATGTAGTTTGCTAAGTAATGCCACAGAGACCTGGTTTCTGTCGTGCTTTCAGCGTTTGATACACCCCACTTGCCCAAAGAAACACAATTTGAATTTTCAGTAGAGTGACTAATAATATCAGTTTCTCCAACAATTGGTAGACCAATTATAGACCAAGTTCCAGGTGTTGATGCGCTATTGAGCAGAATAAAGTCATCTCTTTCTTGAGCTAAACTCTTTATCGAGTCGCAAACAACGACGGGATCTAATTCCCCTTTAAGCACGAGTTCTTTGTATTGAAATTGAAATTTATTTGTGGTTTTGAACTGAGAAATCAACGGATCAAAATTAATCAAGTGAGTCGCCTCCTTACATATCACATCCTTTTTGAAGATTTCTCTATTACTAGAGACGTTATGCGCTTGAGCCAATCTCCAGAAGTTTTGTATTAACAATTCACCGCTTGTCGAACAAATGGATTCGGGGTGATATTGGACGCCATAATGAGGGAAAGATTTATGTTTGGCAGCCATTAAAATTCTTTCATTGTTTTCCGAATTGTAGTATGCAAGTGGCGCCAACTTTTCTTCGTTTAATGAGTCAATATAAATAGAGTGATATCTGACATTATCGAAATGATCATTGAAGTTAAAAAATATATTGGAATTGTCAACAACATCAATGGAATGGCTTTGTCCATGTACTGGCTTTTCTAAATATTTGTAACTTGAACCGTGAGCCAAACAAAGACATTGAAAACCTAGGCACACACCCAGAATAGGGATGGTTGATTTGCTTAAAATGTATGAAATAATTCCAATGTCTTCTGAGTTTGAAGGATTCCCCGGACCTGGTCCAATTATTACAGCATCAACAGAGTTCAACAACTGATCTAAGTGGCTATTGTCCCGAGGAATAGAATACGAGTCATTGTAAATAGTATGCACATCTGCCCCGCTTGCCACCTGGATCAAAGTTTTCAAATTGAAGGTAAATGAGTCATATGAGTCTACAAGAAGGATAGACATAATTTTTCCACACTACCACAATTCTCTCTAAACAATTCCCCACCTTACAAAAGGATTATAGTGTACCTTGAAGGCAGTTCACCAAGGGCAAGTTTGAAGTACAACCGTTAAAATACCAAAAAAATTTTAAAATAAGAAACGGTTGCATGCACCCTTGCATTTTTTTTACATCTCACATTTTTTTTAGATCTCGTTTTGTTTGAGTTCATAACAAGTTAATTCCCCTCTATAGGCCATATACAACTTGATATAATCTCCGAGAGTATATGTATACCAAACAACGGAAAAATGTCTGAAGAAGAAAGAGTAGAAGTCACGAGTACTACCATAACCAAAGTAACGACAGTGAGCCCAATGTTTGGAGATCCTTTTCAATTGGTGCTTTCAATACCTACCACGAGACCATCAAAGGAAATGAGAAACACCATTCCGATCACTTGTCATATCAGCAAAGCAGGATCCGATACACCATTAGGTGGTTATGTGTACTCGATATATGAGGTATGTGTACTCTAACTTGTTTACCTATATATTCTATTTTTCTGTTTCACTTTTTATTAACATTTTTTGATAATACTTTCCCCAACAGCCAAAAAGAGCACAAATATATCAGACTTTATTGAACAATGCTGAAGAATCGTTAATTGATACTACAAAAAGACTTGGTATGGTTATAACGAAAAAATATTTAGTCCCAAGTTATGTTAGTATAAGTGGAGGCGTGTCAATTGAAGAGGCTACTCTTTATATCAAAGAGGTCATTCAGTGTATTGAAAATACGTACGCAGAATCACGGTCCGTCAAACCAGAGACCATTTCCCTTAGTGCCTGAACAATTTACTATTCAAACGATCTTAACCTCATATTATTCCTCCTATGCATACGTAGAACTCAATAATTTCATATATAGTTATTTATAATATGCTTGTACATACTTGTCTACAACATTGCCAAATGTATCAAAACTTATTTAAAGAAAAGTAACATCCGTGCACCATTGATTGACAGAAAATCAAAACTCCGGTTTCAGGCCTTCTCCTGACCAATTACTAACTCTGGCTCTCTCATTGGCTACACAGGTCTCCGGGCCGGTTTGCTTAAACGGCTACGCCTGTTCCGGCAAGAAAATAATCCCTTTGACTAATATGACTGAGCTTGGTGTTTATGGTGGTACAAAAGGTTATCTTCTTGTTGATCTATGTCTCTTTCTATAAGTACAGTCTCCTTGATAAAGTAGTTCTTCTATAGATTAAGAAAGATATTTCAGTATTTGTATTATCACATAATGCCTGCTGAAACTACAACCTCCCAACCAAGAACTTTGTACGACAAAGTTTTTGATGATCATATTGTTCATAAAGATGAATCAGGATCGTACTTACTTTATATCGATCGTCATTTAGTCCATGAAGTGACTTCTCCACAAGCTTTTGAAGGTTTAAAGAATGCCGGTAGAACTGTGAGAAGAACTGACTGTACCTTAGCCACTGTCGATCACAATATTCCAACAGACTCCAGAGTAAATTTCAAGAACTTAGACACCTTTATCAAAGCTGATGACTCAAGATTACAAGTTGCTACTTTAGAGGAAAATGTCAAGGATTTTGGTGTCACATACTTTGGTATGACTGATGACAGACAAGGTATTGTCCATGTCGTTGGTCCTGAACAAGGTTTCACCTTACCAGGTACTACTGTTGTCTGTGGTGACTCTCACACCTCCACACATGGTGCTTTCGGGTCTTTAGCCTTTGGTATTGGTACCTCTGAAGTTGAACACGTTTTAGCCACTCAGACAATTATTCAAGCTAAGTCCAAAAACATGAGAATCACTATTGATGGTGAATTATCTGAAGGTATCACATCAAAAGATTTGGTCCTTCATGTTATTGGAGTCATTGGTACTGCCGGTGGTACTGGTTGTGTCATGGAATTTGCCGGTAAAGCTATCAGAGATTTATCCATGGAAGCAAGAATGTCTATCTGTAACATGGCTATTGAAGCTGGTGCTAGAGCAGGTATGATTCAACCTGATGAGATTACTTTTGAATATATTAAAGGCCGTCCCTTAACTCCAAAAGGTGCTGAGTGGGATAAGGCTGTTGCATACTGGAAGACTTTGTACTCAGATGAAGGAGCTTATTTTGATTATGACATTACCATTAAAGCCAAAGATATCATTCCAACTATTACCTGGGGTAACTCTCCACAAGATGCTTTACCTATTACTGGTAAGGTTCCAGATCCAGCTGACTTCTCAGATCCCATCACTAAAGCTGGTGTGCAAAGAGCTTTAGACTACATGGGCCTTACTCCAAACACCCCATTGACCGAGATAAAGATTGATAAGCTATTCATTGGTTCTTGTACAAACTCTCGTATTGAAGATTTAAGAGCTGCTGCTAGGGTTGTCAGAGGTTACAAGAAAGCCGATAATGTTAAATTAGCTTTAGTTGTTCCAGGATCAGGTTTGATTAAAAAACAAGCTGAAGCTGAAGGTTTGGACAAGATTTTTGAAGCTGCTGGTTTTACATGGAGAGAAGCTGGTTGTTCTATGTGTCTTGGTATGAATCCAGATATTTTAGATCCATATGAACGTTGTGCTTCTACTTCCAACAGAAATTTCGTTGGTCGTCAAGGTGCTTTATCAAGAACACATTTAATGTCCCCAGCTATGGCCGCTGCTGCCGGTATTGCTGGTCATTTTGTTGACATTAGACAATTCAAATACAATGATGATGTTTCACAACCTAAGATCGCTATCGATTCTCAAGAAGAAAGTGAAGCTTTACAAAA
Organism: Wenyingozyma nanaspora; assembly: GCA_030557475.1. Taxonomy (NCBI): domain Eukaryota; kingdom Fungi; phylum Ascomycota; class Pichiomycetes; order Pichiales; family Pichiaceae; genus Wenyingozyma; species Wenyingozyma nanaspora. The sequence continues at coordinate 341,062 of JAKTPF010000004.1, read as the reverse complement.
AGCTGTTTACGAACACGAAAAGGCCCCATTACAACCAGGCGAATCTGTAGATGAAGAACTTGAAGATGAAATTAATGATATTCCACCTACTGATCACGTCACTAATGAGACTCCAGTCAGTGATGCCCCAAAAGCTGCTGCATCAGGTATGAAAAAGTTCAATGTTTTGAAATCCTTAGCCGCACCATTAGATAGAGCTAATGTTGATACTGATGCTATTATTCCAAAGCAGTTCTTGAAGACTATCAAACGTACTGGTTTGAAGGCTGGTTTATTCTATGAGGATAGATTTACTAAAGGTGCCGATGGCAAAGATGTGGCGACTGATTTCGTTTTAAATGTTGCACCATATACAGAAGCTCAAATTCTTTGTGTTACTGGTGATAACTTTGGTTGTGGTTCTTCAAGAGAACATGCTCCTTGGGCTTTACAAGATTTTGGTATCAGATCTATTATTGCTCCATCATTTGGTGATATTTTCTATAATAATTCTTTCAAAAATGGTTTGTTACCAATTAGAATTCCACAAGAGGTTATCCTTGAGAAAATTTACCCATTAGCCAAGGCTAAGAAAGAAATTGTCATTGATTTACCAAATCAACAAATTCGTGGTCCAGACGATGAAATTTTAGTCGAATCATTCGATATCGAAGACTTTAGAAAGCATTGTTTAATCAATGGTTTAGATGATATTGGTATTACTTTACAAAAAGAAGAATACATCTCTAAGTATGAAGAAATCAGAAGAGACAAGTTTTCTTTCTTAGAAGGTGGTTCTAAATTAGTGGTACCTGTTAAAGGTACCAAGAAGAGTAAATATGGTGTCAAAGCTCAAGAGTGGTAGATTAATCTCTTTGAATACCATTTTTACATCGTGTTACTTGATTCTGCATTCATCATTCTAGTACATTGTTCTGTTTTTAATCTGGGTACAACGCTTTATTTATTTTATGTCATTTATAATTAACTATTTTAACTTATTCCTAATCTTTATTTCCAATGAAAAAGAACTTATATATTGAAACTCATAAAAACTCGTAATTATAATCGTATGTTCTTTTTGTAAGGGGTATATTTATTTACTTATGTTATACATAAATTTATTATACATTGCTTGTTGCCTGTTACGTTGTTTCATTTGCTTTTATAAAGTTATTTGTTAATTAATAAATCATCATAGTCCGGACTATTCTCAATTGTAAACCCATTTTCATTGGCTAAATGCAATAAACAAATAAAATAGAAACTAGTAGATAATTCCGATTTTTCAAAATTGGAGTACTTATTATTCACGTTTTTGACGACAGTTTTGAAGTTCAGTGGTTTGATGTCTTTTTCATTTTCTTGTGAATTACCCTTAGATGTCATTGAGAGGTTAGGAGCATCGTTTTCTTTATCACCATCTTCATCTTCAAGATGGCTTATATCACGTTTATGATGAAGGCGAGATTCTTCACTTAAAGACTCCCATAAATTTTGTTTCAATAACTTGATATTTACTCTTTTAGAAACACGAGAATATGACAGGGCTCCTTCTTTCTTTTTAAGCCCACTATTTTGCGATTGAGATTGAGATAATTGTAATTGTAACTGAGACCTGGGTTGTGATCCCATATCAGCATCTTCGTCACCAGGACCTCCAATATCACCAAAGTCAGGACCAATAATATCCTCAGGATCAAAGTCTGTACCATCATTACCACCAAAATCGGTTTCGTTTGCTGTCTCAACTCCAACATCGTCAAAGAAATTATCGTCAAGTTCGGGATGCAATGGATCAGCTGTTCGATGCTCACCATTACCAAACGTTTGTGCAAAGAAGTTCTCATCAGCTGGTAAGTTTTCGTCAACATTGGTGTTATTAGGTTGAACGTCTTTGAATCGATCCACCTTTTGAAGTTTGTTATTTAACTTCTTACGTCTGTTCAAAATTGTGTTTATCCTTTGTTCTGGCTTTAAATACAGATAAATCAGTTTTTTGGTGGTAAATTGGAAATCATTAGGAAGAAGATAGTTGTCCTCTGAATTCCAATCTTTTTGTGGGAGGAGAATCTTGGTTGACGTTGCAAATAAATCTTCTTCATCAATATCATCGTTAGTGTTCAGGAAATCAATCAATGTAACTTCCTTTCTCTTCCTGGTTGCCTTCAAAGACTGCGTCTGCTTTCCTTCAGCATTTACCGAGGTGGCAGCATCAGCAGAGCCACCTTCAGAATTGACCATTTCATTTAATTCATCCATTTCTTCATTATTGCTTTTTTGGAATTGTTTAAGTCTGCTAATCTTCCAATGTTGACTTCCTCTCCAATTTTGATTAGAAATAGAATCAAAATAACCAGCTAAATCACTTCTAGCAGTCCCAGGTCTACTACTGTTTCCATATGAATCATCGTTTTGGTCGCCATCATTATCCTCATCTTCATCTTCATATCGTCTGCTAAACGACTGGTTTTCATCAAAAAGCCTATTTAGAGTCAGATTTGGACCACTACTATCGGTGTAATTGTTATCATCATCAAGATATAATGAGAATTGTGTTCTATTTCTTGTGTCACTTGCATCATCAACTTCCATTGCGTCGTTATTACCCATATCAAAATTATAATCGTAGTTATCGTTATCCACAAACACAGGATCGACAGATACATCAATAGCACCCACTTGTTCCAGCAATTGCGTTGCACTTGCACCTTCCTTGGTGATTCGTTCTAGTTGATCCAATGATGGGCATACTGATTTATCTTCGGTATTAGCAGATACTTGTTCAAATGCTACACATAATGCATCAATATTTTCATTAAAAGTGGTTTTTTCTTGCTTAGACTTTTTCTCATTCGTATTGTACAACTCGTTCAATTTCTCGTCACTGCCGTCTTCTATGTCTTTGCTTGTAGTTGTACTGAACACAATTCTTCCCTCTACATTGATTTTCAACATGTTGGTCAGTAAACTTGAAGCACCTCCTTCGTCAAAATCAGAGATTGCCTTTCTAAAGATTGGATCAACGTATAGTTCTTTGCTTGATTGCTTAAATCTTATAATGTCAAAGTTGTTTACGAGTGTGTTACCTATCTTATAGTTTCTTCTTTTCTTTCTTGCATCTACAGCTTCCCCATCTTCTCCACTTTCCTCACCTTCAGCGTCTTCGTCTTCCTCGTTTTCATCACCATTAGTTGTATTATCCTTATCATGCCACTTTTTGGCTGTTAATCCACTCAGCAGTTTACCTGTCTCAGAAGCAGCCGAGTCAATTCTGGATGAGTAAATCTTGACACAACCATCTAAAGTAGTTGAAGCTTTTTGAAAATTGATAGAATCACCTTCTTTCAATAATGACAAATCGTGGAAATAGTCAATCAAGGCAACATTCCAACTATTTGTGGTGTTGATCTTGTTGTCTGTGGCTAATTTGATCCAAGACTCAAAGTTCTCAGTCTGGGATTGGTGTGCCATAGTATTCGATTCAATCCCTATCTTCTTATATGTAACTTTTGTGTGACTTTTGCTATTGTTTTGTACCGATGCAGTGTGTTGGATGCCAAATTGGTGGCTGAAATGCTATGCTGAATGCTATTAAGAATTTTGGATGCAGATGTAATATTTATGATATGTTTGACGCGTTGTAGTGAGAGTTTGGGCTCTTGAATGCAATTTACCAAGCTAACACTGAAACAAGAAAAGTCTTGATCCAGATCTGTTTTAAAAAGGTAAACAAAAGAACCAAAAAGGTTTTTAATTTTCTCGCTCGCTTATATAATTAGGTTAAGTATGGAGTTTCAAAGTGGAGTCTTTTTCAGTCACGTGCCCGCTTGTTGTAAGTGTTCTGTTAATTTCTTTAAACATATATAAAATTATATATAAAGACATTGTAATACCGTTTATCTGGTTTTGGTGGTCAGCGTGGTAGGCATGCTGTTGTTAGACAAGGACGTACCGTTGGCATTTTGATGGAAATCGATCCTGCTATTGTCGCCCTCAAGAGACATCGTGTTGCAGGCTGAGAAAAAGACAATCAAGTGTCGATGGAAATGGGTGATATCCTCAAAATGGTCTTGAATTATGTTCTGGGTTTTCACATACTCTTCATCCATTAGTATGGCTAGCTTCTTAACTCGTTCAAACTTAGTCCTGATTGATTCTTCAGTGTCATCTTCGTTTGTTTCTATGTCTAAAACAGTTGATATTGCTTCAATTTCTGCTTCCTCTTTGGTATCATGGTATCTTGCGAAATCATGTAAGCGATGAGGCAGATCTCTTTTAGCAATAGCAATCGGGTATCCTGCATGTCTGTAAATAATCTTTGGAGAAATAGATGCGACTATATCATGTACTTGAAAAATTCTAAATGATCCTTTTTCTAGCTCATTTTCTTCCGATATATCGTCTATTTCACTACTAGTCAACTCTGGAATTCCCATTAATGTATCATACATGCAACTCAGATCTTTGGAAAGTACACCTGGAGTATTGAAGGTAACGGAAATATGCTTTACATGCATCAAAGATAACTCCAATGAGATCATTTGAGTCAAAGCACCACCTAATGAATGACCAGTCAAAAAAATTTGATAATCAGGATATTCTTCTTTCATTTTTAAAAGTTCTTCAATGACTTGATCCATAATTTTACTTGCAACTGTATAAAACCCATTATGAGTATATAACAATTTTTTCTTGAAAAAACTAGGCAGGATACCTTGAGTATCAAAATCGTCACTACTTGCAAATTTTGCAAGTCTTTTATAATATGGCTTTCTGTTATTGATAATAGGATTATAAGTTAATGGCAAACATTTTAGATTTGTCAACCATTGAGACAAAAATCTTGAACCTCTAAGGGCAAGGCATATTCTCTCGAGTTTATGATCTACAACCACAAATCCTTCACCGCCACCAAGAAACCATTTTTCATTATTATAATTATCATTATAAATCCTAGCACTAATTTGATATCTTTTGTCATTGTTAAACAACTCGTTATAGTCCACCGTAGTATATTTTAATAGTTCTTTAGGAAATTTAAACTCCATATCCTCAGGGGCTTGTAAAGCGTCTTGTTCATTTATACAATATGCAATTTGACACATTGAAGCTGCTTCTTCGATTATATCATGATAAAAGTCACAATTTGAAATACCTGTTTGTAGACCATAGATGTCTTCAAAAGAATATGTGATGTTATTTAAGTTCAGTGAATTTTTTTTGAAAAAAGTTTCAGTCAAGTTTGCGTAATAATCGCTTACAAATTGAGAAGTAAGAGACGCATAATCCGCTGCGTCATTGGCTAATACTAAACTAGGCAAGTATGCAAGAATAACGGTTTTGGCAAAGGTATTTAAATTCATTGTGAGAGTCAAATGAGTGAATGTAAAGTTTACACAAATAAAAAAAACACAGGAAGAGAAGGAATAATTAAAAAAAATTGGAATACATTAATTTGAGAAAAAAAAGGTATAAAATATATATATAGCAATTCAGAAGAGGCCATAAAAATAAATAGAATAATTTCATAAACGCATAAAATCGTATGTAGAACAGGAACAGAACATCAAAGTTCATACGGGATAGGCAAAAAAAAAGTCACAATGGTTTTCATAATAATAGTGATTAATTAGCCTTTTTAGAGTCTCTGAACTGTTTAAGTAAACCAGCAGCTTTTGTGTTCATTTTTTTCTGTAAGTCTGACTTGAAACCAAGATAAAATGCAATTTCAAACCCAACAAAGTAAGGAGCAAGAACTAAAGGTTGAACCAAATTGTCTAATAGAGCAGGTGCCCTATGTTCAAAGAACCCGTGTCCTATGAATTGAGCTATCCAAGAGCCTACAAATACAGCGAAAGTATATTTGAGTACTGTTGAATAACCATAAGCATCATACACCACCGGGCCGTAATAATTCAATAAAACCAAAGGTAAGATAAAAAAATAGCCCATATTATCTAACAAGAGATAGTAAGTTAAATATCCTAGAGTAGCTAAAGTCGACAAATTAAGATACTTGTAATACTCTTGTGGGATAGAAACTGGGGTAATTTTAACTATGTAAGGTGAAAGATCAACAGAGATGGCCATAAGGAAAGAAGTGGCCATAATCATGGGGATGCAAACCAAGTGGATCATAACATTGGTATGATTGAAATGATAAGCTCTGTAAAAGCTCAATTGATCAACAATATTGAGCAATGAGAGCTGTTTTGTTGTTGAAGAGTGTTTTGGCTCTTTTGTAGTTGACATTTTGCCACGGAATTAAACGGGTCAAAAAAAATAAGAACTAGGCGCTTTACTAATGACTGAGTAAAGCACTTATATGAGTCAATTGAAATGTATACCTTAATATCAATAGCTCCGTTTGGTAACCGACCTCTCTGTCACAAAGAGTCCATAGTCCGATGCTAAACGCTGCTAAAAGAGCTTCACAATAGTTACTTTACTGTCGTCAAACTCAAAGTTGCTTATGCAAAGATGCAAAGAAACAATAGAAAAAAAAACATTTAGTCTCTTTTTTTGCGTCTGGTCGATCGTCGCTTTTAATATTTTTTTTATTGTTGTTGTTTTAGTCTTTTTTTTGATTTGATTTTTGACAAGTTTTTGTGGGGATGCAAAAAGCCGATTAAATGAGCTTGGCTGGCATATATAAGGAGCTAAAAGGAAGCAAGTAATCAATTGTTAATTAATCTCTTTACCATAAAAAGGAGTTGAGTTTTTTTTGCAGTAACAAGCCAATTGGAGTACAAAGAGAGAGAGAAAAAATGGATAAGAAAGTGTTTGACGTTGCAAGCTTTTTGTTTGTTTGGAACAATTTGTTGTTGGAACCACCTATTGAAGGTTCAATTCCTGAAATCTATTTTCTTTTCATTTCATCTAATAAGAACAGAGGTAAAGATAAAGTCTCTTGGATCCAATTTGTTAAATGTTTGAAATCTATTGATCAAATCATATATATGGGGTTCCAATGCTCTCCTGCTAATGCTTTGGATTTAACTTACAATGATCCATTTGCTTGTTCTGCTAATATAGTTTACATTAACAAGTTGGGCTTATCTATCTTGTTCAAATCTTTCAAAGATAAGGTTTTGCCTACTGATAGATCAAAAGATGTCATGATGGAAGATAAAGATTTGATTGATTTACTAGTTAAGGATAACTCACAGTATCTTGTAAGCAAAGAAAACAATAATTTATTTGCAGGTAAATCTAAAAACGATAAGTTAAAGATGTTAACTCAGTTAATTGATAAACAAACCAATATCGGCTCGTTAACACCAGTTGATAGTCAAGATATTTATACTACAACTGAACCTTCAAATAGATTGATACAATTAACTTATTTGTTAAAGAATAACATTGCTTCATACGAACTGAATAAGGAAAAGGCAAAATTAACCACTCCAATTGTTCCATTTATTGATTGCTGTAATGATTTAGGGCATCAGCAGAAATTGATATCATACGTGGATTATGATGCTAAGACTGCATATGGTAAATTAAACAGACTAAAATTTCAAAGAGACTTAAATTCAAACAACAAAATATCTTCAGGTTATTCTTTTTCTTCTTCATCATCTTCTAATAATAATAATTATACATCACAAGAAAATTTGATTGCTCTCTCTAAATGTCTATCTAAAAAAATACATTTTGTTCCTATTATTCATTCTCAAACAGATGTTAAATTAGGTGATTGTTCATATTTGGATACTTGTCATAAGATGAATTTGTGCAGATATATACACTATTGTCAGTTAATGCCAATTGACTTACAAGATCAAATTGGTAGGAACAATAATAATAATAATAATAATACTAGTAGTAATAATACTGGAACAGTTACTGGAAATAATAACAAGTCTGGTTTTAACCAGAGTATATACAATCATACAAACTTGGAAATTATGAAACATAATAATGAGATTGAAGAAATCAGCAGAATTTGTGATTATACCAAAAATGATCCACTAAGTTGTGTAATTCAAAGAGAATTACCACCACAATGGATAAATTGTGATGTTAGAAAAATTGATTTTACTAAATTAGGAAAATTTGCAGCAATTATTGCCGATCCAGCTTGGTCAATTCATATGACATTACCATACTCTGCATGTGATGATAATGAATTGATTAATTTAAGAATGGATCTTTTACAAGATGAAGGGATTTTTTTATTATGGGTTACTGGTAGATCTATTGAAACTGGTAGGAATTTTTTAAAAAAATGGGGTTATGATATAGTCAATCAAATTACATGGATCAAAACTAATCAATTAGTTAGAACCATAGCCACTGGTAGAACGGGCCATTGGCTGAACCATTCCAAAGAGCATTTGATTGTAGGGTTAAAAGGGGATCCTAAATGGTTAAACCGTGGATTAGATCCTCAATTGTTAATTTCTTCTACTAGGGAAACTAGCAGAAAACCAGATGAGATCTATGGGATAGTAGAAAGAATGGTGGGTAAGCGTTCTCGTAAATTAGAGATCTTTGGCAGAGACCATAATACCCGCAGCGGCTGGCTTACCATTGGCAACCAGCTCAATGGCACCAACCTGCACGAGAAGCAGCTGACTAGTTGCCTAGACGAGCTGTTGTTACGAAAGAAGCCTGAAAAGCACACTTAGTGAAAACAACCGTGCACTAACACATCTTTAGTTGTTTCTCCTCCACTCTCTGCCCTGCCCCGCCAGCCAATCACCGGCCGCGCATAGCACAGAGAAAGCAGAGAAAAGTAGCGTAGTGAAGGGAAGGACAGGCAGCGAGCAGCTTTTTGCTCTCTCCCTCTTTGGAAAGCTTACTGAACATGGCCCTGTCTTGGCAGATTAGAAAAAAAGTCATATCATCCTATCGTTGTGAGGTTATATTATAATACTAACAAACAGGTAAATAACTACACTAACCTAGTTTAATAAGTATCTAACTGTCTTAGTTACTAACTAACTAGCTACACAATACACCTAGACTACCTACAACATACGCCACGCAATGTTCAGATTAGCAGCCAGAAACCAATTACGTGCTACGATGGGCCGTCGTTTCCAATCCACCACTTCTAAATCAGTTTTAGACCAACCAGCTTTTGCTGCTCCAGATGCAGCAAAAGCTAAGGCATTTATTGAACATGAAGAAGCTGTTTATCATCATTCAAAAGGTACTGCTGATTTATGGAAGAAAATCACTTATTGGGTTGCCTTCCCAGTTATTGTTGGAGCTGCAATTAATACTTATTTTATTGAAGCTGAACATGCTCATCATCGTGAACATCAAAGACATATGACTGATGAAGAATGGCCTGCTGATTATCCATATCAAAATATTAGAAAGAAAAATTTCTTTTGGGGTGATGGTGATAAAACTTTGTTTTGGAATTCCGATTGTAACAGACATGTTACTGCTGATTAATTAATTTCATTATATTATTATTATTACTATCATTATTACTATTATCATCATCATTAGATCATATCACATCATAACAAATCAAATCAAATCAATCGATTAATTAATCATATTGCACCATCACAATTAAACTAACATTTTCAAAGTATCATGTTTTGTTTTTTTTATCTTTTAAGAAAATACTCGATTAAAACTATTCATAAATTATTCATATAAATTGAAATAAATAAATTATATATATATTTATTTACTTATCATATATATTTTTTTTCAAATATACAACCAATTCAAGAAACTCAATTTAGTAAAATTATTAATCAAATTCAAAATAAATAAAGTTAAAAGTAAAATTAACACGAGTAAAAGTAAATTAATAATAATAATAAATAAACTAAATAAAATATATAAAATAAAATAAAGAAAAAGAAATAAAGAAAAAAACAAAGACAAAAACAAAGAGAAAGAAAGAAAGAGAAATTGAAGAAAAGAAAGAAAAGGGAGTAAAAAAGATATTAAAAATTGTTACATCAAGTAAATAAATAAGAGTTGTAAAAGACGGCAAGAAAGATATATATCAAAAAAAAAAGAGAGATATAAAGAAAGATGGACAAATAGTTATTAAGATAATTTAAAGAGCAGAAAAAATGTATAAATTATTAGTTGCTGCAATAGCAACTGTATTTTCTCTTGGATGCCAACTTGAACGTAAAATAGATTTTTTAAAATCAATTGTTTCAAAATCTAAATATTTTTGATTCATTGAAAAATTATTCATACCTCCATTTTTATTTTTAGATGAAGAACTACCTTGTTGTTGTTGTTGTTGATGAGCTTTTCTATTTGTTTTAAATGCAGATTTATCAGCTTGAAATACAATTTGATTTGATGATTGATTTGAATCAATTTCAGGATCAACTGCATCTGGATATATGATAAAATTATTATTATAAGAACCAGTCATTATTGATTTATTATCACCTGAAAATTGAACTTCAAATTTATCAAATATAGCATCATTTTCATAAGTATCACATAATCTATCTCTTAATTGATCATGAACATTAATTGTCTTTATTGGTTGATTTTCCATTTTAATATCCCAAATTTTAACAGTCATATAATCTCTTGAAACAATATAATTACCATCTCTTGAAAATTTTGCATCTGATATTGATGATGTAATTTCTGTGAAAAAATTATGATTTGATGGATCAGTAAATTCTTCAAATACTTTTGAATGATTATCACATAATGAATTCATTCTCATATCATTTAATTTTATTATACCTTTTGATGATGAATACATGAATAAATTACAATTAATTGGATGGAATTCAGTACATGTTATAACTTCAGTTAATTCTTCCATATTAACAGGTTTAATATCAACTATATTAAAACTTTGATCAGCAATACCTAATGACCATAAATTAATTCTTAAATCATCAGATGATAAAAAAGTTTCTTGATCAGAATTAACACTTAATGAATTAATATGATATGCATGTCCATTTGAATATATTCTTTTTGGTTGAGCTGCTGTAATTGTGTCATGAATTGTTAGTTTTGGTAATTTTAAATTATTAATTGTATGAAATTGATTTAGACTTCCTATGGTATTATTATTACTATTGCTATTACTATTATTATTGCTATTGCTGTTATTATTATTATTGTTACTATTGCTGTGAGATGATATTTGATCGTTTAAGTTATTTTCACTAACCATTTTAATTTTTTTTTCAAAGATTTTCCATAATTTTATAGTCTTATCATTTGTAGATAATAAAAAACTTGAATCATTTGAAGATTTTAACCATTTAATTTTATTAATTTTTTCTTCAATTTCTAATGATTTTAAATAATCAAATTCTGTATCATGACTTTGAAATTCAGTAAAGAATTTATATTCACAATTTGTTTTATTTTCATTTCTTTCAAATAATACAATTCTACCACCTTTATCACCAGTGGCTAAATAATCACCAGTATGATCAAATTCAACAGTTGATATAATATCAGCCTCTGTAATGATCTCTGTATCTCCTTTATCCCCAAAACATTGGCTAAATCTCCAATTATTATGATTATTTGAATTTGAACTACTCATTATGTGGTATAGTAATTTAATTTATTGTTTTTTTTCCAAAAAAAAAAAATGAAAAAGATGCAAAAGTATAATAGTGATTTAAGTTTCTAAAATAAATAGTAGGCAATCAAATGTGTATGTGTATGAGTAATGATGTATAATATGTATACTTGTATGTGTATGACGTATATGATGTATATGATGTATATGATGATTGGTGTATGATGATATGAGGTATATTTATTGCTATTTTGGCATATGATTGAACAAATGATATAATAATGGAGAGCGCCGCCAATATATTATTAAATTAACTGTTTGTCGATACAATTAATGAGAATACACAGAGATAACCAAGATAAGATATAATCCGTGTAAAGAAGCACTTAATAAGTCAAATATTGAAATAAGTGTATGATAATGGGGACGTAATGTGATGAAATGGGATGTAATGTGGTGAGAGAGAGAGGGGGGAAGTAAAATTCGTAATGTTAATCAATTGAACTAAGAACAATATAACCAAATATGCCTGATATGATGGGGAATCTAGAGTCAATTGTAAATCTTGTATGAATATCGAGATGAAACAGTCAATTAGAAGATAAACTAAATACAATACATGAATGAATCAATCAATCAGTGTGAATCAATCCAAATCAAACAGATTGATTAACTTAACATACCTTGCCTCATTCATTCACTCATTCACTTACTCACCATCCATCAGATTGATTTCTCATACAAATTTGGAAGTGCTCGCATTTCTCCCGTTGCTTGCGACTAAATCAACGGCACTTCTAATGGCTATATACATATATATACATATATATACTTATTCATATATGTGTATATCTTTGTATAAATATGTATACATGTATGTAAAGGAGACCTGTAATATATAGTACTAATAACAAAAATTTCTTTTACCTGTTTTCTATTCAGTGAATAATTTAATTCATGCAATTATCTCTTAATTGAGTATATTTAATGTCGTGATTGCTCAACTTTTCAAGTGTAAATTGTTTTGATTTGAGTTTTCTCTTTAGGAATTCAAGTCTATGCTCTTTTGATAGATAAAGATAACCCAGACTATATACTATATTGAATAAAAAATTGAGCTCTATAAGGAGTTAATTAATTCAAATAATTGGGATAAAGTACTGCAAGTAGTACTAAAAAGATGACCACATCCGTGCACATGTAATTGGTATATGCTTTTACCATCAGTTGTAGATTAACTATTAAGTCATTAAAGTAGGAAGAGAATATATATATATATATATATTTACACGCCAATGAAGTCATATATAGCATAATTTACATTTTACAGCGATTGGATTATTCAATATTCATACTTCTTCTCATACCATATCACAAAATTTCAATTGTTTATCATCAGAAATGTACAAAGTTGATGATAGTGATGGTGAAAAAAAGTTGAAAAAAAAAGCCTTTGTAATTTGTAATACGAGTATGTGAAGTATTTGAAAAGCCTTGAATAAATGAACAATCCAATTTGATAAAAAATGAAAAATGTGGAAACATATTAATATTTCATATTGAAATTTTTGGTTATATATACTAAATTAAAATGTTAATAATAAATTAAAAAAATACTGAAAAAAATTCATTCTTTATTTTATTCAACGAGTTTAATTTAAGCAGCAACTTTCTTAGCAGCATCAGTTGGAGAAACTTTCTTTTCTCTGTTAAATCTTTGTCTAACAGGAGGAGCTCTAATTCTTCTATCAGTTCTTGATCTAACTCTGACAATTCTAGCATGAATAGCACAAGAAACACAATAGTGTAATTTGTTGTATAACTTTGGTAATGGGTATTCTTCATAAACAGAAGCTTCAGATAAATCTCTAACAGCAGCAGCTTCTACCATGTTTCTGACAGTAACTCTTTTGATTGACTTATCCTTTGGAACACATCTAGAACAGTTAACACATCTAACTGGCTTGACGTGACCTCTACCTTTCTTGTTTCTTCCGTTGGATGCTCTCTTCTTTGGCATGATGTGATTAATGAATAGTTATTATACTATAGGATGTATCTTGAAGGCACTCACAATACTAACGCAATGACGATATAGTGTTAAAATAAAAGAAGAAGAAATAAAACACAGAGAGCAAGAGGGCAGTAAGCAGTACAGTATGTGCAAGAGTCTCTCTCTCTCTCTCTCTCAGTTTCCCACTCTCTCACTGTCTCACTAACTAAGTAACTCACTCACTCACTAGCACAAATTCTCTCCCGCCCACCACCAGCGAGAAACACTAAGTGAAAAAAAAATAAGAGAAAAATTCTTTTCAGTGTGGATGTATGAGATGTTACCCTGTTTGTCTGTTACTAGAACTACTAAGTAATAATAAGCATCACGTGAAAGTATAAAAGGCCCTAGTCAGTTATCACGTGCACCTTTTTTTTCTTTACAACAAACATGTGCACGGGTGCACACTTTAAAATTAAGCTACTAAACGCATGCTACCACCACTGCCAACTAGCAAACATACAACCCGTGCACCACATGCTCCTTATTACAAATTCCCACCAATCAAAGAAAAGCCAAAGAAAAGAAAGTGAGATGATTTTTCGTCTCTAGCAGGCAGGCAGACAGTTTAGCTAGGAAATCTAACATGGTGTATATATCTCTATCTCTGTTGTTTGAATCTATTATAGCATAGTATAATATTGTATATTGTATAGTATAGCATAGCATAGCATAGCATATCCTCATCATCATCCTCATATCATCTGCACATTATGGTATGTCCCTATCTCCATTAGATACCCACTATAACACTTTCTTTCTCTGTATAATCAATCACCGTGTTTACTCATATGCAATAATTATATTTATTACCTCCTCCTTATTATAATCCGTATATATCAATCAATTTGTTTTCAATTCTTTATTGTGCCTAATATACCATATGACCATTGAACACTGCGCTATGTTTGCATACATATCATTATATCATCATATCAATTAATCAATTCAATCACCATATATATGCTTATTGATCATCTGATGTTAAACTTATACTTCAAAAAAAGCTTTAGTTGATAACAAGCAATAATAATAATAATAGTAATAAGAAATACGACAAGTTACGCATAAATTTAAATAGATAATTAAGTGTATTCCAGCTTTGGATATTACCATATGAAAGTTTTATTAATAAAAACAATAATGTATATACAACTACTATTAAGATGCCAACGGATTGTAAGAAGAGAAATTATAGTGTGTGTCATCACACTTAAAAAAGTATAAAATACTAACTGAACTGCTTTTTTTTTCTTCTTTTAATATAGTTATTTCGTCAATCTTTAAGAACAGCTAGAGTCGCAAGACCAACTAGATTTTTCTCCTCATTCTCCATAATTAACCAAGCTCAACCTCCAAAGGAATTCAAAACCGCAAAGACTTTAGCTGAAGTTAAAGATAAATTCGATCTTATTGGTGAAGGTGCTGCTCCAGGTGCCGTCCCAACCGATCTTGAACAAGCTACAGGTTTAGAAAGATTTGAATTATTAGGTAAATTAGAAGGTGTTGAAGTTTTCGAAACTGAACCTTTACAATCAGATAGAAAAGGTACAATGAAAGATCCAATCATTGTTAACTCTTATGATGATTATAGATACGTTGGTTGTACTGGTTCTCCAGCTGGTTCTCATGTTGTATTATGGTTAAAACCAACTATTGAAAAAGTAGGAAGATGTTGGGAATGTGGTTCAGTTTATAAATTAAACTACTTAGGTGTTCCTCATGATGATCACCACCATTGATTATCTTTTTAATGATAATAATAATAATAATTGCCCACAAATTCAATCAAACAAATTTTAACAAATTCAACAACAATTACAAATAATCACAGATCTCCATTTCATCTCATCCTTATCTTATCATTCCCTCATACATACATTCGATTAAAAACTCAAAAATAACTAACATTACATTTATTCTTTAGATTTATTAAATATATCTCTCAAATATATCTCCCATTACTTTCTATTCAATATATATACACGTCTCAGATCAGTCGATATATTTGAGCTGTTACTTATTCTACTACTTACTCTATTATTACCTACTCTATTACTCTCTCTCTCTGTGTGTGTTTAGGTAAGTAACTAAAAACATTTCCAATTTTTAACATGTCTCGCATAGAATAGCAAAGTTTCATCCTCATCCTTATATAAGGCATTACCAGACTCCACAGTTTTTTACAATGTATGGCAGCATGCTTGGACCCTTCGTATGTGTGCCAATAATCACATAACCTCTTAGGTCCTTTTTACTTTGTGTTTTTCCTTCATTTATTTATCAAATCATTCTGTTCCTTGTTCCTACGTAAAATGCCTCTCTAGGCTCATAACTCACAAGTACCTACCTAATATCAATTTCAAATCAAAATCAGAATCAAACTATGACACTTTCCAAAAAGCAAAAAGTATTGATCATCGATAGCTTGAATGATACATTACCATCTTTTACAAATCTATCCTCAGAATTCGAATTAGCTTATTACTCTCCTGTTTCCAGACCACAATTCCTTGAAGATTTGAAAGAGTCAATAAATGATCCAAATCACCCATTGAACAACGTTTCTGCCGTTTATGGTGGTTGGATAGGATTTAATTTGATAGGGGAAGTCGATGCTGAAATCTTAGATCTATTAGTTCAAAACAACAACTTGAAAATTATCACCGTTTGTTCAGCTGGTTTCCATTTATACAATTTACAAGATTTACGTCAATATGGTGTTGATTTCTGTAATACACCAACATTTGGTGCTGATTTTGTTGGAGAAACTGCAATGTATCACGTTTTGAATGGATTTAGAAAATTTAACGTTTTTGAAAAATTGACAAATATTTATCCAGATACCACCATAGTTAGAAATCACATTGAAAATTCAAAGATCGTAAGCGGGAAGCTCATTAATCCTAAAGCTAATGAACCGAATTATGGAACTCAATACGCTTTTGGTCATATCTTTGGTGGAGACTTGATCACATCACCATATGGTAGATCGGCTTTAATCATTGGATTTGGAGCAATTGGTAAATCTGTGGCTAGAAAACTTAACTCATTTGATATGAAGATTAATTATATAAACAAATCAGGTCCTTTAAACAAAGAATCACTTTTATCTGATCATAAAATCGATTTCGAAATGACGCATTACTCATCTTTAGATTCCGCAGTTGTGGGGATGAAACAAATTGATTTGATTGTTTTATGTTTACCTGGTACTCCAGCCACAGCAGGAATGCTTGATAAATCTGTATTTGATAGACTCAACCATACAGTTATCGTAAATGTTGGAAGAGGTTCATTGATTGTCGAAGAAGATATTCTTAATGCTTTGGAAAGCGGGAAGGTTAAGCATTATGGATTGGATGTTTACCCTGGTGAACCTGAGATTAATAAGAAACTTTTAGATAATGTTAATGTCAGTTTGACTCCACATTTGGGCTCAAGTACTGAGGAAAACTATGATGCCACTTGCGATTTCTGTATTAATAATATCATTGGTAAATTGAATGGTGGCTCATCGAAAAACGTTCAAAATTGATTGTATCTTCTTACCAACACCAAAAGTAGATTTTTTCTTTTTATAAATTGTATACGCAAAAAAATAAATACGTATTTATCCATATACTTATTCGTTTAGATTAACTTATCTATAAATAGCCTAAATAATTTTTATAAAAAACTAACTAAGGAACTAAGGAACTAAGGAACTAAGGAACTAAGGAACTAGCTCTAGTTGACAGTATTCCATCCGATCTTCAACAAAATGGGAATACAACTCGTTCCAAAAAATAACAGCATCACAATCATCAGAAACTTTATAGCCCGCAATAGAAAATTGATTATTCACTAAGCACATTACACGAGATTCACGGTGTTCGTCCAAGTACTGTACGTTCCAAGGCTTGGGTAAGGGATAGTCTGAAAAATGTATCATTTTAATAAAAGGTTTAGTTAAGTTAACGTTCCAGCCATAAAAGTTTTCAAGTGATGTATCTTCAAGTATTGCAGGTTGTGAACTAAACCAATAAGGCACCTTAATATCGCTGGGTTTATCAATGTTAAGTTCTTGATCAGTAAAAGTGTTATCGCCTTCTTTTTGATTCTTGGCCCTCCATAGTTTTCTTTGATAATCTTTCATTTTCTCCATATACGCTCTATACTCTCTTTGGAATGGTCTGATTTGAGGGTAGTCTATCACATCTGCAAGGTAATAATCATGATCTAGTTTATCAGTTTTGCGAAGCTCTCCGGTGAGTATACCTAGATTTTGATGGGGCAATATAGAAATCAATGGTTTCAATTGATCTGCAACATGATACTTACCAGATTCTATGACCCATTGGTTCGGTTTCTTGTTTTTGAAAATAGACATGATATCAATGAAATTATTCAAAACATCCATATCGTATTCATTTGATTTTTTGTATGATGTGAAACTTAATAGTTTCTTGAAAAACCTTCGATTAGGTTCTACTACCATAATGTGATCTGATAGTTTAAATTTCTCTATATCACTCTCTATATCCTCGGTAGAATGCAACTGTTCCAAAAATGGAACAAATGATGGTAATTGATTATATACTTGGGCACTATCAGATTGCATTATCGTTGTCAAAAATTCTTTATGAAGTTGTTGTCTCTCTTCAGAAGTTTTTAAAATATCAGTTGAGTAACTATAGTTGTCAAATTTGACCACTGTGTTCTGAAATAATTGATAGGAAACAGGCATCCATAGTAATGAATCTGGAAGAAAGAACAACTCATCAAGAGTTCTCATTATTGTTGAGTCCGAATCAAAATACACTACACGCTCATATTCAATTAGATCAAACACCCAATATTTAGTAAAACTCTGTGACCATGAACTTACATCTGAGTCGAACCAAAGTACAGGAACATCTTTTACTTTGATGCCATATTTGTCTACTGCATCAGCTATTAACTGACCTTCAATTGATGTCTGCTCAGACCTGGGCTTTCCTTTATAGTATCTAAAACTACTACGGTACAACAAAACCAAATCAGCCTGTGTTGTTTCTCCATTGCTCATCTTCTCTGCTGATTTCAACCTGGCTAAATTCATGATTGCACTACACAGATAATACTGATCTGTAGCATATGTAACATAAGCATATTTCTTCCACTGGTGTTGCTGTTGTTCTTTCTCTTGCATTTGCTTCAATTTTTCATCACCGTACATTTGCATCAACTCGTATGGTATATACTTGATCTCCTTATGATCATAAACGGAGATTGGTTCGGGTCTTGGACCCCCATTCATGATGTATGAATTGTCATGTAAGATGGTAAGCCGAAGAAAAAAGTATAATATCACAAAGAAAATAATATTTTTCAATCGGAGCATTCTCCGGGTGTTGCTCCATATATATTTCAAGCTGGGGTTAACCATTATTAATATTACTCTAGCATCTGCTATTATTATATAATGGTATCATTAGACGGTTATTATTTCAAAAAAAATTGTGTAGATTGGGGCACGATTCTTATGATCTTGAATAACGTTTGGCGTAGATCAATGGGTCCTGCATTTTTCGAGATACTTTCTCGGCTTGAGGCTCAAGGGCCTGCTGCTGCCAGGGTTTTTACTCAAAATGTTACGTATTTGTAAGTGTATTTCATTTAGTTCATGCATATATATATGAAAATGAGCTGTTAATAAATAAATAAATAATATGCGTATAGTAGAGAGTAAATGATTAAGTAGGAGTAAAAAAATAAGTAGATTGAAAAAGAAAACTACAAGTCTTCTCTAGTAAATTTTCTAACGTCATAAGGCTCTTTGTTCAACAGATGTTTTATACCTTCAATAGGTTCACTTGACTTTCTCTTAGACAAAGGACCGGGAGTGACCTCTTTACCATTAGCGATGTCGTCTAAAAGCTTAACTACAGAATCTGCTGTTAAATCTTCAAAATAATCGTCGTTAATTGCGATCATTGGCGCATTTACACACGCACCGAGACACTCGACTTCTTGTAAAGTAAATAGCTTATCAGGGGTAGTTTGACCTGGTTTGATCTTAAGATGACTCATTATGGCTTCCATTACTGAATCAGAATTGCATAATTGACATGGCGTGGTGGTACATACTTGGATGTTATACTTTCCCATTGGGGCCCTATTGTACATGGTATAAAAAGTAGCAACTTCATAGACTCTCATAGGAGGCATATCTAAAAATTCTGCGACATAATTCATAACGGATAGGGAAGTAAAACCTAGTTGTCTTTGGCCTAAATCTAATAAGGGCATAACTGCTGACTTTTTATATTGTGGCGGGTATTGGCTAATAATCTTTTCAGCAACTTTTAGATTTTCTTTTGTGAATTCAAACTTAATAGATGGGTTATCTTCTTCTGAATCTCTGTGAACTGCAATGATATGAGAATTTCTTATCGCTGTCTTAGTGCTCACAAATCCTCCCAGTGCCTTACCAGCAACTGGAAAGCGCAAAGGGTTCATTTTCTTTACTGACAACAGCATCTTTGATTGAATGAAATTATTTTTTTTTGTATTACAAACATGAGTTCTAAATTCCAGATAAAGAGAACAAATAAAGTAATCAAGATATCTCTTTCTACCCCACTCCTGTTTCCTTTCAACTTTTTTGGAGAGATCTCGCTAACTTTCTTCATTGGGATGTTACTACCTTTTATTTCCTATCTAGGTAATTATTAACATTATTGCCGCATTGGGATACTGGAGATGCTATTTTTCTGACTCTTCACTTTTAAAACACTTTCGACAGTTAATAAATTCAATCTTGAGGACACTTTTTTATAGAGATGAAAGTCAGTTGGTTAGTTATTTACACAACTTATAACCTATTGGAATGACAGCTGAAAAAGAATACTCCCTTGAGACCCAAGTGGTCAAAATTTCCCATAATGATAAATATAAATCGTCTATTCCTCCTTTGTATCAAAGTGCTACTTTCAAACAAGAATCTTTGAGTGATATGGGTGATTACGATTACACCAGATCCGGTAACCCTACGAGAACAGTCTTGCAAGAGCATTTAGCCAAGATCATGAAGGCTGACTACGTATA
Organism: Wenyingozyma nanaspora; assembly: GCA_030557475.1. Classification (NCBI taxonomy): domain Eukaryota; kingdom Fungi; phylum Ascomycota; class Pichiomycetes; order Pichiales; family Pichiaceae; genus Wenyingozyma; species Wenyingozyma nanaspora. Next base: position 320,459 of record JAKTPF010000004.1, on the reverse strand, counting down.
TGCTGTCAACTCAGGTATGGCAGCTACTGACGTCATCACCAGAATCTTAAGTCCTGGTGATGAAGTTATTGCAGGTGAAGATTTATATGGTGGTACTCATAGATTGTTAACATATTTGAATGGCAAAGGCGATTTGAAAGTTACTCACGTAGACACTACAAATACCGAGTTAGTCAAATCCAAAATCACATCAACTACTAAAATGGTCTTTATTGAATCTCCAACTAATCCATTGATTAAAGTCATCGATGTAAAGGCTATTACTGATTATGCCCATGAAGTCAACCCAGATTGTATTGTAGTCTTCGATAACACTATGATGTCCCCAATATTGATGAGACCTTTGGACCTCGGTGTTGACATCCACTATGAATCGGCTACCAAATATTTAAATGGCCACCATGATGTTATGGCTGGTGTATTAGCTACAAGATCAAAGGCTTTGAGTGAACGTTTATTCTTTGTCATCAACGCTACTGGTTCAGGTTTAGCGCCATTCGATTGTTGGTTACTAATTAGGGGTTTAAAGACACTGGCATTGCGTGTTGAAAGACAACAAGAAAATGCAACTAAAGTTGCCGAATGGTTAGAGTCCAAGGGTTTCAAAGTCAGATATCCAGGTTTAAAATCTCATCCTCAATACGATTTACACAAGTCTATCTGTAAAGGACCAGGTGGTGTATTAAGTTTCGAAACCGGTGATGTACAGCTAAGTGAAAAGATCGTGGAAAACTGTGACTTGTTTTCAGTGACCGTTTCTTTCGGCTGCGTGAATAGTTTGATCTCGTTACCTTGTAAGATGTCTCATGCCTCCATCGATGAAAAAACCAGAGAAGAGAGAGAGTTCCCTGAAGATCTGATCCGTCTTTGTATCGGTATAGAGCATATCGATGATTTGATTGAAGACTTGCAAAACGCCCTCGTTAAAACCGGTGCTCTCAAACAATAGACTCTCATATAGCCCAACCTGCTATCACCTCATATAAGCCTCATATATTATATAAACAGTAAATAAAAATCCACAGTACAACAAAATTGACGCAGCCGCGACAAAAATTTACTCTCACTGGCCTGGCCAGTTTTCACGACCTTTCCACGCATTAACAGTAAACAGGAAGGCTGCTGAAGCTGCTGAAGTTGTTGATTAGCATTGGTGTATTGGCATTTGCTCCATCTGCAGTCCATCTTTTCCCTTATCCACGCATCACATCCATCTATCACCCACTTCAGAAGACACTAATAGAGCTATCTGCACCCACACTACGCGGCCAGTCAAGTATACCCCTGTGCTTTTATCTATCAACTCTCTGCATTCTCAAACAGGCGCTGCTGCAATTCCATTATCAGCTGAGTTTAGTTTATCACTTGCCTATCAGCACAGTATACCCATCTGAAAAAAGCTTTCATACCGTTTTTTTCACCGGCATCTTTTCTTCTTTTTGGTGGGATTGAGTGTATCTGGGTGTTTGTATCAACAAGTAGCTGTCAGTCCATAATTCTCAGTTAGAATTGACCTTTGTGATTGCAACTGTTTTTGGTGGTCCATCACCGTGTTTGTGAGTTGCTAGACACGTCTGTTGTTTCAACTACAACACATACTTCCCACAACACACTTTTATCTTAATAATAGTATTATGCTTACTTGACGAAACGCAATTTTTAAACCATATTCAATTTTTTATAGCACAGTTCAGTTACACGCTAACAAAGTACAAGCATAACACCTATATTATTAAAATTTTCCAGTCATACAAGCAAAAAAAGAAAAATAAGAAATGTCATCAAGTTCAAACTCGCATAATAAAAACATTATTGCCTCTCATTATCAAATTGCACAGAAGATAGGAGAAGGTTCATTCGGTATTATCTTCAAAGGTTACGATCTATTAAGAGATAACGAACCAGTGGCTATCAAATTTGAATCCCGAAAATCAGAAGCTCCTCAATTGAAAGATGAATTTAAAGCTTACAAAATACTGAACAACGCTGTTTCAGAGTACATAACTTATCATAATCAACAACTACAACAACAACAAAGGTTATTATCTTCGCCAAGCAGCTCGTCGTCAACCCAGCATACTTCGACACAAAAGGAAAACACTGGTTTAACTCATTATCATGAACATCATCAACAAACTAATTCAAGCTCACAGGATGAGCAATATTTACAAGAGCATAATACCAATAACAATCACAATCACAAAGTTGAATCACGTCATTACTTGTCTGTAGAAGGTATACCGAAGGTGTATTATTTCGGACAAGAAGGATATTACAACATTCTGATTATTCAATTATTGGGAGCCTCTTTGGAAGATTTGTTTGAATGGTGCGGTAGAAGATTTTCTGTTAAAACTGTGGCACAGGTGGCCAAACAAATGATTGCAAGAATCCAATTTGTTCATGAAAATGATTTAATTTATAGAGATATTAAACCGGATAACTTTTTAATTGGAGGTGAAAGCCAAAAAGATAATACCATTTACCTCGTCGATTTTGGTATGATAAAACAATATAGAAATCCAATCACAAAACAGCATATTCCTTATAGAGAAAGAAAATCATTGAGCGGTACTGCTAGATATATGTCTATAAATACACATCTGGGAAGAGAGCAGTCAAGAAGAGACGATTTGGAGAGCTTGGGCCATGTTTTCTTATATTTTTTGAAAGGTGAATTACCTTGGCAAGGTTTAAAAGCCCAAACTAATAAACTGAAGTACGAAAAGATTGGTGAAAAGAAACAGTCTACTCCAATAAGTGAATTATGTTACAAACTACCTGTTCAGTTTGCTAAATACTTATCATATGTTAGAAGTTTGAGATTTGAAGAAGAGCCCAACTATATATACTTGGTTCAATTAATGGACGAATGTCTTCATGAAATAGGAACTGTTGATGACGGCTATTACGACTGGATGAGCTTGAACGATGGTAAGGGTTGGAGCTGGAACAAAAACAAAAAGACGAACCTAAACGGTTATGGCTCTAACCAAAGAAATGCTAGTAACACTAATGCAGCAAATGTTAACAATAACAACAACTTGAATAGTAATGTCAACAGTCATAACAGAACAAACTCTGCCTCGCAACAGCAACAACAGCATAGATCCATGAAGGGTTTACCCCCAAGTAGGAGACAATCGGGAAATGCTAATTCACAAAGAAATCAAGGTGTAAATGAGAACACACAGTTATTAGGCTCTGCTGCAGCATACCAACAACAAGGACATGGCCAACAAGATTACAGATACTACAATCAACAACAGCAGTTATATGATGATGATGAGAGCTCTCAAGATGGGATGTGCATTTCAAAAGCTTTCAAGTCCATCTTTTGTTGCTTTTAACTTCAATTCTCTCATTTGTTCCATTAATTTACTAACCAATATACGTACATACTTATTTATTTTTTTCCCTTACTACTTACTTCCATAATTATATATTTATCATTCAGCTAATATGCATTACATTTGACAAATGTACATATAAAGTCATTTTGGTGGTACGCGATTAGTTCACATATTTGGTGGGCTCAAGGTGTGTGACATGGGACATGCAATATCGATAAGAGAGAACCGACGTTAGGCTCTTTCTTTTGACAGGCTTACCTATATGTATCTTCATATATCGGGTGTAGCAGCAAATTGTATAAACTCAAAACTATTCCTGACTGCTCTTGAAAACTGAAGATATATGTACAATGTCTTTAGAAATAGGAGCCAAATGTTTGGCTTACCATGGCCCTTTATTATATGAAGCCAAAATTTTAAAGCTTCACGAACCGGATCAAGATTTCTTCCAATCGATTGATAATAAACACACCAAACTAGCCAGCGTTAAAATTACAAAATCGAATTTTCCAAGTGCTAAATTTCACAATAAGCTAGCTTATTACTTGCATTACAAAGGTTGGAATACGAAATGGGATGAATGGGTTGGTATTGATCGCGTTTTGGCGTATACCGAAGAAAACTTAGAGAAAGCCAAGGCTATTATGGATGAGGTGAATGAAGCCAAAGAAAGAGCCATCAGGGAGCAACAGGAAGCACAAGCAGCCAAAGAGGCGGCTATACTTGAGTCTAAGAATAAAAAGGAAAAAGAGAAGAAAGAGAAAGAGAAGGAGAAAATGAAAGAGAGAGAGTTGAAACTAAAAATAAAAGCTAAAGAGAGGGAATCAAAAATTTCTAATAGCCATAGTGGTATCAATAATGGACATGCAAAGAATGGAAGTGCCAATTTGCGGGCTGATGATACTATTTCAGCACCAATCTCTCTTAGCACTAAAAGAAAGCATGATGAAGTAGCTGATTTTGAAGACACGTTTGTGAAAAGGCCAGAAATCACTCTTTCAGTAACTGATAATCTGAAATGTTTACTAGTCGATGACTGGGAATTAATCACAAAGGAAAAAAAATTGGTCAATTTACCCGTATCCGAAAATAGGAATATTGATTTTATTCTAAAGAAGTTTTCTGATTACTATTTCAAAACACTGAGCATTGGTTCTATAGAATACGAAAATGGGGTTGAGATGATGGAGGGTATAAAATTGTATTTCAATAGGTCATTAGGTACTGTTTTGCTTTACCAGTTTGAAAAAGAGCAGTATAAAGATATTCTAGAAAGTAACAGAAATTGGAAACTTAATAAAAAACTCAAAAGAGAATTAGAGCTGACCGAGATATATGGTGCTGAGCATTTTCTGCGGTTATTAATTGCTCTTCCGGGTTTGATGGCTCAAACTTCCATGGATTTGAAATCTGTGAATTGTTTAAAAGTTTTCATTGAAAAGTTTCTTGTATTCATGAATGAATTTGCTGATGAGCTGCTGATAAAGGATTATGTTAACACCTCTCCAGCGTACGAATCACTATCTAGGCTGTAAATTTTTTACATTTTTACTGTCGAGGTAAATATAAATGAACCAAATGACTTAAAATATATGTCTTTATATAGTGGACTAAAAAAATATACGATAATTATTTTTAAAGGTATGCGTTGTTGTTGATATAAGTGACGTTTAATTGAGCTAATAAGCCATCTATTTCGTTCTGTATCATCTGGAAATCCCCGAGGGCTTGCGATGGATATGCGGGTTTGAGTTGATTTGTATCCTCATTGTCTGAATTGACTAAGGTACTAGATGAAGCTAGTCTCAAACTCATGATGGTATCAAGTTTACTTAATTTATCTTCTTTAATGGATGAAGGTAAGATTGGGGCAGGATATGAAGGTTTTGCCTTGTGTAACTCACTGGAGTAACTATCGTATAAAGTCTCATTGGACGATCTTCTACTTGGAGACGAAGAAGGAGCAAATGAAAGCTCTTCCTCAAAATTATTGTTGGTTTTTAAGACGCTCTCTTCTTTGGCAGCCACATTCGAAGTTGGCTTAGTAGTGAATAGTGGATCTGTTTTAGCGGTCATCAAATTTAAGGACTTGGTTTTTTCTTCTTTGACAAGATCAGCCAAGTTTTTAGATTCCTGTTGTTGAATACCATGAATACCTAAAAACAGAGAATGATCCACACTTATTACATCGCCAGAAGGTTTAGTATTTTCTGTGTTTCTGACTGAAATTAAATCAACTATTCCTGAATTTGAAGCTGGTATCAAAGTTCCACATTCCCTGCTATGTTTTATCTGCTCTTTGCTTAATTTCACTTGTTTTTCTTTAGAATGAAAATGAAAGCTTCTGCTTTCTTTCTTAATTGTACACTCATGAAATTGGTTCAATTCTTCCTCATTGTCCGCAATCTCCTTATTTTCATGGCTTTTGAAAATTGAGGTAGCATCTGAGTTAGTTAAGCTCCAATGAATTATATTACCATCTTCAGAACCAGTGTATAGGTCACCTTTGTTTAAATTTGACCATTGCATGGAAGTTATGGAATCATAGTGACCAGTTAAAGAAGCGACAGGCTCACCTTTTCTGACATCCCAAATTTTAACCACTCCATTTGCTTCAGAAGAAGCCAGTAAATTGGAATCGTAAGGAGACCATTTACAAAGATTTGTCTTTTTATTGTTTTCTTTATGAGGTAAATAATATGATGATGTTAAAGTACCGTTCTTGCCGCTACCAATTTGAGAGTTTCCTACTCTCATATCAAATAAGCAAACACCAAAATCTCCTGACAAAGCTAATAATCCATCCCTTGTTGGAGATGGATCAAAGTAGTTTACACCTTTAGCTTTATTTTTCAATATTGGAATAGAAGATCTTGAAGAGTCCCAAAGAAAAACATTTTCTTGGTATAAAGTAATTAACGAATTTTTATTTGCTGATCTCCAAGATTTTGGGGTTATGTTCAAGCAATGAATGGTTGTGGATAGAGGTTTTCTGAAACTCAAATCATAGTCATTTTGAACATGTTTAGAATGGTTGAATCTTTTGATGATCTCGGCATTTGTCTTACCCTCATAATCACAATCTTCGGTATCGTTTGTTAATAAGTCTGGGACCAAAGTTAAATGAACGTAACCACGAGAATGACCTGTCAGTAAAAAGGAAAAGTTGTCTTGTTGTTGGTTACTATCGATGTCGTATAACCACTTCATAGAATGAATTGAAGGAAGTGAGATGCTCTGAGTGTGAGTTAAAAGATTTTTATGCATGTTTAAATTGCAGATCATAAGATTTGAGTCGTTTCCACTAGAGCCAATTGCAATTAGCGGTTTTGATTCATGTAATGAAAACGAAGTTATGGTATCTAGTTCATCATTAATTAATGACTTATCCAACTTCCAATAATTGGAAGTAATTTTGAAATCTTCAGCAGGACTTTTGGCATAGTTCAAATTGTCAGTGAAATGTGATGACTCAGTTTTTGCTTCTACACTAGTATTACTAATGTTAGCATATCCATAATTAAAATTCAATGGGGCGTTCAATTGTTGTTTCAAAGCTGCTAGTGATGACATATTCGCACTTGTTTTACTATTGGATTATGAAACAGATATTTTGAAATATATTTTGAAAAGAATGACAATAAGTTGAATTTTGCTAAGCTGAAAATTTATTTTAAGGAAGGACTAGGGTAAGTTAGCAGAGCTGAGATATGCGTTTGGTTGGTATCTACGCTGTAAATATAAATAATAAAAGAGTTTCTTTATAAATTTGCAAAGAAAAAAGAGTGAAGATTATCAATTGTAAAAGCAAGCAGAGAGTAGATAGGATATATATGTCCCATGGTGTTATCTTACTGTTCTTAAATATGCAGCATCACATTCCTGCACTTGTGAAGGGAAAATAGGGTTGGCTGGGCATGCTTTAGTCAAGAAAAGGGCAAGTTGCACAATCCACTAGTCTTTTATCTAAAAATCTTCCCAATTAGGCATGCCCGCCACCTTTAATTTTCTCTTCTGCGTAATGGCCGCGACAATTTACGGTAGTCAAATCCTTACAAACAAATGTTGTGATCATCAGCCACTTTCTTGCTTTCGCGCCACTGCTGCCTGCACTTTTAGTCAGATTTTTAACGTACGAGAAAAGGGCGCAGTAATTACTCACTTTGAAAAGCGATCCTTCCCATTTTTTGCAAGCTTGGTATGACAGACATCAAATAATTATTACCTTGTATCTTCCATCGCCATCAAAAAAGCATCAATCAATCATTATCCGATCTGCAGATTAAAAGAGTAGGAGTGCAACTTGCCATCCATTCAAATTTGATCTTCTGCACCACTCTTTTATCTGCTCTTTTCGCTTCGTAAATTGCTGCCTATTTATCATTCGACTTGTTCAGATACAGATCGCACATAGCCAGTCACCGAAGTTAAAAATCCTACAATTGCACATAACAAATCACTTTAGATTAGTATAATTCATTATAAACATTTTATTTTTAATTTGATCCACACTTTATTGTCATTAGATCATTTTGTTTCATAGCATACACTTATAATTTGTTTGTTCGATTATTGCATCCTGCTGTCGTTAGTGTTTTTTTCGGCTAAATTGCTCAAGCGTTAACTTAAATCTTAATAGATCAGCATATCACATAATGTCAACGTATGTATACCTGTTTTTGCCAAACTAATGTTACTTGGTCTTATCAAAGCCCAGGTGAATACATGAGAAGACCATATTACTAACTCGATCCCTTTTTTTTAACTGTAGTCGTACAAAGATTTTTGTCAGAGTTATTGCTGCGGAAGGTTTATACAAGAGGGATGTTTTCAAAACTCCTGATCCTTTCGCAGTATTAACCATAGATGGTGCACAAACTCAAACCACAGAAACAGTAAAGAAGACATTATCGCCTCATTGGAATCAAAAGTTTGAATTTCAAGTAACCGAAAATTCCATTTTAATTATTCAAGTTTTTGATCATAAAAAATTTAAAAAGAAGGACCAGGGATTTTTAGGTGTGGTTAATATAAGAATTGGTGATGTTATTAATTTGAACGATACATCTAGTGAAAGAACCATTGTTGAAGACTTGAAAAAGTCTAATACCAATTTGATGGTTTCTGGTAAACTAATCGTCACTTTATTCCATCAAGACGAGTCACCAAGAGATCCAAGAGATCCTACCAACTTTGCATCTGCTTCGACTAGTGCTACAGCAAGTAGTCAGCAACAGATACCAAATGGTAATCAATTTCCAGGTCAAGCTGCCACAACTCACACGAGAAATAGCTCCACGAATAATACCACAACTAATTCCGATACTACAAATACTAATGCTTCTTCTACGACAAACAATAATAATAGCACTAGACCATTTTCATCATTTGAGGATCAATTGGGTAGATTACCACCAGGATGGGAACGTAGAATGGATAATTTTGGAAGAACATACTATGTTGATCATAATTCTAGAACAACAACATGGAAAAGGCCAACATTAGACCAAAGTGAAAGCCAAAGAGAATTAGAAAGAGAAACTGCTAGAGAAGCTGAAAGAAGACAATATAGAAACAGAGGGTTACCTGAATCATCTAGTGCTTTAGACAGCCCTCCAAATAATAGCTCTATTAACATGAATTCTGCAACTGCAAGTACTACCAATGCCTCTAGTCCTTCAGACCAATCAAATGCTATGACAATGGCAGCAACTGGTGCTACTGCTCCTGGTCTTGGAGAATTACCAGCTGGTTGGGAACAAAGATTTACACCAGAAGGACGACCATACTACGTTGATCATAATACGAGAACCACTACATGGGTTGATCCAAGAAGACAGCAGTTTGTCAAGAGTTTTGGTAATACCGGAGGATATAATGCTCAAAGGTTGAGTGCTATGGGACCATTGCCAAGTGGATGGGAAATGAGATTAGCTAATACTTCTAGGGTTTATTTTGTTGATCATAATACCAAAACTACCACATGGGATGATCCAAGATTACCTTCATCATTAGATCAAAATGTTCCACAATATAAACGTGATTTCAGAAGAAAGTTAGTTTATTTCAGGTCACAACCTGCATTAAGAATTTTACCTGGTCAATGTCATATTAAAGTTAGAAGAACACATCTTATGGAAGATTCATTTAGAGATATAATGAGACAAACCCCTGATGATTTAAAGAAAAGATTAATGATTAAATTTGAAGGTGAAGAAGGTTTAGATTATGGTGGAGTTTCAAGAGAATTTTTCCAACAATTATCTCATGAAATGTTTAATCCATTTTATTGTTTATTCCAATATGCATCAAGTGATAACTATACTTTACAAATCAATCCAAACTCTGGTGTTAACCCTGAACATTTGAATTATTTCAAATTTATTGGTAGAACAGTTGGTTTAGGAGTTTTCCATCGTAGATTCTTGGATGCATTTTTCGTTGGGGCAATGTATAAGATGATGTTACATAAGAAGATTGTATTACAAGATTTGGAAAGTGTTGATTCCGAGATGTATAAATCATTATGTTGGATGCTTGAAAATGATATTGATGGTATAATATTCGAATCATTTTCAGTTGAAGGTGAAAGATTTGGAGAAAAAGTTGTATTTGATTTGAAGGAGAATGGACGTAATATTGAAGTTACTAATGACAATAAGAGAGAGTTTGTTGAATTAAAGACAGAATGGATGATCTCTAAACCTGTTGAAGAACAATTCCAAGCATTTATGGATGGTTTTAATGAATTAATCCCACAAGAATTAGTTAGTGTTTTTGATGAAAGAGAATTAGAATTATTAATTGGTGGTTTAGCAGATATTGATATTGAAGATTGGAAGAAGCATACTGATTATAGAGGATATCAAGAAAGTGATGAAGTTATTCAATGGTTTTGGAAATGTGTTAGTGAATGGGAAGGTGAACAAAGAGCAAGATTATTACAATTTACTACAGGTACATCTCGTATACCTGTTAATGGATTTAAAGATTTACAAGGTTCAGATGGACCACGTAGATTTACAATTGAAAAAGCAGGTGAGCCAGATCAATTACCTAAATCTCATACTTGTTTTAATAGAGTTGATTTACCTCCATATAGAGATTATGAAAGTTTGAAGAAAAAATTAACTATTGCTGTTGAAGAAACTATTGGTTTTGGTCAAGAATGATCGGATCATTTGAATGTTATTAATCAATAAATATTTAACATTTTATGCTATTTATTCATGCCTTATGCTTTTATTACCGTCGTTGTTTGTGTTTATTTGTATTTTTCCTTTTTTTTTTTTGTTATTATTATATTACTAAAAATTTATCATGAGTTCCATGCTATATACTATTATTTTTCACCGTATCTCTTTTTTTTATTGTTGTTGATATTGTTTTGAAGTCACTTAACAAATTTTATACTTCCATACTTTCATACCTCCATACTTTGATACTTTTTTATTTATTTGTTTTTAATTAATTTTTAATTCCCCGTCAATTTTTTTTTAATCTTTCCATTATATTTTCCATAGTTTAGTTTTTCAAAAAATATAAGTTACCGTTATACTTCGTTTCACACTATAATTCAATCATGTGACATGTGACATGTGAGTTTAGTGTAATGTAGTGTTGTTATTACTATAGTTTAAAAGATTCGATGAAAAAGATTTTTAATTCAGTAATAATATTTAAAACAGACGTAAAAGAGCGTGTAAGTTGTTTACAAGAAAGAAGTTTAGATATACAATTCTAAAGATAAATAAATAAAAAGGACATAAGATATAACAACAATGAAAAAACACAATTCATTTGATTTAATTATTCTAATTTAATTTTGACTTTTTTTGCTCTTTTCAAGGCCTATAAGAATCTTTTTCAGCTGGGGTTAAAGTACTCCATTTTTTAGCCAATTCTTTAATTCTAGCTTGAGATTCTTCTAAACTTGAAGCTTCAAACCCATTTGAATGGTAATTGGCCTTGATGAAACTAGCATAGTAATTTGGTTTGCTTGGGTATTTAGCTTTCCATTCTTCTAATTTAGCTTTATAAGGTTCATAAAGTTTCTTTGATTCCTGATTATATTTCTCCTTTGCTAATGAAGACATGGATGCCCATTCAGCAGATAATTGTTTAGCATAAGCATTAGCTGAAGATCCAGAAGATCTATCTAAAGTTTTAAACCTCTCAGCAACGAAAAGAGAGTATGGACCTGCAGGTCTCTTAGGTTTAGCTTCAAGTTTTAATTGTCTTGCTGTCTTTTCCTTTGGCTTAGGTGGAGCTTTACTCTTCTTTTTAACTGTCTTTGATTTTCCCGCAGCTCCAGCAGCAGTAGCAGCAGCTAATTGATTTGTAGAAGTTGAGAAGTAAGAAACTAAAGAGACTTGTTTGAGGGCGTTGGCACTAGCACTGGCATTGGAAATAGTCAACCTACCGAAACTACGTGTAAGTGATAACATTTTGATATATTAGTTTGGATATATATTCGTATCAATTTCAATTCTAGTAATAACCGATATGATAGATTAATTCAATTGACCTTAAAAAACAACTTATAATCAAAATGTTGTATCGTCTGATCAAAAAAAACACACACACAAAACTATAAATGGCTTGTTTTAGATTCTTCCCTTATTTGTTTGGTTTGTTTGTTTATCATTTTTTGTGTTTCTTTGTATAGAGAGTATGGAGGGCGAGGAGGAGCAATACACTTGATAATAATTAGTTTAGTCTCAAAGTTTGCGTCTATCGTCTCTGTATTTTTTAAAAACAAACGACGATCGACCTTTTTTTTTTGCAAATTTAATTTACTTTTATTTTTTTTGATTTGAGGCGGGCGCGCAGACGTTGTGGTGTGGCCGTGGGGGGATGGCTAAATGCGTGGGCTCGTTTTTGCTGTGCTTTGCTGTGCTATGCTGTGCTTTGTGTAGTCCCTTTAGTCGTCGTTCCTCTCAGTTTGCGTGTAGGCGTTGTTAGTCTGGTGATGATGATGAGGTGTTGGCAAAGTAAAGAAAACTGCAAGTGTGCTTGCTGAGTGGACTGACCGACAATTTGTAAACAAACACCAGCAGTAAACTACAGCACAGCTTAGTAGGGCAATTATAGCAAGTTATAAGCCTTGTTATTAAAGCTCTAGAACCAAGATCTAGACCAGTTTTACCAAGTGCTTTCCTTTTTTATACATTTATAAAAAATAAATGTATATATATATTTCAGGTTTATTCATCAGTTATGAATTCACATATTTACATATGAGTCTGATACTAATTACACACAAACATAATGTATGTCATGTTAATTTAACCGGATGTTCTATTGTGAAATGAATAGAATTAAATAAGCTAATGAGCAGGAACATAAACATGAACATGAATATGTAAGCAAAGTATTAATTAATTGTGAATAACAGTAGTAATAATAACAATAATAAGAAAAGAACAAAAAGATTAGCTAAGCTTGTTTTCTATATTTAACATATTTTGTGCGTGTCTTTTAGTTGTTGTTTGTTTTACGTTTTACAAGGCGTAGTAGTAGTAGTAATAATAGTAGTTAGTAGTTTACTACACTATTGACGGATAGGGCGGCTTGGATATGGATGATATAATAATAATATATTATGGTTTCACAGTCACTCATTACATCAGACAGGAATAGTAAAATACGTTAGTCAGCTGATTTTCGTTGTCTTCCATCTATCCATCTATCTACTTAGTTATTTAGGATATTATTATTCAGTGTGTTTGTAAAATCGTTTTTAAAAAGTTCTCGGCGTCAGATTTGGGGGTTTTAGCGGGGTAGTTTAAAATCTTAAGTAAGTGAGTGAAGTGAGACTAGTGCGGTTTCAGGTTTTGTTTTAGTATTATTTTTGTGGAGTTTAAAATGAAATTGTTGGAATTGAATGAATTGAATTAAAAATACTTAAGTTAGAATTATATAAGTTATAACAAGTTACATAATTGTTGGAAATGCACATCCATGTGTGTTAATTAATTGATCTACAGACGATCCGAATAACTCCTGTAGTTTCCTCGATCTCACTCAATAATAAAAATTGCTCTTCTAGAATTGAGAATAAAGTTAATTACATATACAAGTATGTGTAAAAGGATAAGCCGGCATTCGGGTACAGTAAGTAATAGCAAATTAAAGTAAATTAAATTAACCCATTAAATGATTTTTTTTTATTGAAGTTTATGTAGCTAAATAAAAAAAATTTTTTTTGTAATGATGGTTTGGTGATGATACCTTATAATGAATATATGATGAATGAAAAGAAGAAGAACTTTTTTTTTGTTTTTCAATTAAAACAAACCCGTGTAAGTAAATAAATAAATAAATAAGTAATTAATTATAAAAGCAATGAAATAAGATAACCCAGTAGTAATGATGATAAAAATGCAAAAATATTTTAAATTTTTTTTAAATTTTTTTAATGTTTAGTAATTGATGAAGATAACCATTTTTTATAATTTTCAGAAGCACAATTAGATAATAAATCAGAAACATTAGTTGAAGTTGAAATTGAATTAGTATTTGAAACAACAGTATTATTTGATAATATTGAAGATTTTCTTCTAATTGAAGCACAACTAATATTTAAATCTAATTTATTTGAATTTAAATCTAAATCTTGATTTATTGAAGATAATAAAATTGGTGAATCATATGAGAAATTACTTAATGGAGAATGAATCAAATTTGAATTTGATCTTGTTCTATTATTATTATTATTATTATAATAGTTATTTGTTTGAGAAGTATAATTTTTAGTTGAAGATAAATTTGGAGTTAATAATGGGGAAAGTAATTGCATTGATAAATTATCTGAAACAGAAGTTAAACTTGGAGTATTTAATTGATTAATGTAATTATCTCCACTTTGATCATTCATTGTCGGTATAAGTCTTTCATTATTATGTGATATGTTATTAAGATTTTGGTTGTTTGTCGTTAAAGGACATGTATTGTTATGATTGTATAATTGATTTTGAATTTTGTTTGTGTTTTCAGAGTCTAAAGATTTACAAGATTCTGAACAATAAACAGAATTTGAAGTACAAATCTTTTCACAGACTAAACAGTAATCATTAAATGCAGACATTATGAGTAAGTCAATAGTGAACAATTAACTAATTAAGTAAGACTAACTAACTAACTATACTGATGGATATGATATAGTATATAGAGAGAGGAATAAGAAGAAGAAGAAGAGTAAGAGAGTGTAAGATGAAACAGAGAGGCAACTTAAAATGAAAAGTTTTACTAAGACACGGGTCATAATATATATATATACAATCCATATATAAATAAATTTAGTGATGATGATGATGATGACACCACAGACGCCACGCCTTGTATTTTTGTGTGTCTGAGTCACAAAAAGCGAAAAAAAATGTCATATTTTTTTTTGCAAATCAAAACAATTGAAAAATTCTCCGAGGAAATTTACTAATTTACTAAATTAGCGTGCATTAGGAAAGTGGAGAACGTGGTGGATTTTTTTTGCTTTGTTTAGTTTTGGCTGGTGTTGGTATATGGTGCCATTATCTGTTGCGTGTGGGTACACAGTATACAGTAGTGGTGGTAGTAGTAAATAGTAGTAGTATTAGATAGTAGTGAGTAGTGAGTGGTAAGTAGTACGAGTCAGTCAGTGTATGTTTGAGTATGTAGAGCAGAGACCGATATGATGACCCAACAAGACTTAATTAAAACAGCAAGCACAGGAGAGGAGCGGCATAAGTCCACTAAATCCAGAACGTGTCTTGTCTTGCCTGGCCTGTGTAGTGCTGTGTAGCGCTGTGTCACCGCAGGAGAAACTCTGAGTGAGACAGACGCAGAGAAAAGAGACTACCGCGAGTGGCTCGAGTGGCTCGGATGGCGGCTAGAGTGGCTAGAGTGGCTGGCCAATTTTGCGCTGCTAAACTTGCTTGCTCTGCCCGCGCATCTCTGCTCATGTCAGCTAAGCGCGCGCGCACAAATTAAACGCACGCGGAGGCAGAGAGAAAAGTTTTCTCCTTGCAGCAGCTCAATAAGGCAAGAGCAATCCTCAAATTTGCAGGCGGGGGTTTTCGCTCTCTAGCAACTCACTCACTCAGTGGCAGCGACCGGTGATTCATCGAGTCATATACACATCTATCCATATACTGAGTGAGTAAGAACAATTGGAGTAAATAACACTAGCATGGTACTATGGTACTAGTTACGTTTAGTGCTATTAGTCTTTTGAATAGGTTGATTGTATCAATTGTAAGTACTTTACTTCTACGAGATTCCATGTACCTTGTATGATGACGATCTATTTATATATATGTATATATATATTATATGTTTTATTTTTATTAATTAATTAATAGTATGCACACTATCTATCTATGTACACTTTATTTAACCACTCGCTCAACTTTAAGTTTGAGACTCTCCGATAAAATATGTTTGCAAATTACGTAATCTACTTGTTTTTTTTGTTCCAACTTCGACTAATTACACTGCACTATGAATTATTATAGATTAACTTCTTTTTCTTGACTAAATTCATTACACTAAAACGTTACTCTATATTGAACTGAATAAATAAATTATACACCTCTGATTATGTACAGCTTATCCCCATTAATAAGCTCTTTATTAACACGACCATTATTACTAATAAACTTGAAATCAGCTTCACCTTCAGAATCATTATCATTTAATTCAATAATTTCACCATCTCTATACCTTCTAAATATAGTTAACCTATCTTCTGGTTTATCTGATACATTATTTAAATTTTTAATCTTTAATTCTTCACTAACTTTATCTAATAATTTCCCAATTGGCCACTTATTAGAAACAAATAAACAATATTCTTTATTCTTTTTGATATTGCTATTGCTATTGCTATTATGATCAATGTATTCAATTGTAAAATAAACTCGATCTTCGATACTAATTTTTGAATCTCCTTTTGCTTCTCTCTTTAATTTATTCAATAACAACATCCTCTCAACTTCAATCTTCTTTTGACTCTTAGCTTTACTACCAGTACTACTCTGCACGCCAAATAATCCCATAACTGATTTCTTCATATCTATATTTGTAGTGGCTTTATCACTACTACCTGCTCCATTGAACTTCTTCATGTATTTTCGAAGCTTGATTAAAGCATCAGAATATGGTTTCTCTGATTGTCTTTGCTTACCAATAATACTATTAGTATTACCAACATTCTTCTTCATAGCTTCTTCTCGTATCTTCTTCAAATCGGGGAAAACGCTCTGACTTGATACAAATTTCTCAGTACCTAGTCTCTGACTACTGTTATTATTAATTATAGAACTATCAGAATTACCATTGGTCTTCTTTTTCTTCAAAGGACACACAATTTCATGCTCATTTAACAGTAACCTATGATCACTACAGTATATCTCTCCTGGACATCCATTTAAACATTTATATGGTAAAAAATCTAATTTGCGGCATTCTTTACAATGATATCCTATATCCATCAAAGATTCGTCTTTTGGCTCAACTACAGACATATTCTTTCTTTTTTCTCTCTTTCTGTATATTTATATATATATACAACCCAAGGTACTTTCTATTTGATGTCTACCTCATATATCCTGTGATTTAATAGAATAATTAAGAGTATACAGACTATTTATAATTATTTATCTGCGATGGCGGTGGCAACCTTTTTGTATTTACTGTTTATAATTATTATTATATTTGTCAGGCAGAAAAAATGGCTGTGAAAAGAAAAATAGTTAAAAATCACGTGACTCTCATACAATTTTTCTTTGTTGGCTTGAGATTTTTTTGACTTGATTAATTGAAAGAGAGAAGTGAATACTGATACATGTAGTTGGTGTAAATAATGTGCACAGAGTGAAATAGTTGGGATAATTGGGTCTAGCAAAAAAAAGAGAAGTGGGTGAGTCAAGATGCTGTGTGATTTGAATATACCATGGCCTGTTAGCAATTACGATACACAGCCGACTGATCTACAAATAAACAACTTGAAATCAATTTTAAAAATTTTGATATCTTTTAAATATACCAATGTAGCAATAAATTTCACTATAAATGCAAATACAAAGATTCCCACAGATTCTAAACTTATAAATCCTATTGATCTTATGACTTATTTTCCTGAATTTTTGAATATTTCAAATTTTAAGATTTTCACAAGGATAACTATTATTATTGACGAACCTTCACAATCTCAAGGAATAGCTAAAGTTTCTCAGTATTTTGATATAATTGCAGTTAAACCTTTATCTGAAAAAGCACTCATCATGTCAATCACTAACTTGGAAATCAATTTAATTGCATTTGAATTGGGTGATAGACTTCCTTGTTATTTAAAACATAAGACTATAGGTAGTGCCATTGATAAAGGTATTTTATTTGAAATCAATTACAACCCATTAATCACTAATTCTACAACGACTTCGAATCCAGATCAAAAAAAATTGGTTTTTTTAAGTAATGTCAAGTCATTAATACGAGCATCTAGATCAAGAGGTATGATTACGTCAAGTGGTGCAAGAAATCCATTAGAAATTAGAAATTCGATTGATTTGATCCAATTGTTGAAAATAATTGGTTTGAATGGTAGAGTTGCACAAAAGACTTTTGTTGAATGGCCTTTAAAAGTCCTATTGGCTTCAAGACTGAGAATTAAGAGTTATAAGCAGGTTATTGGCGTTGTTGGTGATGAAGAGCGAGGAGGTGTGGATTTAATTGATAATTCAAATGAGTTTAAAGATGAAAAAGAAAGTAAAATTGATTTGAAAAAGTATATAAGGAAAAGAATTCATACTGAGGATTCATTAATTCAAAGGCAGATTAATAAAAAGCAAAAACAACAACAAAAGCAGAAGTAACCTTTTGCAAAAAAAAAACAAAAGTGTATATTATTAGTATGTATAATTATTTATTATTAAACAAGAATTAATGACGAGAGGTATGAATGTAAATATTGGATTTCTTAATTGGTGAAGCGGACGAGACTGGTGATATGGGTGATACAGAAGCTGGCGGAAGATGTTTTATGCTATTACTGTTTTTCGTAACTGATATGTTTTCATTGAGTTTTATCTTTTTATTCTTTACGGGTGATTTAAGTGTTGGTGTACTTGTACTATCAGTCCGTTTAATTTTAAGTCTTGATAAATCCGAAACGTTAATTTTAGTCGGCTCAATCTTTCTGGTAAAGTTAGATTTTGGGACTTTTATCATGGGCGAGCTCCCACTGTAGTTGTTATTATTATTGTTATTGTTAAATTTATGCGGAATAACTTCTAGTTTCTTCATTGTGGAAGTTACAGGATTACCAAAGAACCTCTGACGTGCTTGATTTTGCATACTGGCTTTCTGCAATAAACTACTCTTGAACCTAGTTGTTGTAGAATCATGTGATGATGTTGCATTGATATGCCTTTTCCTTGATCCATTAGCTGGGATAATTACATGATTAATCGGAATCACTTTATTTTTCTGTCTTTCAAAATTTATATTCTTTTGAATTTGCTTTAATTTATCTCGAGTCATATCTTCTTGCCTTAATCTCTCTTGATAATATACATCATATACATCCCGAGGACATAATTTCTTACCATCTTTCTTACGTTTCATTTCCACTGGCTTGTCCTGAAAATCTCGCCTGATTAAACTCACCCATAAATCGTCTGTATAAGACATAATATGCGGGGATTTAGACTCTATAGTTTTCAAAGCCATTGCGGATTTCCTATATAATATCGGCTCGATCAAATGATATGGTGTGGCGCCTATATCATTTATAAGATTTATGTTCTTGAGTAACTGACTCTGACATATTTTCGTCAGTTTTCGAACTCCTTTGATTTCAGGTGCTTTCTCCACATTCACCATCTTTAATATAAATAATACTATTATAAATTGTGTCCTAGTTCGGCAGTAAGTTTGTTAATATATACTGCGCTGTACTGTAAATAATAGTTTCTTTTTCTTTTTGCTTTTCGTTGTCTGATTCTTCACGATAAGCCCTATATGCTATATGTATATCATCTGATACAAGTAATACCTTAAATAATTGTAACAAAAAAAAAAAAAGACAGATAGGTAATTTGCCCAGCGTATACGTATTATGTACATAGTATAATATAGTATGTATGTAAAAAGGTTATATTGTTTTACCCTATTCTGCTTAATCAAGCCCAAAGAAAAACAAAAGCACTCTCGAATTTATTTTTTTTTTATTGAGCTTTGCTGAATGGCTTTTAAAATCGTCGCGTCTCTTTTTTTTTTTGGTTTTGTTACTTAGCTACCTTGCCATTAGTGTAGTTCAGTTTGGTCATACATAGCTATATATGTATATATATTATATCAAGCACATACTATTACTTGGGTGCCTTACTGTCTAATTTGTGGGAAAAGTGTCATCATATGAGCATACATAAGACGACTATGGATGTCAACTCAAGCTTTTTTGTATACTACATTAATATCTGTTGTGTTTATTTTAGTCTCACAAGATTAATTTTTTGCATTTTTTTCAAACAGCCTTATTCAAAGTCCCAAATATAAACTACTAAACTTTTTTTTTTACAAGGCAAAACAATTTCATACTTGATTTCACCGGCTCCCTTCAAGCATGATATGATCGGCATGACATAAATAAATAAGATCTGCATAGAAACTTTAGATAGCAGATAAGAGTCTAATCAGCTAAAATGCATACATAGTGCCAATATTCTAACCACCACCGCGGCTGGACTAAGCACGGCTATCGCATTGCGACATTGTGGTGTCTTTTTTTTTTAAAGAGGACATACAGGAAGTCTTGTGAGTGGAACGATCTTAGTAACTAACTGTGCACACAGACCTATATACGATAAAATTGTGCTTATGTTGTCGTAATGGTAGTGCTATTGCGTGATAGAGGTACGATTACTGTTTGTTACTCAGGCTTTTTTGATAATTTGTCGGCTTGGAATAGAAATGTGTCAAAAAAAAAAACGGTCCAGGAACCCTTGCATTAAGAGAAGCGCTACCAAGGAAAAGCTCTGAGACGGTACATAGAGACAGATTATTGGTGATTTATATAGAAGCATATATGAATAAATGAGATTGGATATAGATTGTAGTACTCCACACACGTAACTAAACGTTATCAGTTGAGTAACAGTGGTGGCTATTAGTAAAACATAGATGCAAAAACGCTTTGTTGAAGGCAGAAATTTCTTTTTATGTTTATTGTTTTCTTGTGGGTTTTTTCCGTCTGTTTAAATTTACTGGAAAAAAAAAACTGTGTATTTTACCTGTTGTTAATAAAGCATATCAGCTGTTGTCCTTTTTTTGTCTTTATACTGTATCTCTTTCTACTCGTTTTCAGATATTCTGAGAGATAACACTCATCTGCTTGCAATTATGAGTAACTTCAAACAAGACGAGGTGGAGACAACTTACTCCAAGGATTCAGGTTCACCTTTATCTCAACAACAGCAGCAGCAGCAGCAGCAGCAAAAATACGGATTCTGGGAATCTTTCAAAAGACAAGATGATAATACAAATTATGCAAATGTCGATTTGAGTATGCTTAGTGAAGAACAACGCAGGAACTTCATTTTGGCTAATCAACCATACAGAGCTACTTTGAACTCACGTATAATGAACATGATTGCCATTGGTGGTACATTAGGTACTGGTTTGTTTATTGGGTTAGGTTATTCATTAACTTCAGGCCCAGGTTCGTTATTGATTGGTTTTACATTAGTTGGTATTGCAATTTACTGTGTTGTTCAATGTGCTGCTGAGCTGGCTGTAGCATATCCGGTTTCTGGTTCATTTGCATCTCATATTTCAAGATTTATTGATCCTTCAATTGGGTTCACTATAGCTACGAATTACGCTTTAGCTTGGTTGATTTCCTTCCCTAGTGAATTAATTGGTTGTGCTATGACCATTCAATACTGGAACACTTCAATTGATGCATGTGTTTGGATAGCTATCTTTTGGGTCTTTATCGTTATTTTAAATATATTCACTGTGAGATTTTATGGTGAATCCGAATTTATAATGTCAATCATTAAAGTTCTTGCTATCTTGATCTTTATTATTGTTGGTATTGTGATTATTTGTGGTGGCGGTCCAGATAATCAAGTTGGCTATATTGGTATGAAATATTGGCATGATCCAGGTTCATTTGCAGCACCTAAATTTAAATCTATTTGTAATACTTTTGTTTCAGCTGCTTTTTCATATGGTGGTACAGAATTAGTTGTTATTACCGCTGCTGAATCCAAAAACCCTAGAAGTGTTTCCAAGGCTTCAAAACAAGTGTTTTGGAGAATTGCATTCTTTTATTTGACTACAGTTATCATTATTGGATGTCTTGTTCCTTATGATGATCCAAGATTGTTAGGTGGTTCTACAGATGAAGATATTACTGCCTCTCCTTTTGTTATTGCCTTGAGTAACACAGGTACAAAATTTGGTGAAAACATGTCTCAATTCTTGAATGCTATCATTTTAGTTGCCGTGTTATCAGTGTGTAACTCTTGTGTCTATGCGTCTTCCAGAGTTATTCAATCTCTAGGTGCTTCCGGTGATTTACCTTCTATTTTCGCTTATATTGATAAAAGAGGTGTGCCATTAGTGGGTGTCATCGTATCCGCATTATTTGGATTATTGGGTTTCTTGACAGCTACTTCATCATCCGATGACGTATTCACATGGTTATTCGCTCTTTGCTCTATTTCTTCATTTTTTACATGGTTCTGTATCTGTTGGGCTCATTTGAGATTCAGATGGGCTTTGAAAGCACAAGGTAGAAGCACAGATGAGCTGATGTACACCTCCCAATTAGGCTTAGTTGGTACTTATGTCGGCATGTTAATCACACTTTTATTGATTGTTGGTGAAATTTACGTTTCAATTTGGCCATTAGGAGAATCTCCAAACGCTGAAGCATTTTTTGAAAACTGTCTTTCAATTCCAATCATGATAGTAGTATGGATTGGCTATAAGACATACAGGGGACAATGGAGGAACTTCTTGAATCCTTTAGGTTCTGTTGATCTGGATACAGGTAGAAGAGAGACTAATTTGGAAATGCTAAGACAACAAATCAGAGCCGAGAAAGAGGTCATTGCTTCCAAGCCTTTTTACTATAGATTCTACAATTTCTGGTGTTGAACTAAGCCTAGCGCACAATTGCACACACTACTAATAACCTTACCTTGTATACCAAGTCCAAAAGACATAATTAATAGATATGTATTTTTTAACATTCTTTTTCGTAGTTAATAAAGTTTAACAGAAAAAAAAAAAAGTTCAAGTGTTTATAAAGTTAAAAAGAAATCCAAATGCCGGCTCACAGTGCCCTGCATGAATTAAACGCGCGTCTTGAAAAGTGAAATCTCAACCGAGTACTTTATTACCACGCAGAATCACAAAGAGGGAAAGAGTAAATTGATACAACAGTTATGAAACTAGATACGCTTTGAGTCTCCCTGTCAGGTGTAATAAAGAGCAGGGATCAGGGGCTATGGCAAGATTGCACTCGAGTGATAAGCAATTTTCTTGAACTAGATAAGGGTATTTACAGTTGAAAAATGAGTAGGCCATGCCCGAGTGCTCAGATAGGCAATCAGGCAGCCAGCCTTCAGCCTCAGTCTCAGTCTACTACCTATTTGCATATCTCGTACAGTGCAAGCACCAGCGAGGTCTTGGAAGTATTCACTGCTGGGATACCAGAACAAAGGACTACAGGCACCTAGTGACAGACAAATACGATTTACATAAACCCTCAGCCCAGTTACTTTCCTGCTGACCAGCAGACCCATTGCCCAGCAAACCAGTCATGTAGATGTGTCTATAGCGATAACAATTACACACACACACATACACACACAGAAAGACACACCCACCAAATTCCCGCCCAACACAGCCTTTAAAATAGCTAAATCAAGAAAACCAAAAAAACTTAATGACGCACACAGCCCGCTTGAAGACTAAAAGCGTACCACTACAGAGAGGCTGTGTTTGGAATCTACATAGGAAAGCAAAAAAAAAGTGCAAACCTGCAATATCAAGCCTTCGCTATTAAGACTATTCAGGATAATTGCCAATTTGCAGCTGAACCCTTTTGTTTTCACTTGTGTTGCCAGTCAGTGGACCCCTGTATAACTTAGCCTTTTTGATAGCCTTTTCTCTTAATTATTTGCTGCTTTGGCATTGGGCTTTCTTTTGGAATTTTATCTTTTTTCCTCTATCAGTTATATAATATAATTAGGTCTTGGCCTTTTACACATTGCTCTTTGTTCTAAATCTTTTTAGCTGCTTTCCCCCTTAGTGCTTTTTTTTCACAATTACTTAAAACATACCCATACCCTGTCATTTTTTTCTTGCCTTATAGATTGACCATATTCCAAGTTATCCAATCCAGTCTTTCCCCTTCTGTTGCATTTCACATTTATACATTATTTTACATATAGATCTAGATACTCAGCTTAATATCTCACATTCACATAATGATATCTAGAAGCCACACAAACAGAGATTTGGAATCAGCACAGCAGTTTGATATCTCTTTGGACGATCTCAGTGCTTTACACGATCCCAAATCTTTGAAACATCTTATACAACTAGGTGGTTTGGATACTGTGTTAAGAAAATTGGATACAGACAAATTAAATGGGTTACCATCAAACGTTCCTGATTTATCTAAGAGACAAGGAAAATTTGGTAAAAATGTGATACCGCAAAGGCCCCCTAAATCATTCCTCAAATTATGTTGGGAAGCTATGCATGATAAGATTCTAATTATGCTTTCCATAGCCGCAGTGGTATCACTGGCCTTAGGTCTTTATGAAACTTTCGGTCAACCTGTGGAATATGATTCTGAAGGTAAACCCGAACCTAAAGTTGAGTGGGTTGAAGGTGTTGCTATTATAGTTGCCATTTTAATTGTCGTTATAGTTGGTGCTGTTAATGATTATAATAAAGAAAGACAATTTGTCAAGTTGAATGCGAAAAAGGAAGATAGAGATATTATTGTATTTAGATCAGGTGAAAAAATATATATCCCAATTGCTGATTTATCTGTTGGTGATCTAATTTACGTGGAAACTGGTGATATCATACCTGGTGATTCCATCTTAGTACAAGGTTCTTGTGAGTGTGACGAAAGTTCTTTAACAGGTGAAACTAATACAATCAAGAAAATCCCAGCCGATGTTGCTCTTGATAAATTTCAAACTGATTTCAACGGGTTTGAAGGTTTAGACAACAAACCAGATATCGGTGAAAAACAAGTGTCTGATCCATTTCTTATTTCGGGTTCTAAATTATTGGGTGGTCAAGGTAAAGCTATTGTCACCGCTATTGGACCAAACTCAATGCATGGTAAGATTATGATTTCATTAGCTCATGAACCTGAATCCACTCCTTTACAAGAAAGATTAGATGCCTTAGCTGATGGTATTGCTAAATTCGGTATGATTGCTGCCGCTATTTTGTTTTTTGTGCTATTATTCAAATTTTGTGCTAAAATTAATACTGAATATAAAGTTTTGACTGGTGCAGCAAAAGGTACTAAATTTGTCAATGTTTTGATTACAGCCATTACCATTGTGGTGGTCGCCGTTCCTGAAGGTTTACCATTAGCAGTGACTTTAGCATTGGCTTTTGCTACCACTAGAATGACCAAAGATGGTAACTTAGTCAGAGTCTTGAAATCTTGTGAAACCATGGGTGGTGCCACTGCTGTTTGTTCAGATAAAACCGGTACTTTGACAGAAAATAGAATGAAAGTTGTTAAGGGATTCCTTGGTGACGAGCCGTTTGATGATACTGCAAACTCTACCACTACCAAGAGCACTGATATAATCTCTAAATGTGATCTGGATAAAGATTTGGTCAATGCGATTACCACTAACATTATTTTAAACTCGACTGCTTTTGAAAACAAAAACATTGATGGTGATCTCATTCAAGAGGACTCAGCAGAATCTAACAAGAAGAATGAGAGTTTATTTAGTTTTTTGAAGAGATCTTCCAAACCTAAGAAGCAGGTCAACGAAGGCACCGTCGCTAGAGAAGACTTTGTTGGATCTAAAACTGAGTCAGCTTTATTATTATTAGCCAAAGATCAATTTCATTGTTTTGACTCAGATACATTAAGAGATTTACGTGAAAAAGGAACTTCATCAATAGTACAAGTCATCCCATTTGAATCCTCCAGAAAATGGGGTGGTTTAGTCGTTAAGACCGGTGACTCGTCATATAGATTCTATATCAAAGGTGCTTCTGAAATGGTTTTATCGCGTTGTAACTACAGAAAGCTACAAAATGGTGATATCGTTCCCATTACCACGGAATTAAAAAACAAGCTGGACAAAGATATTACAAATTTGGCTGAAGATGCTTTAAGAACTCTGTCATTAGCTCATGCTGATTTCACAAATGTTTCTCAATGGCCTCCACATAACTTAGTCAGCAGTACTAACCCAACTGAAGCCGATGTTGCTCTTTTATTTGGTGATGTTATCGACAACAAGACTCATGATATAAATATTTCTGCATCTTCTACTGGCGACCCTGAAATTCCAAAGATTGTTGTTGGTGACTCTGCTACTTCTGACTCCAAGGATGGTTTGATCTTAGATTGTATTGTTGGTATTCAAGACCCTCTTAGACAAGGTGTCAGAGAAGCTGTTGCTTCTTGTTACACCGCTGGTGTTAGAGTCAGAATGGTTACCGGTGATAATATTATAACTGCTCGTGCTATCTCTTACAGTTGTGGTATTTTAAATGATGAAACCAGAAACGATCCAAAGGCATGCATGGAAGGTCCAACATTCAGAAAATTATCAGATCAAGAGAGAATCGATTTAGTCCCACATTTATGTGTCTTAGCTAGATCATCTCCCGAAGATAAGAGAATTTTAGTCGACACTTTAAGAAGACTAGGTGAAGTTGTTGCTGTTACTGGTGATGGTACTAATGATGCTCCAGCTTTGAAACTAGCAGATGTTGGATTTTCAATGGGTATCGCTGGTACTGAAGTTGCTAGAGAAGCTTCCGATATTATTTTAATGAATGATGATTTTGGTTCAATTGTTAATGCTATCAAATGGGGTAGAACAGTTGCTACATCTATTAGAAAGTTTGTTCAATTTCAATTGACTGTTAATGTGACCGCTGTCGTTTTAACTTTTGTTTCCGCTGTTGCTTCTTCTGATAATGATTCTGTTTTGACTGCTGTTCAATTATTGTGGGTTAATTTGATAATGGATACTTTGGCTGCTTTAGCTCTAGCTACCGACAAACCAGATGATAATGTGTTGAACAGAAAGCCAACTGGTCGTAATGCTCCTTTGATTTCTACATCTATGTGGAAGATGATCATGGGTCAATCTGTTGTACAGTTGATCATCACTTTTGTTTTGCATTTCGCCGGTGACAAAATCTTCTTCAGCAGTACTCCAACTGATCACCAAGCTTCTCAAATTGATGCTTTGACTTTCAATACTTTTGTTTGGTTACAATTCTTTAACTTGTTCTTGACTAGAAAGTTGGACGAAGGTGATGGCTTAACTAGAATTAAGGATAGAATCTCGAGAGAGAACTTGGATTTTACTCAACATTTCTTCAGCAACTGGTATTTTATTGGTATTGTTCTTATTGTCGGTGCATTCCAAGTTATCATCATGTTTGTTGGTGGTGCCGCTTTCTCAATTACTAGACAGACTGGTCCTATGTGGGGTACAGCTATAATTTGTGGTTTGATTTCCATGCCTACCGGTGTTATTATCAGAATCATTCCAGATATTTGGGTTGAACGTATCTTCCCTACAAAAGCATTCAACAAATTAATGTACATTTGTACTTTCCAATTTTTATCAAAGTATAGGTCAGGTAATAATGCATCTGATATAGAGAAAGGTGCAACTGGAGCTAACTCTCCAGACTCCTCAAACGGATCAACAGATCAGCATTTAACCATTGGCTACGGTACTAAGGCTAAAAATTTGTTATTTAATAGATCTAGATCTAGTTCTTCTTCTGATTACGCTGATAGTACTTTATGGGGTGGCTCGTCAAATGGTTCTTACAAAGAAAATGATGCTCATTCAGACGTTACTGCTACTTCACATCAGTAGACGGATTCATTTATTTATTTATTCATTCATTTAGTTAATTGACTTACTTTTGTTTTTGTTTTTGTTTTATTTTTCTTTTGCTTTTTTCATTTCTTCTTACATTACTTTTTGCTTGGGATAATTAGGCGAATATTTCTTTATTCATTACTTTTTTTTCAAACTACATCGGCATTTCTTAATTCGTATCTACATACTTTTCATAATCAAAAAGTGTATATTAATTGATTTTATTTATTCTATTTATCGTTTGTTTTCACTGTCTGGATAAAAATCTCTTTTTCTCTGCTTCCAAAAACTGAACAAATTTCAAGTATATAGGATAGTAATTCTTCATGTTCTTGAACAGAGGTAATAACTCAATCAATGAGTCGCATCTTTTCAAAATCATTTCAATATTAGTTGCTGAACCATATCTGTCCTTATGAAGTTCTTCGAGGATAGTTTCTTCAAAGATATTAAGAGAAGAGCTAAATGTGTCTATGCTGATAGCTATGGTTCTGTTTTCATCTTCTTGTGTTTCGGAAGTGGGCGCTAAATTAACCAAACTGGATTCTGGACTTACATCCAAATCTACTGCAGAGGCAGTAACTATAGCTTTAGACAATTCAAATACTTCAATAACAGCTTGTAAACGACTCTTGATCAACAGTAAATCATTCAAATCTCTTACTGTATTGGTGTGATGAGAAGAAGAGTCGCCATCAGTTTCTGCTAGAATTTCATTCGCAGTGTCTTTGCCATTTGTTATTTCATTTAAACCATCTTGATCTTTTGCTGCTTGATTTTGAGATTTTATCTTTCCATTTTGTATTTTGGTAATTTTATCATTTATTTCTTTTAAATCTCTGTACAATGAATTAATCGAGGAAGATAAATTCTCAATATAATACTCCAATCTGGTTATACCAACAACTCCATTTCCATTCTCCCCCGCCGAATATGATATCACAGATGATGCATTTTGTAAATTGTTGAGTTTTTGTTCAAATTGTCTTGTTAGTTCATTTGTATAGTAATCCAGGTGATTTAACAAGGAGGAGCTTTTATTTTGTAGCGCTTTTAAGCTAGCCTGCGATGCAAACTCTTTTTGTGCCATACGATTGGGCAAGCTGCTTTGAGCGCTCGTTCCTGTTACTGTGTTTGTGATGGCGTTGGATTTATTGTTTAGACTTGATGTAAATAGTGCGTCAAGAAATGCATGCGGTACGAACTCGTCGTCGAAAAACATGGATAGCACTTCATTTTCCTTTGTTTCTGTCTCTGAAGCCACAGAGCTGGTTTGCAGCTTATCTTCTCCTGCCATTTTTAAAATTGACTATCTATGGTTGTGCTGTATCCTTATATGTCGACAGTGTGTCACACAGAGCAGATGTTTTGTATCAACAGTTTAGGAGAAGTCAGAAAGGTGGATAGATGGCTTTGATCTTTGGACCTGGCATTTTCGAGACTTTTAATTTTGAATTTTGAGACTCTTGCCTTTGTGAGCCAGTGCATTTGAAAATATGATCAAATATATGTAGAATGCAGTGATTTATTCGACTACTACTCATTGTATAAAGTCGGTAGAGAGCAACAAAAATGGAGAGAGTGAAAGTACAGAGTGAGTTTCTTGCGATACTCCATGATGTCAGCTCAGATACACTCAAAGAGGACTTTTTTTGGGTTAAGATCTCAGGAAGCAACAAGAGCACACAAGAATTCAAGATAAGATGCCAGAAAAATAGTACGGGGCAGGTCAATTTTGAGGTCGTTGATAATAAATCAGCTCAATTTATGAGAATCAAGAAGAACAAGTTTAAGATGTTACTCAATGGCAAGACATACAACCTTGAAGTTCCTCAGACGATATACAATATGAAGACCGATCGTGAAATGGTTTCGTTGGATGTAACTACAGACGGAGAACAAAATATTGCATTTGGCGATACGAGAGGTAATATAACTTACGGTTCCATCATTACATCTAACTTCAAAAAAGAAAGAGAATTTAAAGAAGCCCATTTTACATCTGATGTCTCTAAAACATGTATTTTGCCAAGTAACAAAGTCATACTAAGTGCAGGGTTATCGGATTACACAATTAAGATCTGGTCTTTGGTTGACGGAAGCAATCCTAGGTCCATGAGATCACAAAAGGGCAAAATCACCGATATAGCCATTATAGGAAGAGGAAGGAATTTTTTGAGTAGTTCTCTTGATGGTAGCATTGCAGTTTGGGAGTGTGGCAAAGGCGAAGTCATACATACATTTAGAAGGATTAAAAATTTGAACGACGGAGTTAATGTGGTTAAAGTTCGCCAACTGCCAACTACAGATGATATTAATAGTGTACAGTTGACTCGAGATGACGACAAGTTTTTTGATGTTGAAGGTAAGATTTGTTACGCTGGTCATAAATCTGGGGTTATTTCCATATGGGACTTGAACACTCAGACTAGTTTAAAGGAGTATAAGTCGTTTAACAATCAACCAGTAACATCTCTGTGCCTTTCTTTGACCAAAGACGAGTTATACGCCGGCTATGAGGATGGCTCCGTTGTTTGTTGGTCTTTTGACGATCTGAGCTCGCCTAAATGGTCTCTCAAGTTGAAAGATCCAGCACCTGAAGAAATAGTTAATGGTGAGGCTAGAGTGAACAATATGGCATTATTACCAGACGATACCTGTCATAAGCTGATAGTGTCATGTGGACCTGATTTGCTCATAAGTCTAGATACAGCTTCTACTGGCGCCTCATCTTTTAATGAATCCATCACTTATTACGTGGGGTATGATCAGAATTCCAGAGTAAATCAGCTCATAGTGAGTCCCAGAGGAGACGGTGTTTTCTGTTGCGGCAAGTACGGTTTGCTGATGAAGTTTACTGTCTAAACGCATATAGATTTATTTGTAGACCTGTACATAAATGAAACACACCTTGTGAATACGAAAATCAAGATCAACGCTTTTAGTCGCAGACGCGTAAGATCATCAGAGGCGCGCCGTAGGCAAAACAAAAGACGTGAAAGTAAAGCAAATTGATTAAATAGAAGATTTAAAACTAGGAAACATGCTTTGTGATCAATACCTTCACTGGAGTAAATTGACCATAAAGTAGCTCTAATACGTATACCCCGAGTCAAAATGGCAGACAAATTACAACCAGGTTCACTTTTGAAGCTAGCCAAGGGCGAAGCTGTTGAATACCCCATTGTCTTACAGGCTCATCAATCGAAGCATGTCGACCAAGGGGAGTTTTCACCACGTTTAAGACTTATGCTTAATGATGGTAAATATTCTATCAATGGTGTTTTCAAGCCATCCGAGACTCAAACTGAAATTAAAGGATACTCGAAATACTCTTACTTGCGTTTCAATAATGCTTATGTTACCACTAATGGTAATAAATGTTATCTTATCATTGAAGATGTTCAAGTTGAAGCCCCAGGTGAAAAACCAGAGAATTCTAATGCTTTCACTCTTGTAGATCCTTTAGTTTTGGGCGATGGTACTAACAATAGCAGGGACAACACTCCATCTTTTGATAACAAGGAGAATAGGCCAGCTAAAAAGGCATCTGCACCTCCAAAGTACGAAAATCTATACAATATTGACCAGTTATCTCCATATCAAAACTCATGGACCATTAAAGCCAGAGTTTCTTTCAAAGGTGATATGAAAACTTGGTCAAATCAAAGAGGTGAAGGTAAATTATTCAACGTCAATTTATTAGACGAGACTGGAGAAATTAGGGCCACCGCTTTCAATGCAGTTGCCGATAAGTTCTTTGACTTATTAAAAGAGGGTAAAGTTTATTACATTAGTAAATGTTCAATGCAAATGGCCAAACCTCAGTTCTCTAACTTGAAACATCAATACGAATTACAAATGGATCAAAATACTTTCATCGAGGAATGTGATGATGTCACTGATGTACCTAAATTACACTACGATTTTGTCCCATTGTCCAAATTACAAAACTTAGAACCAAATTCCATTATTGATGTTATTGGTGTTATTAAGGAGGTTAATGATCCTTTCCAAATTGTTGCTAAGTCTACCGGTAAACCATATGATAGACGTGATATTGTAATTGTTGATTCTACACATTTTGCAATGAGTGTTGGTTTATGGAATAAATTAGCTTTAGATTTTGATATTCAAGCAGGTACAGTTATTGCTATTAAAGGTGCTAGAGTTCAAGATTTTGGTGGAAGATCCTTATCTTTGACTCCATCCGCTTCAATTACCGAAAACCCTGATATTCCAGAAGCTCATGCTTTACAAGGTTGGTATGAAAGCCAAGGCAAATTTGAAAATTTCCAGTCTATGAGTAGAGAATCTGGAAACTCAGCTAGTTTGAGTTCTAAAGAATCTATTTTAAACAGAAAGACCATTAAGCAAGTTGCCGATGAAAATCTAGGTAATGGAGAAAAACCTGATTATTTCAACATAAAGGCAACCATTTCATTTATCAAAACTGCAAATTTTTCTTATCCTGCATGTCCAACAGATGGATGTAATAAGAAGGTTATTGAACAAAATGATGGTTCTTGGAGATGTGAAAAATGTGACAAGAATTTCCCTGAGCCTAATCACAGATACATTTTAACTTGTTCAGTTTTAGATCATACAGGTCAAGCATGGGTTACGTTTTTTGATGATACTGCTCAAAAGCTTATTGGTAAGACAGCTAATGAGCTTATAAAATTACAACAAGAAAGTGGAGATGCTGGTAACGAATCTGTTTCAGATAGTGAATTTAAGAGGTTTATGAATAGTATTACTTTCAAGGAATTGGCTTTGAATATCAGAGCTAGACAAGATGATTATAATGGTGTTTCAAGAGTTAGAATGAACTGTGTTGGTGTGTCTGAGATAGATTTCAGTAATGAAATTGACGCTTTATGTGAAACTTTTGACAAGAATAATATTTAACTGAAGGATTTGAATCGAACCAAAAAAAAAAAAAACACAAGTTCAAAGCTCCTTTTTTTATTGTTTTACTTCCTACCTTGTTATGTTTGTTGTTTTTTCTTTCTATATTTTTGCCTTTTGCCTTTTTATTTTATTTAAACTTCTATACTTCTATAATTTTACGTACATTGCGAATTTCTAAATGACAAGCGATCTAATTTTTCAATTATTTTCATAGTTTTATTTATTTATTCAATATGAAGGAATTTCAAAATCAAATGAATTCCTTCAGATTATTTACATCAGCCCAAAAATCTTTTAAAAGGGCATTAGCGGATCTCATACCTCTAGTTAAAATAAGCTTTTTAATAAGCAAGGTCGTCTTCTCAGTGGGGATTTCAGACAAGTTATTTGAGCGTCTGGATTGATTAATCTCAGCAAATCCTGCAGTCATCCAATCGTTCATGTAAATAGGGTATTTAGCAACCATGGTTTTGACCACTTCAATGTAGTACTCCATATTTGAACGAGGAGATTGTAACATTCCTTGAAAAGTCAGTTGAATGATCTGGCGGCCTGTCCATGTCGATGTAAGAAGATGTTGAATTGTTTCTGTATCTTGCTTAGTTCCCTTTTTCAGTGCAATAACCTTCACCCAAAATGACGTTGATGATTTGATTACAAATTTCTCCTGAGAGATTAATCCATGGAGACATAGTGGTATAATCATCATATTCCAATACTCTATGTAGCTTGGATCAGCAAGTAATAAAGATGGTTTTTTTAACATTATATTAGCAAGTAAATTAATTGCACCTTGAAAAGCATCAGGGTCTTGCTCAACTTTGTCTATTCTCTTGAATATAATCTTGTCTAAGACGGCAAATAATTCTTGTGGAGATTGAATCTTTGTGTAATTTGAAGTTATTACAGAGGATAATAATTGATACCAAAAATAATAAGAGCTGCCCTTATGCGATTTTTCCAAAACATCAGATTTCTTGACTATGAATTCCATAATCTTAGGATACTCAATGACAAATGGGCCTGGAACAAATTCAGTTAAACCATTTTGGAAAATGTTAACTAATTCTTCAGAAATTCGTAAATCATCATCTAATTCAGGATTATTTGTAATTGAATATAAGTATAAAAATTTTAAAAGTTTTTGTTGGAATTCTTTTCCTTTATTTGAATGATACCAAAATTGACTTAATTGTTCAATCTCATCTGGTGTATATAATTCATATGCTTCATCAGGTAATTGCATTCCTTTACATATGGAATTAACTGAACTGAGTAAACTTATTGAGTAATCAATCAATGCTTGTTTTTCAATTTGATTGCTATATGAATTGGATAAAATCTTTTGAAGAATATCATATGATTTAGCGTTTAAAAGATCAATAACAGGGAGTAAATGATCGCACTGTACATCAGGTGATTTGACACCTTGTAAAATTGAGGCAAATGAATGAATTATTCGTTCTCTTACCAATGGTTCAACTTCGATATTGTTTATCATTTCCACTATTACGTTTTCAAAGTTAGGTAATAAATCAATTAATGAAAATCTACAATCGTCACATATTTTTGCAATTGTCTTAGATGCAATCAGTTCATATTGTTTTGCATTTATAAGACAATGAAATAAAAAATTTAAAATTTGGGAGAGGTAAGGAGTTCCTATAGGAGTCTTATAAAATGAGTCAATTGATGCAAGGAATTGAATCGATGTGTAAATTTCATGTTGAAATACATTTGGTGTTCTTTTTTCAACTATTATTTGTAAAAGGTTTGAATCCAAAAGGTTTTTGATATGCTGGATGATTGAATCAGGTACGGCAGTTTCGTTTATTGTGTTAGATAATGAGTTTAATAAAAATAAGGAACTTTCAATATCGCTCATATACTGTTGATGCGGACTATTATTTTTTAAATGTTGAATACTTGATAAGATGTTATTCACCAGGTTATCATATAAGGGTTGTTTGACCACGGGGTAAACAGTTTCAAATAAATCAGCGACATCCCTTCTATAAACTCTAAATTCATCTTTATAATCTTTAGAAGTAATTAAAAGATCATTATGATCGGCAATATGAATCTTTTGCCAATATATCTGAGTTAATCTGAAAAAAATACCTTGAGCTTTATTCAATAAGAGTTTATATTGATCTCCATCATTTTTCAGTATGGCTAATACTCTATCTTCATCCATTATGAATACATCAATGAATTGAGACCAGAATTGAATGAATTCCATTGAAATATGTTCATCTTCTATAGGTTTCAACTTATTAACTTCAGATAATCGTATCATAAATTCAAATTTCATATCGTTACTAGGGTCATTCAATTGGTAAGCCAAATGGATCAAATCTATCTCTGAGAATGAAATGACTAATCTTGAAAACGTTTCAATTGAATCTATATCTTCCAAACTTAGTAAATAATTATAATAATTAATACCCCAATCTCCAAACAATAAATGATTCAATTTAATTTTTAAATTATTTGTAAGGAACGTAGGATTAGTATCAAGTAGTTCATAAAGACTTTCTATTATTTTATTCGAGATATCGGTGTTATCATCAGAAGATGAAGTTGAAAAGCTGATTAACAGATCTATTAGGATCTGAAGTAAGTTTGTGAAATCGTATCTTTCCGTTGAGTCAAATTCAGCAGCTGAAGCATACTGTACCCATGAATTGAAACAAGAAAGCCATGACTCCAACAATGACAATTTTGATTGTGAATTTTCCAATTGCATTGTTTTAATTAATATGGATTCTGTGATAGGGTAAACATGATCGTGAATTGCCTTGTGCAAATCATGCTTATTAATTGAAGACAAGGATACATCTTTCTTCAAGATTTCCTCCACTAGGATCTGTGATGATAATATGAGTACATTAATAAGCGATATTGAAAATTGAGTAATTAAATCGATGTTAACTACAGGGGAAGAAGAAGAAGAGGAGGAGGGTTCGTACGTAACTTGAAAATTATGTGTGATGTTATTGTAGATAGTCAAGATAGGATTTGACCATCTTGTAAAATTTTTAATGAACACAATACTCAAATTAGATATCATTTTCTTAATTATAAATAATCCACCATGGTTTAAAATACTCTCGTTTGAAATTAAAGAATTTAAATGTGAAAGTAATTTTATAATCAATTGATCTATTTCTTCTATGTTTAGTTCATCTAGGTATAAATTCAAATTAACTGTGTATGTTAATGCCCCAAAGAACTTACAGTTGAGTACAGTAGTCGACGAAGAACTACCACTACCATGATCTTGGAGTGGTATAGACAATAATTGATCTGCTATTATCCATCCTTTACCCTTTAACTTTTGTAATGATTGTAAAGTTAATTGAATTTGGGATATTAATTGTGGATTTGAAGCATTTACAGGGTTGTATAAGGAGTCTACTAGAGCTACAATTTGGTCAAAAGTATACTCGTTCAAATCCATTGCAGCTCTTTTAAAGCACTTGATGTACTCACAATTGCAATTCCAAACCAAACTTGAGGTATATGCTATATTTTATTATACCTATTATTACTAAAAAAAATAAATACATGTTAGTTCAAATCGACGCAATAATCGACGTTACTTATTATTTTTTCAACTTGAGAGACTTTTTAGTTAATACACTTCGTTTATTAGTAGTAGTAGAGTATACACAAATAAATTTTATACAGGGTAAAACTAATATATACAAAGCTATGAGAATGATCGACAATTAAATTGATGGTGACTTACAATTATCTCAAGTATTAGTATTTCTTTCTATATGGAAAGCATAAACCAATACACAAGACAATCATTGTTCAAAAACAAAAAAATCAATTGAATTGAAGGGCCGACACTACTCCAATTAGTGATGCAAAACTAAGTTATATTGAAAACTTGTCAGACAGCCATTTGTATTCACCCAATTATAAAACTTCCTAGAAAGTGTATATAAAGGGTCAAGATCATCGCTCCTTTCTTAAAGCCAGAAGACAGTCATCCACGCCCACCCATAAGAGTGGGAATGGAAAAAGAGTCGACATAAGCTTTGTAATGAAAGGCAAAGTTATAAATAAAGATAGATGACTAGAACACTAAGGATCGTAGACAAGCTAATATAATTATAAAACCTCACTTTGCGAATACAAAGGTATCTTACTCATCAACCAAGTTGGATTCAGTGGCTCTTTTGAAGAGTCAAAGAGTGACGTGACCTATAGAAATGATCCTATGAAGTACGTCGACAAAGAAAGGAGAAAACAAAAAAAAGAGAGTGATAGAAAGAGAGGTAAAGGGCAGAAACCACTCCTATTTATACAACAAAGAAGCTGCATGAAGGAAAAATATTTTTTTTCTGACTTAGTCGTGTAAAAACTACAAAATACACGGCAGGTTAACCCTTGAAATACAACAATGCTTAACTACTAGGCAAAAGTGTTGTAAACACCAGCCACAAATTAACAAAACATCTATACCAGCCCCACTTAGCCACTCGCTACTACTTAAATTGCCTGATAAATTTAGCCCCTGCCATTCCATTTCTATTATAGTGTAAAGAGGCAATTTTAAAACTGCTGGAATGGCTGATAGATAGACAAGTCTTTTGACATATTTATGTATACATCAATCATCTATATATTTATTTATTTATTTGATCATTATCCATTCCACTTTTCACTTTGCTTATACTCTAGCTGTCCACTTTCCTTTGTTTGGCGTTGGTGTTGGCTTTGACAGTATATTCTTTTCATTTATCTTTTTTTTTTGTTAATCTCATTATTAGCAATCAATAATTCTTGCATTTTCATTGGCTCGTTTATCAATTCATCAACATTTACATTAATTTGAAACAACATGGCTACTGCTCATCCAATGCAACCTAAACAATCTATGTTTTCGTTGTTGTCTAATAACAATACTCCAGGTGCAACTACTTTACATGAAGCTTCAGCTTCTGCTTTGAATTCTAAAAAATTTAATAATAGACCATGTAATAATTGTACTTGTTCTCCAGGTTTATTATCAAGAACTGGTCGTAGATCTTCAAGTTATTTAAGACAAATTTCATATACAAGACAACAAAAGAATTCTTCTTCAAATTCAAATTCAAATACAAATAAATCAATTACTAATTCTCCTTCTAAAAGATCAACAAGAAATTCAATTTATACAATTGATTCTTGTGATTCATTAAAAGAAATTAATACTTCTTTAAGATTAGAAAAATTAAGAACTTTAATGAAAGCTTATGATATTTCAATTTATATAGTTCCATCTGAAGATGCTCATCAAAGTGAATATACTTCTCCATGTGATCAAAGAAGAGCTTTTATATCTGGTTTTAGTGGTAGTGCAGGTGTTGCTATAATTACAAGAGATTTAATTAGTATGAATGATAAACCTTCTGGTCTTTCTATGTTATCTACAGATGGTAGATATTTTAATCAAGCTACAAATGAATTAGATTTTAATTGGACTTTATTAAAACAAGGAATTCCAAATGTTCCAACTTGGCAAGAATGGTGTGTTAATGAAGCAAATCAAATGTCTTTAGATTCAGGTGAAGAAATTAAAATTGGTATTGATCCTTCTTTAATTTCTTATATTGAAGTTTTAAAAATTGAAAATTTAATTACAGATAAAATTTTATCAAATTCAAATACAAAATTAAAATTAATTCCATTAAAAGAAAATTTAATTGATAAAATTTGGGATTTTTTTGAAGAAAAACCAATTAGAAAATTTAATGATTTAATTGAATTAGATTTAAAATATACTGGATTATCAACAAATGATAAATTATTAAAGATTGATAATTTTATTAAAGAAAATAATAATTGTATATCATCATCCAAGAAAAATATTTTAATAATTAATTCATTAGATGAAATTTCATGGGTATTAAATCTTAGAGGTTCTGATATTGATTATAATCCTGTATTTTATAGTTATTTGATTATTGAAAATAAAGATGAAATGACTTTATATACAGATGATCATGAAAGGTTTAATAATTTATCAATAATTAAGAATGATGTTATTAAATTAACTTTAAAAAAATATGATGATATTTGGGATGATTTAAAAATTAAATCTAATTCTAATCAAGAAAACAATAACAATTCCAATTTGTTTTTAATTACAAATTCTTCATCATGGAAAATATTCAATCATATTATTACCACCAACAATAATAATTCCAATAAAAATGATTTAATTAAAATTATTGAATCACCAATTAATTATTTAAAATCCATTAAGACAAAAGAAGAAATTGAAGGAGCAATTGAAAGTCATAAAAAAGATGGATTAGCAATAATTAAATATTTTGCATGGTTAGAAGATGAAGTTAAAAATAAGGGAAATCTTATAAATGAATATAATGCAGCATTAAAATTAGAGACTTTACGTCAAGAATTAAAAAATTATATATCATTATCATTTGAAACTATATCATCAACAGGATCTAATTCATCAATAATTCATTATACACCAAAGGATAATGAACAATCATCATATATTAATCCTAAAAAAATCTATCTTTGTGATTGTGGATCACAATTTTTAGAAGGTACAACAGATACAACACGTACATTACATTTTAATGAACCTACCAAAGAGGAAATTAAAAATTATACATTAGTTTTAAAAGGTCATTTAAAATTATCACAATTAAAATTCCCACAAGGTACAACTGGATTAATGATTGATTCAATAGCAAGACAATTCTTATGGTCAAATGGATTAGATTATGCACATGGTACAGGACATGGAGTTGGATCATTTTTAAATGTTCATGAAGGACCAATTGGAATTGGATATAAGAAACAATATAATGATTTTAAATTAAATCCAGGAAATTTAATTAGTAATGAACCAGGTTATTATAAAGATAATGAATATGGTATAAGAATTGAAAATATTTTTTTCATTGAAGAAGAAGAAGAAGAAGAAGAAGAAGAAGAATCAAAAACAAATGATTCTAATTCTGATATTGGAAAAGTATTTTATAAATTTAATACTATTACAATGGTTCCTTATTGTCGTAAATTAATTGATGTTAAATTATTAGATAAATGTGATATTGATTGGATTAATTGTTATTATGATAAGATTTGGAATGAATATAATAAGAAATTGAGTAAAGGTTCTATTGAATATAATTGGTTGAAACGTGAAACTAGGCATTTATAATTTTTAACTATGTATTTAATAAGTATTAATTGTTAAGCGATTATGTTTAATTGTATTTGGAATAATATATATATTGATATATATATGATGATAGAAAATAAATCAATTATTTTCTTTATAAATAAATAAATAAATAAATAAGGTAAGGTAAGTAAGGAATCTATAGAATTTAGATTCTATATTATACATTTAATGCGAATATAAGTATGAAATAATGAAATAATGGAAAGAATCGGGGTTAGTTAAACCATGAATGATTCACCACAACCACAAGTACCTTTTGAATTTGGATTTTTAAATACAAATTTTGAACTTAATTTATCATCAACCCAATCCATTTCCGAACCCACGATAGAGAATAATGCCTTGGAATCAATTAATACTTTAACACCATCTTGTTCAATCATTTCATCGAATTTATCAGGTTTTGTAACATATTCTAAATGATAACTTAAACCTGAACAACCTCTATTACGTACACCAATACGAATTAATTGAGGATTAGG
Organism: Wenyingozyma nanaspora; assembly: GCA_030557475.1. Classification (NCBI taxonomy): domain Eukaryota; kingdom Fungi; phylum Ascomycota; class Pichiomycetes; order Pichiales; family Pichiaceae; genus Wenyingozyma; species Wenyingozyma nanaspora. Next base: position 280,363 of record JAKTPF010000004.1, on the reverse strand, counting down.
TTGATTCATTAATTGAGTTAAATGATGTACAGCATTTTGAGATAATGTTATTAATTGTTTACGTGGTTTTAATTGTCTTCTTCTTTTCTTTGTTGTCTTTAATTGTGATGATTTATTAGTAATTTGATCAGGATCTTTTGGCATGTTAAGTTGATGAGATGACCATTTTGAATTAACTGTATTATTTGTATTTGTATTTGTATCAGCTTGATTAAATAAAGGAGTAGAAGTAGAATGATTTAATTTATTTATAGATTGATTAACATTAGTCTGTAAGAATCTTTTATTTAATAAAAGACTACTACTATATGAAGAATTTGTTAATAAAGCTTTACTAGCATTAGCAGTTGAAGTATTCAGTAGTCTAAAAGTATTTATCCTTATCATCTTGTATGTGTATGTGTGTGTGTATATACGTATGATATGTGTTGTGTATCAGATGGATAGACTATAGATGAAATAAGAGAGATGTATATATATATAAGATAAGATAACAAGTAAACTAGCCAGATGCTTTAATAAATGATTACTTCCCAGTAAAAGCATTCCCTTCCTCGCATTTCCCCTTCCCAGCAAGAAAGAGTGACTCTGCGAGAATTTGATAATTTATATGGGCAGTGCTTACTAAGAGCTCTTTGCAAGCTTTTCATTGGCTGACTGGATTAATACATAAATAGTCGCGTCGAAGTTGAATAAATTATTAAAAATTAAATTAAAAGCGGGTCAACTAGCAAAACACAACACTGCTAAAGTATACAGCTGTATTGTTGCACACCATGACAATTACTAACTATTAGAGTACAACAAAATACCCCACACAAAATTCACATGTGAATATTAAAAATGATCACATGAACGGCTTGTTTAAATACTTGTTTAAATACTTGTTTAAATACTTGCTTGAAGGATCTATAAGACTTTGAGTTAAGAATCATATCAAGTATTAAGACTAATACTAATACTAATACTAATACTAATACTAGTACTATATATCAGATAATGCAATGCCGTTGGTCTCAACTCTTAACCCTATATTCACTTTAATCAAATTGATTAAACAAAATAAAAATTTATCTTCACTTAATATTAAACTATATTCAAAACCTGTCATATTATTCTTATCTTCAATAAGTGTTTCTTCTTTAATACTCTTGATCTATAACATTCAAAAATTAATTCAATTCTTGAAATTGAAATCTATAAACTATAGAAATAGAACTAGAACGATAAGAAATATAAATAGATCTTCATTTAATGATGGTTCAAGACAAATTTATATTCCTTATAAAAATGATTTAATTAAAATTAATATTAATCCAATAAATTATGATAAATATGAACAAGATAAATTAATTTTTAAATCCTTCTTGAAAGATGAATTAAAAAATAAAAATTTGAATTTCAATTTTTTTAAAAAAATTTTTATTATTTGGAAACTTATTTTAATACCAAAATTATTTCATAAAAATACTTATTATTTAATATCTCAAATTTTATGTTTAATCTTAAGAACTTGGTTATCTTTATTAGTTACTAAATTAGATGGTCAAATCGTTAAAGATTTAATTGATTTAAAAGGTAAAGCATTTTTAAGAGATTTAATTTATTGGTTTTTATTTGCTTTTCCTGCTTCTTATACAAATGCTGGTATAAAATTTTTAAGCAAAAAATTATCTTTAAATTTTAGAACAAATTTAATAAGATATTGTCATGATTTATATATGGATCCAAATTTAGTTTATTATAAATTACAATTTAATTCAAATTTTGATAATAATGAATTATTAAAAAATTATAAAATTGATTATAAATATATTGATCAATATTTAACTGATGATATTAAAAAATTTAGTGATACTTTAACTTCTTTATTTTCAAATATTGGTAAACCTTTTATGGATCTTATATTTTTTGCTTTATATTTAAGAGATAATCTTGGTTCTTTTGGTATTATTGGTATCTTTGCCAATTTCTTTTTAACTGGTTATTTCTTAAAATTTAAATCTCCAAATTTTAATCAATTAATGAAAAAAAAATCTTATCTTGAAGGTATATTTTTTAATTATAATTTAAATTTAATTAATAATTGTGAAGAAATTTCTTTTTATCAAGGTATTGTTTTAGAAAAACAAAAACTGACTAGAATTTTCCAAAATTTATTAAATCATTATAATTCAGAAATTAATCAAAGATTTATTTATGGATTTTATGAAGATTATGTCTTAAAATATACTTGGTCAGCTTTAGGTTACCTTTTTGCAAGTCTTCCAATTGTTTTTGCTAACACCACTAATAACAACAAAAACAATGATTCATCTTCATTAAATGAAGGTACTAAAAATATGAGAAATTTTATTGTTAATAAAAGATTAATGCTTAGTATGGCTGATGCAGGAAGTAGATTAATGTATTCAATTAAAGATGTATCAAAATTATCTGGTTGTACCGATAGATTATTTAATTTATTATTAAATTTACATCAAGTTCATGATCAAGGGTTCCAATATGGTTTAATTAATTCAAATTCATTATCAAATCAAGTTGGATTTGGTTCTTCAATTAAATTATCAAGTTTTACTTCAAAAAGAAATTTATTAGCTGCTGCTGCGGCAATTTCTTCTAATTCCTCTAGTTCTTCAATTATTACAAATAATGGAATTCATGGTACTATTCAAAAACCATATAATGGTTTAAGATTTGAAAGAATTAATGTTGTTATTCCTTCATCAAAAGGTGGTAATGGTGTGAAATTAATTGAAAATTTGAATTTTAAATTAGAAAGAAATTCAAATTTATTAATCTTGGGTAAAAATGGTATTGGTAAAACTTCAATAATAAGAATTTTAAGTGAACTTTGGCCTTTATATTCTGGTTTAATTTCCAAACCTTCAGATTCAGAAATTTTATACGTTTCTCAAAAACCTTATTTCTTACAAGATGCTTCACTTCGTGATCAAATTATTTATCCTTTAACTCATCTTGAAATGTTACAAAAAGGTTATACCGATGAAGATTTAATTCAATTTTTAAATGAAGTTGGTTTAAATTATTTATTTGAAAGATTTAATAAAAATTTGGATTTTAATCCTTCAATTATAATTGAAGAAGATGAAGAAGCTGATTATGAAGAAGACAAAGACCAAGAAGAACATCAAGAAGGAAAACAAGTTCAAATTACTATTACTAATAATGATACATCTATTCATAGTAATAATAATAAAATTTTATCGGGTGAAAATTTAACTATTTCTCCATCAAATGAAAATGAAGATTTGTTAATGGTTAGAGATGAATCTAAGACAATTAGATCATATTCTTTATCTTCAATTGATTCAAATGTTATGTCTAGATCCATGTCTAGATCCATGTCTATGTCTAATGGTTTAAATCTAAATAATAAATTTAACAAATCTTCAATTAATAACAACAATAATAATAATAAGAAAAAGAAAACAACTGGTAATGGATGGTTTAATATTTTAAGTGGTGGTGAAAGACAAAAACTTATAATGGCACGTATTTTATTTCATAATAAACCATTTATAGTATTAGATGAACCTACAAATGCTGTTTCTTATGATTCTGAAGATTTATTATTTGAAATGCTAAATTCAAAAAATTTTACAATGATTACATTATCTCATCGTCCATTATTACAAAAATATCATGATTATTTATTAGATTTAAAAGATAATGGTAAATGGGAATTCAAAAAATTAAATGATGATAAACATACTACTAATAAAAATAAGACAATTAATGATGGTCATGGTAAAGATTTATATGATGATCAATATATTGATAATGAAATTGTTAATTTACAACAAGAATTGAAAAAAGCTGATGAATTAATAAATAGAAAACAAGAATTAAAAAAATTACTTGATGATTAAATTTAGTTAGTTGACACTAATATATATATATTTATGCATTTACTTAAAATCCTTATATGTCCATTTTTCTGTAATTTTTGGTGAATATTTCTTCTTTTGTTTAACAGCAATTCTAGCTTCAATTTTACCTGTATCTTGGAAATTTTTCATTTGATCATATAATAAATTTCCTTCAGGTTTTAATTTACGTAATGAATCATTTAATTCATCACTTAATTTGACTTCAACTTTATCATCAATTCCAGAATACTTAAATAATTTCTTCTTATTTTTTAAAACTTTATTATTACTTATAATTTCTTTCTTTGTTGGTTTTAATTCATCATTTTCTTGATTTTTAGAATTTAATTCTTCATTTATATCATCTAATTTCTCTAATTCTTTAATCTTTAATTTCAAATCTTTAAGTTCTTTTTCTAATGCCATTCTCTCTTTATGTCTTTTTTCCTTATTACGTTGAGCTTTGGTCTTTTGCTTATTAACCGTAGGTTTATTCACTGATAATCCTGATCCTTTAACAAATTTTGTTTCATTATCATCATCATCTTCTTCATTACCTGATTCATCTTCTGAACTAGATGATTCAAGCTCATTATCGTATAAATGTTCGATTAAATATTGGATCTTAGCTTGATGCTCTTCTAATGCGATTTTTTGATCTTCTTTAGTCTTTTCTCTAAAATACTCTTTCTTTATTAATTCTTGCCATTTTTCAAATGATGGATTATATGATTTACCCTCATGTGGTAATTTTTCTTGAATTCTAGTTCTTACTGGTCCAACTTTCATCGTACTTGGAAGTTTAGTTGCTGGTGTGTAACTAATTACACTCGATTTCTTTAATACCTCGGGAACTTCCTTCTTAGTTTTCTTATTACTTTTCTTATCATCATCATCATCTTGTTCATCATCTCCCCATAAATCATATGCTTTTTTATTCTTTATTATCCCATCACGACTAACAGCAGCTTTCACTTTAGATTCACCATCAACTTTCCCCGCAAGTTTCATCAACCTATGAACTTCATTCTTATCCACACCTTGAATCTTTTTTTTATTATTTCTTTCAACTTGTAAAGCAGGAGCTTTAGACCTCTGATTTAAAATCTCAGTAGCTTTCAAATTCTTTACATTATCCTTCTTCATCTTCTTACTGATCTGCTCATCGCCTTCATCATCAATGTAAAACAACTCATTTGAATTCATTTCATCTATAGATTTACCATGTTGTATTAATTCTTCTCTTTTCTCATTTAATCCAATTTCAATATCATCAATATCAATGTTTTTCCTCCATGATCTCTTGCCCTTTCTGGAAGACTGGCTCTTCGTAGCTGGTCTATTCACCTCCATGCTGGGTACCTGTTTCTTAACTTTTATAACTTACACGGAAAAGTAAAACAAATAATATAGAATGCTAAGTTTATTTATCTCTTTATCTATTATTATATTATGCATACACACAAAAAATTTTATTAAAAAAAAAAAAAAAAAAAAAAATTAAAAAAAATTTATTAAGAGAGAAACCGCTAAACTTTATTTATTTTTTTTATGCGAGACTATCGACTCTTTTTTTGTATTACGTCGATCGACTTAAAGTAGTAAGTACTAATTTACAACACAACCTTCAAATTCAAGCTTAATTCTTTGGTATATTATCTTACTACTTGGTTATTCTTACTTACACTACATCCGTAATTGTAATGTGAACTATGCTTTCATGCCTTTCTATCTTTCTATGTATAATGCAGATATGTGTGTGTGTGTTTGTAAACATATATACATATATATATATATATATATAGATATATCTAAGTTTTATGCCAGGTATTCGTAAACGTTTCTAGAGTTGTCATCTCTCTTGAGGTACTCTTTCTCGATTAAATCTTCGATTCTTTGCTTGATTAGTGCAGAAGAAGGCTTGAATCTATTGCTAAGTTGCTTAATTACCTCTAATAAAAGTTCATTATGGTTAAGTTTCTTTCTAGCTTTCATTATTCTCACTATTGCAGCTTCAGTTTCTAAAATTCTTGATTTTTCAATCAATCCCATAGTGACTGATCTTTCTTGATCATTTTCAGCTTTAGAACTAGCGGCAACAGTTAAAACTTTGATCTTTGTGTTAGGTGATGTAAATTTTTCATTTATTGAAAATTTATCACTTGGATTTATATCTCTAGACATTGGAATTTTCTTTAACAATCTAGTCTTTTGAGCAACTGCAATAGATTGTAAATGTCTTATTAAATCTGATTTTGGTATATTGGTGATTTCAAAAATCTCATCAAATGTATACTCCTCTGGCATCCCTTCTTTGAACAATGATAAAACAATTATAGCAGAATATGTAGGCATATTAACTTCATAAGTCTTCTTAGGATAATGCATTCTAATATCAACTGTTCCAAAATTAGGTGCCCAAGTTAAAGTTCTACCTTCAAATTTAGATCTATAAAACATCTCATATTTCTCTTTTAATAAAGTCAATTCAGTAGGATAATTTACTTGTAATTCTTTATTCACTGTCATTGGCCAGAAACTTGTAGTTAATGCACTAGTTTCCATATCTAATTTACGTCCTCCATTGGCTTTTTTAATAGAATCATCAATAGAAAGTACATTGGATTGAAATTCACTGGTTAACCCTTGAGATATTTTAATGTCTCTAAACATCCCTTCAAAATGTAAAGTAAAAGAAGAACCTATTTCTTGTTTCAGTCTTGAAATCATACTCATTTCATACTCATTAGTAATGGATTTTTGTTGTAATAATCTCCTTGCTAAATGATTCTTATAATATTTTTCAAAAACATCTTTATCTTTGATGAATCTAAATACAACCGTTGCACTGTTCAAAATCTCTTCACATTCTTCTTGAGATTTGTCTTTAAAAGATTTCTTGATACTATCATCAATGAATAAAGATAAATATTCTGAAATCTTGGTATTCTTATTTAAAAACTCAACAAATGAAGAATCTACAATTGCAACAAGTGAAGGATTATTTAAAAAACATTGCTTTAAAATATGATCATACCTTTTCTTCATTGCCAAGATATTTTCAATCCATTTTTGTGCATATTTACTCATTTTTTCCTTAGATGAAACTTTTTTCTTTGCGTTAGCAGTGTTATCATCATTTGGAGATGCAGCAGAAGCAGCAGAAGAAGTGGGAGGCACGCTAGATTCTCTTTCTAAAGCTTCATCAACGACTTTACCCATATTTTCACCGTCTGACAAAATGATTACCCTTAATTGTCTTTTCAATGCTTCATGATGAGAATCGACTCTATTGATCAAGTTAAAAACGGTTGTTAATACATTAAGATTTTCTTCTGCAATCCAGACTCGCAGTCCATTATTTTCCATCTTTAAAACAGTTTCAATATGTTGTGTTATCAAATCCTTGTCCATCAAATCAACTAGTTTGGCTATTGAAACACTGGAAAGGTACAAATCAGCTCTTTGTTCTTCTTCTACTATCAATTGCGATATTTTTTCTATATATACAGTTCCTGAACCTTGGGATAAATAATCATTGGCTATATTGTTAAAAAAATCATGACTTGACTGTAAAAATTTTGGTTCAAAAAATCTCAAATAGTAATTTTCAGCATTATTTTTGCCATTATCAGCTAATGATTCAAACATCTCAATCATTCCTCGTATTAAAAATTTATCTATTATAACTCCATGTCTACTCTTGTTGACATTACTCAATATTATATCAATCACTTTTGCACCAATTGCATGATTTTCATATTTCACAACCATATCCCTAAATGTATTTAGCCCCACATCGTAAATCAATGGCAGACGATTCTCCTTAGCATAAACTCTATCAAGATACATGAGAACATCACCAATCATACGTGAGCAAAGTAAGTGATCTTCCCATTCCCCACGAAGATCTTGTAAAAACTTTCTTTCACTGTATTCATCATCTTCTGTATTATTGAGCAATAATCTCAGCCTTACTTCGTTCAAATTCCGCTGAATTGCCTTTTCAACATTAGTGTATAATAGATGACCATGCTTTCTAAGAACGAGATTATATGCTTTTCTGTACAATTCCTCAAAAGATAAGTTGGATGCATCCTTATGCTGAATGTCTGATATGGCGGACTCTAAAGTGTGCCATTGCTTATCAAAGTCAATTTGATTATTAATGATCTAGTTTTTAAAATGTTAGTATATTTTAACCATGGGTGAAGAAAACAAGATCTGAAAAGTATACATACCTTTTTTGGAGGTCTAATTTTCGTTTTTGCCCTACTTGTGTTGGATGACAACATGCTGCCTTCGATATATGATATATGTGTCTCTTGCTCCTAGTTGGGTGTGGATTTGTCGTATTTGAAGTGGGTTTTGAATGCTTGATCCAAGGCACTTTTGGACAATACTGCAATATTATTACTCTATGCATATTAATCATAAACACAAAAGCCGGTTGCGAGCACTGCGGCGAACGGCGACTTTCCCGTCAGTTAGAAGAGCGCTAGCTTAGTTTGGCATCTTGTCTTTTCTATGTCTAGTCTAGAATGCGTAGTTTTCTTTTACCTTTACAAAGACTTTACACAGTAATAGAGCAACTAGAAGTTCAAGTGGAAGTAGTTGTAGCTCGACAGGGAAGAGAATTAGTGTAGCATTACGAAGCAAAATGTCATCAGATATTTTAGACGTGTTGAACATCAACGAGGATGTCAGAGCAAAATCCAAACAGAAGAAGAAGACTAGCGATTTTGCTGCTAGCGGAATCCCCAAGAAGAGGAAGATGGGTGCCCTAAACCGTGAATTGTATAACTTGATTGGTTCAAGCGCCCCTCCCATTGCTGTGGAAAAGAGTATGAAATTCAAAGACAAGTTAAAGAATTCCAAGCCAACTCCTTGGTCATGGGAACCTTTCAAAAACGGTGTCAGGTCAGATTCATTAGAACTTCATCATTGGGTCAAAGGGTCTAGTAGTGCTTTATCCGAACAACCATATCAGTTTGAAAAATTCAACAAGAAGTTAGATATTCCCGAGCTAACTGAACAGGATTATATTTCATATTTAAGAGATTTTGACAAGAAAGAAGAAGATTCGGCTGAAGTACCAGCGACAAATGGTGAAACGAATGACGACAAACAAACCGTGAAGACTGAAGACAAGAAGGCAAAAGATAAAGATAATAAGAAACAAGCAGTTGAGGAAAATGAAACCGTATCAGAAAAGAAAGACGGAGAAACAGAACCTGAAGATAAAGAAAAAGAGGCAAAGAGTGCTAATAAAGAGTGGACATATGAAGAGACGAAATATTTGTTTGACCTGTGTAATGCTTTTGATTTAAGATGGGCTGTAATTTTTGATCGTTATGAGTTTGAAGGCTCAGAGAGATCAGTTGATGACTTGAAAGAACAATTTTATAGATGTTCTGCAGTACTTTTGAAACATAATGCCGCCAAGGATAACAAGACAAATAGCTTAATACAGAGCTTGGAAGCGTATGATAAAAACAAGGAAAAGGAAAGGAAAGCATATCTCAACAGATTGCTACACAGAAGTCCTACTGAAATAGCGGAAGAAGAGTCTTTAGTCATTGAAGCTCGTAAGTTTGAATTAGCTGCTAAGAAAATGCTAACAGAAAGGGCTCAATTACTCCAGTTGCTCGACTCGCCTCAATCATCCGCTTCCATCCAACAATACTTGACATCCCAAGGCCTTACACAGCTTTATAATTCTTTGATAGCAGTAGATAAGTCAAAGAAGAGAAAGCCCGAAGTACCGGTTGCTCCACAATTAGGTCCAAATGCCATGCCTCATAGTCATCACCAAGAGATGCAAAGACAAAGAGCTATTGCTGCGGCATCCGTTGCTGAACAGAATAATGCAACAAGTAATGGTCATAGTCATGCCAATAATCCTACAAATACAGGTGTACACACTCCTTCATCCCATAAGAAAAATGAAAAGAAGAGTCAACCTGTCGTCGAAAAGTCAGAAACTCAAGAACTTATCAACTCAAGAATGTCCCCAGAAGATCAAGAAATTTATGGTTTACGCTATCATGAAGAGCGTCTGGTTCCTGGTGTTATAATTCGTTCCAATAAACTCAGTTCGTATAAGCCTGCAACACAAGCTAAGATAACCGAGATGTTGAATGAGATGGGCTTAAGTATCAAGCCTACTGTTCCAACAGGTAAAGTCTGTTTGAAATTTGATCAACTGCTTCAAAGTCTTGCCACTTTGACCGATGTCAAAAAGCAGACTGATAAGTTACAAACAGAAATCAATCTATTGAAACACCAAAAAGGTTTAAGTTGAACTTTTATCAGTTCGATTAATTGTATATTACGCTATGTAGAATAAATTGATGCTAATATTCATGAATCACCCATTAATTAGATAACTCTGTCCTGTCTAAATGGTCGCTATATAGGTCATACCAACCCTCAGAAATATTATCATAACCAGCATAAGTCATTACACATTTCAGCCTTTTTAAGTGCATTTTTTGAAGACTTTTAAATTCATCTCTTGGTATATCTTTATTTGACTTCTTCACGAATTCCCTATTTTCAAAGTTGAGATCATGAACAGTAAAAATACGTTTCACATTTTCTATCAATCTGGTACTACTATATCCATTAAAAGGTTTGGAATCTCTTTTTTTATCCAATCCCTCTATTCCAGTACATTCCCAAATAAACGAGTAACAATATGGTTGCTTGATGGTAGAAGCTGCTAAAAATGGAACAAGCTGATTGAAATATTTGGAATCTTCGTAACTTTGAAAATACAAATTAAGTCTGTTTAATATCTCCAAAATAGATTTTGAAAATAATAAATAGTATTGCTTGCATCGTGGTGTTTGATGCAGCTCTATATCACCGAAATTCAATAGCAGCCTCACAATACAAGCAACATCAGATGCTTCGACATATCTTTTGTCTATCATCTGAGTGTTCAAAAAATCAATCCAAAATTGAAGAAATATCCAATGCATATCATTTTTGCCATTAACCAACATATGCAAATGTAACAAAACTATAACGGAAACAGGGTAAAAACAAGATTTAGTGTATAATTCATTGGAGCTTTTTTTGAAGTTGGTCATTTGTTTTGTGATTTGCAACAATTCGTTTTTAAAGTTAACAAGAGATCCCGTCATAAGTTCTCTGACCATTTCCTCTTCCATAGCTATAATCAAATCTTCAAACGTTGCCAAAGTGTCTATTCTTTCATTGAATGGGGCAGCAGAATTTTGGATTTGAAGCTCATCAGCTAAAGTAACAAATTGAGGGATAGAACTAACGATATCACGAGCAACGGAGTTCAGATATCTGATAATTGATATGACATACTCACGATATAGTAAATATCGTAATTGCCTTTCCTTCTGGGACCAATATTCTTGATGCAGTCTTTGAAGAAATACTCTCAGATACTCATCACCAGGTCTTTTCTTCTCTTTATGCTCCATTATACGCTTTGCCAAAATTTTTGTTGTAATTTGTGTTTTTTTTTGATTGAAGGCATTTAAGCTAAAGCGAGTTGGGTCAGTTCCATCTCTAAATTTAATATAGCTAGCCACTTCTGGAACAGTGCCTAATTGCTTGAAAAAGTTGAAAAAAGATGGAATATCCAATAATGGAATATTTGAGAATAACAACCTTAACAGTTTATCTGCTATACGGGACAAACTATGAGTACCACTATACTCCTCAATAATCACTGAGTAAAACTCTAACTCGTAATTGCTTCTTAATGACTCAGACTCGAAGTAAGCCCACTCGTTATATACAAGGGTTTCAACGCTGGTACCAATTAAGTATGAAGATCTTACCCACACTGCAATACAAGTTTTTTTCAAAACTTCATTAGATGTATCTTGTAATGCAATGATGCTTTTAATTTCTGGAATCAGTGAAGTAATGGCTTTCCTTATCTTATTAGTTTGAGAAAATTCAATTAAGTTCATTTTGATTTTGGGAAAAATATGTTGCACCAACGCCAACGCTCTGTATATGACTTTCGAAAGTCTAGAAGAAAAATCACATTTCCTAATTTTCAAAAATGCAACACAAGTCTCAATTATGCTGATCAATTTATTCGGCTCAATGATTGTATTGCTGTATGTTTCTATTGCATTAAGCATAACCATGAAGTTATCAGCCACTATATAATCACCTATTCTGCCCTCATTCACAGCATTTACAACCAAAGTCAATGCCTTTGAGGATCGCATTGGTAACTTCTGTAAGGTAATGGCATATACTTTCATAATACCTACTAAAGAGTCACATATTGACTTATAACCCTCTGAATTTCCAAATGTACCTAAAACGCTCAATATGTTGGCTAAGTATGAATCTAAGTCACACTGAAACAGCATGACGACTACCAAAAACACACTAATCCTGTTCTTCAAAAGGGCAACCGTACAAGTTTTCATATCACCCACAGGAATAATCTTTTCAAGAAAACTAAATCGTTTTTCTTGAGGTAAATATTGGTTGAAATAAATAACTAAATATTTCAAGTACATGTCCAAACAACCATCTTTGGAATGAAATTTTGTTGCAGGAAGACGAGAAAGCGTAACATTTGAAATATTGCCACCAATATTTTCAAATCTCCGAGCCGCCAGTAAACGATACATACGAATAAGCAATTGCTCCTCAAAATCCCAGTTTAAGCTTCTCATCAAACCCTGCAGTGAAAAAAACATCAATCGCCATTTTTCGACATTTTTGGAATTTTTTAACGTGTCAAGTTCCTCAATAAAGTACTCCCAATCACAAAATACTGGCTGTTGACTGTGAAGAAAATACAGCCAATTTATGACAGTTTCATATTTGAAAGAGTAAACCTGATTCATGCCCGCTAAAAGTCTCCAAGGGTTTTTGGAGAGCTTTAAAAATATACTATAAGAATCTAGATAGAAACTAGAGCCTTCATTACCTATCATGCATCGCGCAAACGTAGATTTGGACAGGCTACACGAATGCAAAACAACTTCTTTCTCAAGATGCAAACTCAGCTTCTCTAATGTGTTGTTTTCGCTTCTTTCATTACCTATCTGAAAAAAAATATGAATCATCAATTGGTGAAAAGGGATAATCAGTATAGCCAATTTACTATTTCTTTGATTAACGGTTAAAACATCAGTGATTCGCTTGGTAAACTTCACAAAAACTTTCGAGAAAGGTTCTAATGTTTTTGCATCCTCCAACATCCATACTAACTCTGTCAACTTAATATAAACTTTTCTAATTGCTGTAATTTCTTCCTTTTTAAAGCTATTTGCTTTTCTGATTCTTAAAAGTATTGAATCAAAAATAGTTTCAATCATTCTAGGGGCATCTCTTATATTACCGGGATGGAAACTCATATGCAAATTACCAAACTCAATGGAAAGAATAAGAGGAAGGTCAAAGTCAAAATCGCTATCAGCTTCCAGGCACAAACTCATCAAAGATGACTTTGTAAACGCTTTCATCGGCAGCTCTAATCTCCCATATTTCTCCAGGGCACTTTCTAAGTCAGGGAGTGATTCATGGGTCAATGCGTCAGTTTCTAATTTACTCACTGTACTTTCATAAGCTGAGGCAGGACGTTCAGCAATAATCTCTACGTCTTGAATATGGTGGCCATTTTTAGAATACTTTTGATAATTGTCCCAAGAAGGCTCCATCTCCAATTGAGCAGTTCCTAGCACTCTGTTTCTGGGAACAAAAATTTCTTTACTCACATTTTTTTTTTCTTTCTCTTTGGCCTTTTTGAAGTTGCTGCTTTTTTTATCCGGTGAAAGTTGTTGATCTGCTTCGTTAGATTCTTGAAGGACGTTTCTGGCATCATCTTTACTATCCCATAGAGACTTTTGGAGTGCATAGTCATACCGATCCAAATCCAAGTGATTATAGAGCATTCTTGGAGAAGCTTCGTGATCGTGGGGTATTATGTCAAACGTAGACTGTCCACGTTGAAACAATCGAGATTTTGTATATGTTTTGGATAATTTTCTTGCTGACTTCGGTCCACTCGAGCTGATGGGAACTCTCATGCGTCGTATGGTTTTAGGATTTATTATCGTGCGTGTTGTTTTAGTAGCCTTACGTTTAGTGAAGGCTCTTTTTTTCAATCTATCTGGTGGATTGAGCATGTAGTCAACACCTGTTCTATCGTCTTCTTCTGCCATATCAGTCAAAAAGCCACCTTGCATTTCCCTTATGATATTATCATAGTCTTCAACACTTACATCGTCATCGCTTTCGTCTTCTATAATATGTACATTGTGATCATTGTGGCTCTCGGACTCCTGGTCAGATTGATCTAGTTCAAGATCATTGTCAATATCAGATAGAATCTCATGCAAGTCTTCAACGTCATCTTTTGCATCCGCCAAAATTTTAAAGCCTACATTTGGTTCATCTATGGTATTATACACAAAATTAGGTTCATCATTGAAACCAACAGGTTCATTATCAGGAGCTAGAAAGGTGTCCCAATTTTCATTTATCGATGATTTAATAGATGTTTTCTTTTTCTTAGCCAGACCAGGTCTACTGATTGGAACAGCTTTAACCGAATATGTCTTTGTCTTCTTTTTTGATGCATTAACTTTTAAAAATGACTTAGGTAAAATACCTTTTAGTGCAGTATCTTTGCTTATAACTTTGTTTCTGAATACAAATTTGCCCTGATCGCTATTATTCCAATTATCCGGGGCACCATCCGACTCGTCGTTATCATCACCATCATATTTGTTTTCGTCATCATACCTATCACCGTGCTGGCTTGACTCCAGACCTCTCTGGGTCAAAAGATCGTCGAATCCATCATCTTTATATTCGCCATCTGATGATTCTTCAAAAGTGTCATTGTCTATAAAATCTTTATTAATACTATCGCTGTTTTGTTCTTGGTATGTTTCCTTTATTGAAACAACAGGCTTTTCATTGATGTAAGAAAAAAAGCTGACTTTGCTAAATGGTCCTAAACCAATCTCTTTTTTCTCACGCTCTTTTCTTCTTTTCTGATATTCTGCGTCCAAATAATTCACAATATCCTTGTATGTCTTACCATTTTCATACATCTCATTAAGAAGATACGAAGAGCATAAACCAAGGTAAATAGCAGTATCCGTAACGTAAACATGGTCTTGAGTAAATTTATGGTGCCTGGTTCTCCTTCTCCTAGTTACGGCAAATCCAATGGGGTTATTGATAGCATCTGGCAATTCTGGCATTTCCGCGTGTGGTAAGGTCGATTCTGGTGTGTGGCTTGTGGTATTTAGCATTTCATGAATTGAGTTGTGAAAACTGTCAGTCTGTGATTCTGGCTGACTGTCAGGTATAGAATCGTTATCAGATTGAGCATTGTCGGCTCGTATTTGGGGCTGCAAGTTGACCTGAGATCGCTGTTGGGTTTTCTCTTGAGTAAACAAATCGTTAATGGAGTTTGCACTTGATGACAAGTGAGCTGCAAGATCATTAGCTACAGCTGCATTTGCAAAATTCAACTCATGCAAATTATTGTCTTGAACTTGTGCACTTTCAATGAATTCTGGCCGTGATATCTGAACCGGTGGCTCTTGAGCTTGTTGTGGTTGTTCTTGGGATTCCGCATATTCTTGCTCATGCTGTGGTTCAGGTTCCTGATCTTCTTCTTCTTCTTCTGATTCTTCGTCAGTGGTGACAACTTTTTCCAATCTCATCTTTTGAAGTCTCGTTAGTTCTCTCTTATGCTTTTTTTCTGTAATATTATCTTCCATTAACTCGTACAAAGATCTCTTAGATCTGTTTGTCGTACCTTGATATTTCTTGAAATTTTCTAAGTATGTTGAAAAGTCATGTTTCTTATATCTATGTCCACTAACTTCATTTTTCTCACAAAATCTTCTCAATTTGATGTACTTTCTGTTTAGCATATACTCAATTTTGTCATCCGAATACCCTTTCTTGGAGAGTTGGTCCAATTGTTCTCTAGTTGCCAGGTTTAGATACACTGCGAGATCAGTGGTATAGACATGCCTTTGATAAAATCCATGATTTCTGGTCTTTTTTCGCAATGGTAGTAAATCAATGTGCTGAGACAAGCGCCGGCTTTGCCTTTTGGTCACTGCAGAGTTTTCAATTGTCTTTAGCGTCTGCATGGAGTAAAATGTGTTAGTTAGTATTATACTCCGACTAAAACTTAAAAATCTAAAGCATCAAAATACATACCTCTAAACGGTGAACATATCCCGAAGTTAGCAGTTCTGGCTCTTCATCCGAGTCTGGAATCACCAGCGAGCTCATCGGGGTTTAGTTCAATTCTTATATGAATCGGCAGCTATACTACCTGGGTGTTTTATTAGCACCAAGGCAAATCAGATCCACATACAAAATGCCAATGTAAAAATAAATATATAGTTGAAGCGTAAACAAGAGACGCCTAAGCACCACAACCGTGCACCACAAACAAACTATTCACGACGCGTCTGGAAATCCACCGCCAGCCAGTCTTTCCAACCGCCTGGTACGTAGAGGGCTTGTCAACTTTATCTGTCCAGAATGGCCCAGAATCCAGCTGTATGCCACCACCACACTAGCAATACTTTCAAAGTCACTAAAGTCTACAAGAATACAGCCAAACTTGAACTTATGTCAGGACCTAAGCCGGGAGCTAAAAAAGTAAGAGTATGTTATTACTATAACTATGATTTTTATTGTAAAACTGTCTAAGCAGAGTAACTAACTGATTGTCACAATAAACAGAGTACATTAGGAGTACAGGAAGCCACTGCAAGGCTATTTACTTCCACAAAAGGTCTTATACAGTCTTTGACCGCTTGGGCAAGTGAGACAGCTGGCGTTGAAGAAGTTTCTGCTTCTTATGTGAAGTTAGGAGATGATTTTAATGCTTGCCGTAAGGGGTTCTCTTCAGCGGGTGTCGATGTTTCTGATATCGAAGATGTTCCAGCTCTATTAAGACAGGTTCTGGAGACATCTTTGGCTCTTGAACCCTCACAGGAAACCTTAGATTCTTTTTTACCCAAAATTGGAGAGATCGTTAATGAAATGATTAAGACCCTAAAGATTAAGCAGAGTGAGTTTCAGGCATTGAATGAAAGTACGCTAAAAGAAAATAGAATCTCCTCTGAAAGGTCAGTATCCGGCCCCGCTGCTCCTAACAGCAATCAATTAAGTATACCTAATGGAAGGCATAGCGTTGAGACCAAAGATCCCTTGAGTAGGTTACAACAAAATAGCAGTCTAAAGAGGAAAGGCTCCAAAAGGTTCTCCGTTTATCAAAGTCTCAAGACTCAGCACGTTCCCTCATTTGCGGAGCCAATGATGGAGGAACAGGAGGGGATCAAGAAAATCCCACGTAGTCCTTTACAACAGGAAGTTACAAGAAATATAAGGGAATCACAAATTCAAACTAAAGTTGTCAATGGTGATTATCGGAAATCGATGGATACAGGAAACAGTTATGTATACCTAAAAATGGGCAACAAAGTCAAGAAGACCAACTTGAATCTTCCTACATCGTATGCACAATTGAGAATATCATTTACACAGAAATTTGGATACTCAAACGAAGAAGCCGAAGAACATCCGCCTTTTTACATAGCCGACGATAAAGACTCAATATCATATGAATTAGAAGATGTCAATAGCATCAGTGCTGGTTCAATAATATCAATATACGAACCAGATGTGACATCTATTATTGTCAAACACATGGAAAAGCAAATGGGTATGATGAAAGATGAGCTTGCTTCTTCTCAAAGTAAACTTTTAGAAAAGATGGAAGAAATTTCTTCTAAGAGCGTTGCTCAGACAGCTAATGCTCCATCTAAAAATACTTCTATTGCTTCAGGTTCCAAAGGTATTAAAACTTCCATTGATGAAAAAGAATTGAGGGACATACGTTTTGAACTATCAAAAATAAGGCAGGCATCAGCAGAATCTAAGAAGAAACTTACCGACACAGTTACTGATGTTCTTGCACTTGTAGGCCAATTCCAAAATTTGGGTACTTCTTCAGAAGGAATTTTGAGCGATCCTTATATGGAACATTGTAAGAAGAAAGTTAGTAGTGATTGCGAAGATTTAGTTAACAGAATAGATTTGCTTCAAGATGTTATTGAAACACTCAAAGGTGATATTTCCAGAAGAGGAAGTAGACCAACCAAACAACATCTTACAGAAGTTTACAAAGAAATGGAAGCCACCAAATCGGTGTTATCAAAACTTGAGTCTTACATGTCAGATGAGCGTAAAACTTGGAACGCAAGATGGCAAAATGGTTTGACTTTAATATTAGAAGAACAAGAATTTTTCAAGGAGCAAGATACGATTGTCAATTTGTTAACCGAAGATATGAAGAATGTGGATGAAACGTATTCTTTGATTTTGAAATGCTGCGACGAGCTAGATAAGAACCCAAGAGGACTTAATGCAGGCTTAAATTTACCATTGCCTGATCCAACGGTTTCTGCCAATGAACTGAAAGACGCTCTGTTATTACAAGTGCAAGCTTTGAATCCAGACCACGAATCAAGGGTTGAAGCGATCGCTAAAGCTGAAAGGATTAGAGAAAAGGAGAAGAATCTCGTTAAGGACGATGAGTTTAAATCAGAGCTTTCAAATTTTGTTGAAGGTGAAAAGTTAAAGAAATCAGGTGGGATTGATGAAGTAGAGAGACTGAGGAAGCAAAAAGACGAGGAGAACTTAAAAGGTCAGTTTGGTGTTGTTTAGTTATCATTTATGTATTATATTACTTTACCAGTTAAGGTAACGTGTTGCTATATAAACTATTTGTTTTATCCATTATGGCGTAAATATTATCAGTAAACCTACCGGCTGGGTCAGATTGCAAAGACTTCATCACAATCTTTGAAATCACACAGACTAGAAATCTTTCCGTAAAAGATGTTATTGACTCAAACCTTTTACTTGCTGCATCAATAAGTGGCACGTAAAACAACTTGAGAAAGAAATCCATGTTTTCTTTCTCTCGTTTACCTGTTACCAAAGAAGACTTCATGTATGTGTCAATAATTGATCTAAGCATCATTTTGAAATTTTGGAGTACTATTTCCCGTGAGCTATACGTGACAGTGAAAAGGCTGAACTTTAGCCTTCTTCGATAAAGATGAACACTTTTTCTATAGATTGTGAAGTAATCATAGCAGCCTATCGGCAGGCTTTCATATGTGCTATATTCTTTCGAAACGGTAAGCGATTGTGTATGGATTCTAAGTTTGCAATAATCAAAATATTCATTGTAGTCAGGACCACACTTGTAACATATATTAGAGCTTACCCAAGTTTTAGCTCTATTAGCAGTTATGTTAAATTCCTTAATTGGCTTATCCAAAATTTTCTTCATTTTCATGGCACTGTCAAAGTTTGCTGTGGCAAACAAAAAATCATCGGCAATACGAATAACCTTAGTAGAAATATGATTGCCTGTCCATTTGATGAGACACTGAGTAAGCCTATCATACAATAAATCACAAAATAATGCTGACATATGAAATCCTTGAAACACACCATTCTTTCTTACGAAAGTCTTACCAGATGTATAAACAGCAGTTTCAAACAATTGGGCCTCCAAAATGTCAATGATCTGTTTGAACGAGATCGTCAAGTTCGATGCACTGTCTCCAAGTATTTGGTATTGAATTGTATCCAAAGCCTTATCTTTATTTTGAGTAAAAATTTCAAGACTTTTTGTTAGGTATTTAATCGCCCGCTGATTTTCAAGTGATCCATCAGCTCGTATACCGGGATAAAAGTCTCTAGCAATTATAGTGTCAGTTTCATGGAACATCTCCTTGATTATTTCAAAAACCCTTGTAATTGGTATACTATCGTAACATGACTGGACGTCAAACTTCACTGCAAATATTTCAGGCTGTTTTCCATAAAGTCGAGTAAGTTGCTTCTTATATTCATACAGAACTTGTGGGATATCCGAGACTGACCTTGCGGTATTTTGCGTATATCTATCTTGTGTCATAATTAATAAAATTGGGCGGAATATTGTTTTAATCATCAAATGATGATAAAACCTTTCCCATTTGGGTCCTTTAAAGGGGACTACAATGGCCCTGAAACTATTTTGCTTTGGTAACACTCTTAGTCTACCAATGTAATGTTGGTTGAGCCTGAAACATAGTAAATTATTATGGGCCTCGGGTACTTCTTGTAAATTTTGACCAAAGTATTTATCTTTAAAACTTCTAACCAAGCGTTTCCAAATATCGTGCCTATAGTAAACCAGGTCTCTTGCTTGAGAGACCTCGGTGACATGACAAAATGATGCCACTAGTTTCGTTACAAAGTGCCTCAAAAGCCATATCAAGAACTCTTTGAATAAAATCTGTAACTTTTTAAATTCTTGTTTATTCAGCTTTTGGCCTTTTGATTTCAGCCATTCTAAATCCAGCAATTTGAAACTTTTTGTGAAATAATGAGCATGATGAATCTCAAACTTCCTTGAATGGATAAAAGAAACAATTAACTTATATATAAGACTTTTGTTTTTAGTACTGCCATAAAACTCTCTAGGAAAAATCTTTCCAAAAACAGCCATAATAAATTTGCATAATTGTAATTTGTTGATTTTCTTGGAAAGAATACTGCTATTTTCATTAACACAATTATGCAGGTTTTTTTCTTCATATGGTTTTGAACAAAAGCTGTCAAACATATATGAGTAACGGAATTGGTGTTTAGCATGGTTGGTCATCAAAATGTCACATAACTTCACCAGTTTTCTTAAGCTTTTTGGAACATTTCTTTTCTTGGAATCAAACTGGCTGGGAAACATTGCAGACAAATTTTCATTTAAGTTCACTGAAATTGGATTCAAATAAGCTTGCGAACAAGTTTCCATGTAGAGCATTTTGTCAACACCCACAGCATTATTATAGAATTTAGTGGGTTTTTTTTTTTCTTTTTTAATGGTTGAATTAGGACCAAAAATTTTAAGTTTCACGTTCCCATTTGTATGGTACCCATTGGTGTTCAAAATCAATTCTAAAAGTTGTTCATCCCCTATAAGTTTATGTATTATTTCAAACTCTGGTGATTTTAAAGTCAATAGCGCCATGTTTTTTCCTGGACACACAAAAGTGGAAGATACTGAGGAATCTTGACCCAATTCATACCCAATATTAATTGCATTCCGTATGTCTTTGGCAGTTATGTAAGCTATAACATTATTCATAAACTGAGCATGGCTTTGAGCAGAATTATTGTTTTGTATTAGTTGAATAGGCACTTCAGTACGTTCAGTTTCCGAAACTGGTTCGATAATTACCGTACGCAATAAGGATATGGCTCTCTCATTGTTGAGACCAGAGCTTAACCCTATGAGCTCTATATGATAAAATCCTTTGCTTAGCAGATAATCCTCCAATGATATAGCCATAGGAACGCTGGAACGCCTGGGAAAGAGCAATGCCAGTGGTGGAAGCGCCGATACAATGCTGTAATTCCCAGTCCTAAGAGTTTAAATCCACTGTTTACATGTGGGGATTGCAACATGATAGACGCGTAGACGCTTTCGGCTTCTCGCCAGGCCACAAACCTAAAAACTTGTATGAATTTCCTGGGTAAGATGATTGAAAGATTTTTGTTTACTTCACCATCCCCATAATGACCCCACTCTTGAATCAGAGACCAGATGAGTACGACAGCTACATCTGAGAAGTATGAGATTGACTATGGTACGCTCATAGTTAACAGTCAACTGCGAAAACTAGTGCCTAGAACACACTCTTGTGAACCTCAATTGGTCAAAGTCTGGACAGTTTATATTCAACCCCAGAAATCACAAACTATACTAAGGCTGATAAAGGAGCACTTTTCTGACCCAAATGTGGATTTGAAGCACTTAAAGCGATTTCAGAAGAAAGAAAGAGATGGCATAAGCTATCTTTGGGTGCTCTTAAGTTCCATAGAGCATATCAGATCTGAGTTTGAGCTGCAAGAAATCTTAAAAGCAGAGTTACCTGATGCTATGGTCGAACTCGTTGATATACCAATCAACAAGCCTTTTGACAAGCAGCTCAATATCGAATGGTCGAAAAAGTACTGGCCAATAGTTTGGAAGGGAAATCCTATAATCCAAGAAATGAATCAAAGTTGTGCATCACTAGACTTAGCTTCTTCATTGAAGCATCTAGAATACATAGCAAGCCTTTCGAAAAAGTCTACAAATAAAGAGGTATGTTTATTATTTTACAGAATAATGTCTCAAGACACAACTTTTTTGAATTGCAAAAAATACTAACATGTTGTTTCAATTATTTAGTTACCCATAATAACTATATTTGTGAACCCTGACACAAATGAAATCATGGCAAGCAGTGAGGATCGCAGATCTGATAAAGATCTTTTAAGCCATAGCATAATGTGCTGTATTGAGCAGATAGCCAATAAAGAATTGAAAAGAAGACAAGAAAGCGCTTCATTCGATAGTAGCACTAATAACTATCTATGTTTGAACTATCATGTCTATACAACTCATGAGCCATGTACCATGTGCTCAATGGCCCTGGTACATTCTAGAATTAGCAAACTATTTTATATTAAAGATTCAAAAATCACCGGTTCAATCAATCCCACAAGTGGTTGTGGGTATAGCATTCACGTATCATGTTCTTTGAATTGGAAATACGAAGCTTGGAAAGTAGTCGATGAATCAAAGTATCTCCAGGGTGTATCTATAGATCCATATGTTGATGTATGAAGAATTGTAAAATTTATAGAGACATTCATGTACCTTCATTGAAAATTTTTTGTTCTAAAGCTATTAGTTTATCTTTAAGTTCAGTAATTGTGGACTCCAATGGGGGTGACTCATAATCCAAATTCTTTAAGTCTTCAACAACCGTTTTGATTTCCTGTAGCTCAGAATCTAGTTTAGACTGTAGAGCTGAACACTCCTTGTCTAGTGAAGCATTAAGGTTCTGCATTTGGCCCGCTAGTACTCTTAATGGTTTCAATTGCATGTCAAGATTACTTTCATTTTCCAGGTCCCCAGATAGTTCAAAATCTTCTATTTCATATTTAACGGCCTCAAAATCTTTATCCTTTTGACGAGCCAGTGCATCATAGATCGCCATCTCAAGATCTGAAGAACTTGTGGGATTGGACTGTCCTTTGAGCAACGTAGAATTCAGCATTTTCTTAAACTTTGTATGCGGTAGGATCGTAGTAAAATCTTTCGATTGTAAAAGAAATTTCTCCAATAACTCTCTGGAATCTACATGATCAATTTCGTCTGCTTCATTATAACCCTCCATTGCATATGCTTTATATTCTGACAGTGCTTGAGTTGATTCTGAAGCTTTTACCTTGCCGTTGTTTGTAAGAGCCAGATGATTGGCACACACTATCACTTCCTGCTTTTGTACCAGTCGTAACCACGCGTCTAGCTCGCACCAACGCTATAACGCTACGACGAAACTAAGATCGTCGAGTCGCTGACGCTCTCTCTGGAGAACTGCACTGGAGGCATATGTATATTATCTTGGACCTGGACATGATGCCCACCCAATGCTGTCTGTTGGTGTATCATGGGTCCACTACTGACCGCTGAGCGCAAAAACCTTTATCACAATGGAACTAGTAAGTTTATTTGCAACTTCTTAACTTACACACTGCTTTTGAAATTTTACTAACTTATGATTTACAAATTTTCTGCTTTACTAATAGCTACCTAAAGGTCAACAGAATAATACAGAGGTTACCAGACAAGATCAAGAGAAAATTAACCTTTTCTCTACGCTCATATCAAAGAAAGATACTCTTGAATTCACTTTAAAAGATTTAGAGCAAGAAAAAGAATATCTTGATGATTTATCACTGGAGATTGAACTTGTGGATGAAGATGAAAAAATGAATTACAAAATTGGCGACATTTTTGTACTAATGAAGCAAAAGCATATAGTCGGTAGATTAGAAAAGGATACGGAAGAGCTGGATGGCAAATTAACAGAATTAAAAAGCCAGATTGATGAGCTTGATGGAAAGTTGAACGTGCTTAAAAAACAATTGTATGCCAAATTTGGCAATGCCATCAATTTGGAAAGATGAAAGTAACTTATCATTCTACCAAAAACCGATTTGTATATATGTTTTATTGCGTTGTTATATATTGGCAACTTAAATCTAAACCGATGCCTCTATTCAATACATGATTATCTATAATACTTATGGTAATTTATTTTATTTTAGCCTTGGTTATATTAGAGCTGCTTTTTCTCCTTGGATGCACAGTAAACTTGCCTAACACAGAGTATATAACAGAGCCAACGACTACCAAAACAAGTCCAAGGTAATAGTGCAAGTTAAACTTATAGCCAAAAGCTCTGAAGCTAATTATCAATGAAATAAATTTTCTTATAAGTAATATCATACTCACTGTCAATGAGCTCGTATGCACAGCTAATGTGTTGACTCCCCAGACACATATATACTGTGTTACACAGTTTATTAGCAACCAGTACCAAAAACTGTCATTTTCGATGTTGTCGAACTCCTGGCTAAGAGGTTTGAAAATGAGTCCAAAGAGTGGTAATCCGTAAAAATGTGAATAAAATAAGATTTCTGTAGATTTCACCTTACCATAGATCCTATAAGATTCTTCTGCATATAGGCCCATTACAGAGTTTAGGCAAGTGGCAAAAAACAATATTGAAACGCCTACAATGGTGTTCCAATCATACGAGTTTTTTATTTCAAACAAGGTTTGGTTGTCTATATTAGATGACGCAAAAGTGCATACCGCAACGCCAATTGAGACTAGTGTCGCTCCGAGGTTCTGAAAGACAGTAAATGTTTTACCCCAATAAAGCTTTCCAATGACAATTGTTATGGATGAACCCAATGATCTGAATATGATATGAAATGGCACGGAAACTTGAAATTTAAACACAAAATTATTTAGCGTAGAAACTGTGAAATGTAGAACAATCGAAATGATGTAGCGCCTGAGCGGTATGATGGGTTTCTCTACCCACAGGTATTTCATCGTATTTTTCTTAAAGTCTACCAACAATAACCAGGAAATGAATGCAACAAAACCGAATTGAAACAGGGTCACAAGAATGCCAGCATGCGAATCTGCTTTTAAGATCTTTTCCAGGGAGTAAACATTGGAACAACAGCCTCCTATTGTTAAAGATACACCGGTGAGCAAGCCTTGCAAGCCTGTAATCGCTGTAGTCGACATAATTTTCAATTGCTAGCTGTAATTCATAATAATATTCCTGAGAAACGTCTGGTAATCGGCACTTAAAAGTATAGAAACTACTTCTTCAAAAAAATACGTGGAGGTCAACATGTTAGGGCTGTGAACCAAAAATAGGAATCGAGGCACACCAAGAAATCCAGGCAAAAGTATGATATGTTTTATTATAAAATCGTATATATTCCAAAGGAAAAGCTAAAAACTACAAACAGTTGGGTGTTTACCTCAAAACTGACAGCAGGGATAACTTCAGACAGATGCAATCAAACCAAATTCCTAAACTACCATCCATTGACTCTTTTAGGCTCAGCAACATTGTCGATGCCATTGAAGATTCAGCAATTGTTAGACAAAAGCCAATTGAAGCAGTGCTTCAAACATCAAAGAACTACAGTAAGGATTTGGATGATCAAGTAAAGCATATACTTAATACTGAGCAACAAGAGATAGTGGATCGCATGGAGAACATCTTGACTTACTATGGTGATATGACCAAGCAGATTGCAGCTGTGCACAAGGAGATTAACCATGACTCTAGCGACTTCAATAAAACTAACGTGAGCGACGATATTAAAGAGATAACAGGAACAATGGTTCAGTCGAAGAAAAAGATTGATAAACTTATAAGACGTTTGAAGAAAATTGAACAAAAACTTCCTGGTAAAGAAAGATTATTTCAGCATAAGTCTCCTCATGAACAACACTATCACGAGCTTTACAAAATAGGAATGAAAGGTGAACCTGTACCGCAGCAACGAATTATAACCGAAAGCTTTGCTGGACAAACAAATGATGCAGAAGATGGTGCAAAGTCACAAAAACATGACATTAAAAGACAACAGTACTTACAATTGGAGCAAGAAGTGGATGGATTGATGAAGAGGACAACGAGTATATCTCGCCAAACCAATCTATCGGCATTTGTCAATCCAGCTATGTCAATAGTCAACAATAGTAAGGATCAACTAGGTGAGGCAGAGGTGAACCCAGAGGTGATTACTATGAGGACAACTATGAATCGTGCAAAAGATGCGCAAATTATTGATGGATTGAAGAAAATGCTAGATACTTGATGAGAGACAATATGTATTTATAAACAACAAAAAGAATATGTGGGTCATGAAAAGCATATATTTATATAATTGTATTATTTTGTATTATAGTGATGACGAAAATAAAGACATATAAAGGGAAAACGGTAAATCATAATTCGTCAGTTGATAATAGTAAAGCAGAATCAGTTATTTGTGTGAATTTTTCACTAATTTTGGATTCTGCGTATAGCTCCGGCAAACTTTTATGTTTCTCCTTTTGAAAATCTAACTGTCTTTCTATAAGCTCATTGAAGCTAGGGTCAATAGGAACATTGCCTAAATATTTCAAATTTAAATCATGAGACAGCTTTTCGCCACCACCTGAACTAAAAATGTTTGTGCACTCGTCACAATATGGACATATAAAACCCGACATATTTTCTATAATACCCAGTACTTTGAAGTTCACCTTTTGACAAAAATTAATTTCCTTTTTCACATCGTTAATAGATATCAATTGCGGAGTAGTTACAATCACTGCTCCTTGGACATTATCTGCATACCTCAACTCTTCAGCAATTGCAATATGTTCGTCAGATGTGCCTGGAGGAGTATCGATAAGCAAGTAGTCCAAATGTTCACCCCATTCAACATCTTTCAGAAATTGTCTAATCATTGCTGTTTTTTTAGGACCTCTCCAAACAACCGAATTACCTCTGTCGTTCAACAGGAATCCAAGGGACATTAGCGATAAATTCTTTGTTTGATCATAATATACCGGTACCCAGCCACCACTTGAGGACTGGTGAATCTTAGCTGTTTCAAGACCAAACATTCTCGGGAGTGAAGGCCCTGTAAGATCTATATCTAGCACGCCAACTTTATATCCTTTGTTAACCAAGGTCAACGCCAGTTGGGTAGTAACAGATGATTTACCCACACCACCTTTGCCGGACAAAACCAAAACAACATGGTCTATGTTCTCCAGTGATTTAGGCTTCTCTGTAGATGCCATCAAGTCTCTTGCGTCTTTTCACCGGATTATCACTCTTCCAGCAGCAGCTGTAACCGTTAGCTAAGATAAAGTACTCCAATCTCCAGCTTATCAAGCAGCTTTCAACCTTGTAATTAGTAATTGTCCCTCCAAGGCTAATCGCGTGGATAAAAGTTTACGCCGATCGACTACATAGTTTGCTAGAAGCAAAGAGAGGGAAAGCAAAAAAGATAAACGCAGATCAGTAGTAGGACCGGGAGGACAGCCATGTATGTAAATCAGGGGTTATTTTCTGACCACAAGGAGGGAAAAGTTATATGTTTATACAAGCATAAAGGCATATCGATCAACCATAAACTTTTCAAACTGCCTCATAACTCAAGCTAGGCATCATTGCACAATCGCAAGACTAATATGAGCACAACAAGGTATGCATAGTTTGATTTGAGTTGTTATGTACCTCGACTTTTTGAACATGTTACTAACTTATTATAATTACAGTCGATACTCTTCGAAAGCACATCAGAGAGAAGGGCGTACTGCTCTTTTTGGTACCAACCAGCCATCAACCCATTCCAATGGCAATTCCGTTGTGAATGACAATCCGTTATACACCAATGTGAACGGTGTAGTTTCAAGTCCGAGTTCTTCAACTTCATTGAATAACTTTGCCTCTCCACATGCCAGAGTAGGGGGTATGGTTGATGACTATAAGCGCTCTTCATCTCCGTATGAAGATGTGAAAGGAAAGAAAGATTTTTCGGCCTCTATGATGTCACAGTTAGAGTCACAAAACGAAGAAGAATACGGTATTATGAGTGAGAAAATTGGTGTCTTAAAAAATCTAGGGCTAGGTTTAGGCGATCAAATAAAAAAATCACAGATTAATTTAGACTCATTTGGAAGTGACATGGATTCAACTAGGCAAAGATTAAAAGGTACGTTCAATCGTATGATGGTTATGGCCGAAAGAAGTGGAATAAGTTGGAAGACTTGGTTATTGTTTTTCTCTTTTGTATTCTTATTATTCTTCTGGGTGTGGATATTTTAAAATAGTTTTATTACTTAATATTACTTCGTATACATCAATCAAATCGGCGACTTAAAAAAAATCATTAATGACATATGCATTTATCACATGCTTAAGAAATCCAGAAACAGAAAAGGTTCTTTTTTTGAAAACTAATAAATAAAAGTAAGAAGAAAAAACACAGCTACATAGACATAAATAAATGGCAAAATAAAAGAGAATTTGAAACAACGAAAACTAGCAAATTATCCAATTTAGTACACTGAATAGCAGAAAAAAACAATAAAAAAATAGAAACACAGGTAAAAGGAAAAGCAGCATGTCATCATCATAAGGAAAAAAGGAAAATGATATTCTCAGAAATAAGCATCAAAAACTGCAACATAACATTATAAATACACATGTAAAACGGAGATTGTGAAGTGCTAAAGTCATCTATTGTCAACATGTTTTAGCTTAATAATAAAAGGGTTCAGAAGAATGCAACACAAAAAAGCGATACCCTACACAACGTTAATCAAGCCGCCTCTTCTTCGTTAACTTGGGATTCTACCGCGCCGACATGATCAAGACTCCCTTCTCCTTCACCATTTGGAGCAGATGTAGAGTCTTTATCATTGGTTCTAGGAGCAAAGTTTCTCCCTCCTCTACCTCCTCTAAAGCTTCCACCTCTACCTCTTGTGCCCCTGAAACTTCCTCTTCCCCTAGAGCCATTGAAGCTACCTCTGAAGTTAGAGCCCCTAAAATTGCCTCTTCCACCTCTAAATGATCCTCTAGCAGGCTTATCACCCATGTTAGGAATGTTAGTTCTTTTCTTACTGACATTGATGGTTCTATCTTTGAACTCAGACCCTGACAACTCAACTGCTTTATCAACAGCCTCGACAGTTTCAAATTCAATATAAGCGTAGCCTTTTGGTCTATGAGTGAATCTATCATATAAGATTGTAACTCTATTAACAGTACCGCATTCTTTAAATAAATCTATTAAATCTTGAGGCAACGTTGAGAAATCAACGTTACCAACAAAGACTGAACGTGAGTCAATTTCTTCTTGGTTTTCAGGTTGATGAGGAGCAAGTTGCTTTGGAGTTTCTTGAACCTGAGTAGATTCTTCCTCAGCGCCAGCTTGAACTGATGATTCATCGGCCTGCTGAGGTTGACTACCAGCACCACTTTCGCCAAATGGAGTTGCTTGCTCAAAAGCTTTTACTGGATCGTCGTTAATTGACATTTTGATTTGTTAGTCTACTACGTATTTATTTGAATTGATGTAAAGGGAAATTCAACAAATTCAAGTAAAGTCTTTATGATTCTGGAGAAGTTTAAAGGCTCACGGGTAATATGGGATGACAGATTTTCAAAATAGACTTTCGTGAAAGGCAAATATGAGCGTCTTCTTTCCTTCAATATGGCACAGGGTGACTGAGTGTAATTGCTTGCAAATTGAATTATTTCACTGGTCTTATGTATGGGAGAATAGGTAAGCAAAATGTCAAACATCGATTAGCTCCACCACCACCACCAGCAATGTTCGTTCCTATTGTGATTATTAAACCTCTTTGTGCACGGATGTTATAAATTTGTTGTCAGTATAAGTCACGTGCAACCATTTTTCACACTACCTGACAAAAAATATTTTTTTTTTTTTTTAGTTTTGCTAGACTTGTTATCTTAAATACTCTGATTCCTACAAAAGCAGGTAATAGAAGCCAACAATAAAACTACATACTGAGGACGTACACATAGATTTCACATATATTTAAGCTTGTTACGACTAATATGGTTTCCGTTAGAAGAAGAAAGATGAACAGATCTTCTGTCAAGAAGGCTACGAGAAAAGTCAAAGACAAACAACGTAAAATCACAATTCAAAGCAACCCTATTATCGCTGCGAACTGGGATCATAAGTTGACTTTTGCGCAAAATTATAAGAAATTAGGACTGCGAGCCAGGCTTGGAAAAGAGACTGGTGGTGTCGAGAAAGAGATTACCGAAGTTAACCAGGTGATAAACGAGTTAGAAGACGAATTTGAATCCGATATTGAAGATGACAACAGTGGCGACAATGAACAAGATCAGAAAGAAAATGATACTACCAATGAGTTAGATGAATATGACCCTGCTAATATTCTCGAGGGAACTGCGAAGATTGTCAAAGATGAAGATGGAAATGTTGTTAAAATCATACACGGTACTAAGAAGATTTCAAAGACAAATGATGAAAAATCTAAGCCCAAGACAGAAGTGGTTAAGCAACTGGAAGAGTTAGCTCAAATAAAGATAGTGAAAGAAAGAACACAGTCAGAAAGGGAAGAAAATTGGCTAAGATTGTTATATGAGAAGTATGGAGATGATTACGTTAAAATGAAATGGGATAAGAAACTAAACCCGATGCAACATGGTGAAGGTGCTCTAAAACGTAAGATGTTCAAATGGAAAAAGACCAATGGAATTGCATAAATAGATAGATAGATCAACATACGAATAAATAAACAAGTGAGATGCACATCTGTTATTATATTTTTGTAATAAGTCAATCCAAGGTATATTATCACCTGACTGCTCCGATGTTGCGTGTGCCACATAAGATTCGAATAAAACAGGTAGTTAGTTTATTGTGGCAGCAAACGCTTATGCATGAATTTAAGACTCTGCGTAAGACTTTGTGGAATGGCAAATACTTAGCAGTGTTGATGAGCAATGCTAAGATTGACTTCTATATATGACTTCTGTATACTAATTTTTATACGTGCTTTACAAAACCAGAAATTGAATTCACTTGAAAGTGGTTTCTATTAATAAATCGATTAACCAACAATTAAAAGAGTTGTAAACCACATTCACAATGAGCCCGTGGCTAATAACTAAACCGGTTATCTATTTCAATGCCAGGGAGAAGAGAAGGCTGTTAAAGCTGTATAAATATATCCAGCTATACAATTGATATATTTTTAACTTATAATTTACTTTGTCGCGAGCAGGAGATGCACAAAAAAAAACGAACTTATCTACTATAAGTTGTATTACTAATGCTTATTTTTATACAAACTGGTGTTTCAAGAGACCAATTAAATGATAATGTATTTGTATTCGTTCTGAAAGGTACATTGAAATAGCAGATTGCATTTTCGGTTTTGAAGCGCTGTAAAATTCCGCCGTGACTCGTGATGCTGCCCTTATTTCTTTGGGTAGTACCCACGATTAGTTCTTTTTGCGGCCGAATATCAATAGGCAAACGGCTACAGCCCATTACCCAAGCTACTAGAATGATATAGTTCAACCAAAAACTATACGATTACTGTAACAGAAGATATCAGTAAGTGTTGGTGAGCCCGATAGCCCATATTTTTGGGGCTGGAGATAAGTAGTATTTACCCAAAGATAAATCCAAATTCCCGAGGAAGGCGATAGAAGCCATGCAGGCGGCGCAAAACTAAAAACCCTAACTGCCTTAAAGATCTGAGTCATCTGATCGTTCCCTTTGATGATAAATACATATATATATATGCTATATTATCTTCAGCCACACATATCTAGTGTCGGACTTATCAATAACCGTTTTTTTATGCATTTTTAACATTGATAGCCATGAAAGAAACTGCCATTCCAACAGCAAAAGAGGAAGAACCACCTATTTTGGATGACAGCGACGATTACACCGGGGATGATTTGCCTTCGTTTGCCATGCACAACTACTTGTTTAACAGACCTATTTTTTTCAATGAAACTTCCATACAGCTGTCTCAATTGCCCGGCTACTCTGAGAATGCTCCTAACACGGATAACACTTCGACTTTTAGAGCAGATCCGATAGAGCAACCCCATCTTTTACTCCTGAATAACCTACATAAGATAAAGCCGTTAGACACGGCTGTAAAAATTACCATCGAGATTACAAAGGAACGTCCCAGGCATAATGAAAATAACACACTAGCAAATCCTTTGAAAGAATATAAGGCCGGTGATTATATTCATGGTATTATTAGGGTTGTTAATCCAAGTAATGAGGATATTAACTTTGAGATGTTTTTAGTCAGTTTAGAAGGAGAAATAACAGCTCCTGTAGGTCATACAACAGACAATGTTAAGTTGAAAAGATCAACTTTCTTGAAGAGTTTTGACATTGGAGCTTGCTTCCTCCAAAGTGAGTTGTTTCCGGAAGAGGACTCAAAGCACCAAAAATTGTGTCGCTGTCCTTATAATAGTTATGATGATCATTATTATGGTATACCGGACTCAAAAGTTTTGGTGGCAGGCCGCAAGTATAAAAAGTACTTTACTTTTAGATTACCGGAGACATTGTTAGATGACTTTTGTGACCATTCATATTTCTCACATTTTAAAGAATTGCCACCTTCTTTTGGCAATGATATTGAGAGTTGTCAAGGTGAATCTGAAAACATTGAAATTAACCCTATTTTGGGCTACGGTAAATTACAACGACCAGGTTCTCAAATTGTTACTAACGACTATTCCATAAAAGGACAATCTACTCAATATTCAATTAGAGCACGTCTCTTGGCAAGTGATCCGAACTTGGAAAGATCATCTGATATTATTGATTACGTTATGATTCAACAATCAACATGTTTCTTCAGGTTTGTCTCAATTCCTTTGGAAAGGTTACATACCGATGACAGTTTAGCTCGTATTTTGGATAGTCGTAAATTACATCCTCAATCCACCTGCGTTCAATTTGAGTCTTATGGTAGGTTACTGGACTCCAAAGTGGAAGAACTTAAAGAAAGGGCTAGGCTTTATAATGCTGGAGTAACTGACGAAATTGAGCTTCAAGCCATACTAAATGACACCTTCAGTGAGACCAAGAAAAGGATGCAACTGGCCATCAAGAAGAAAGTTGAAGCTCAACAGTTTTCTCAAAAAAACCCATTGGCCTCAAAATCAGACGAAAGTTCTAAATTTGACGTATATGAGTACGAAATTGATTTAAGCAAAAAGGCTCTTTTCAAAAAAGGTGAGCAGGCAGGTACTCTATACATGAAATTTAAGATTCCAAAAGATCAAGCTATGAAATATATTATTCCCCCTGGATTGGCTAAACTGGGTGGCCTGAGTAAGGATGATGACAAAACAAACTTGATGGAGTCTAAATCAACCGTTGATTCTTTATTCGATAGTGGCGGTTCTATATCGACCGCAGAAACTCCACAATACTCACTAGATCCCAATGATGTTAGTTTCCCGATACCAAATTCATTAGCTGCAAGTGTTCCGTGGCTAGAACACTTTGATGTGGAATTGGCATTCTTGCCATCATCTAAAGATTTAAGCCCTCCAGAGCTGATAGAGTCTCGACATGCATTAAATGCAGTCACCCTGAGTTCAATAGAGCCAATGCCTTTTACTATTGACTCTAACATTTTTGCGGAGTCAACAAAAAGGCGTGTTAGCGTAAGAGAACTCTTGTTGAAGACCAAAATGGAGTTCAGTGGAAAATTTGGCAGTCTAAAGCGTTTGGCTGAGGTTTCACATGCAACTGTTCCAAAAAGTATGTACAAAGATCTAAAATCAATCGTTAATATGCAAATGAGACAAAATATTATCAATGTTTTCAAGAAGCATGAATATGAACCTAGTGACTTGAAATGGTCGGCTCATCAAATAACAGTAGTAAGCGATCACCCAGAAAATCCTTTGTTATCAACATCATCGCCACTTTCTTCTTCTTCTTCTTCTTCTTCTTCTTCTACTACTACTTCCCAAAGACTTATTTGGAAGTCAAATGTTAAAATACCATTGAAGTTAGATGAAAGCAAAGTGAGAAATTTGTCTATTGTGCCTAATTTTGAAAACTGTTATGCTTCTCGTTTTTACGGTATCCAACTAAGTCTTGGTTTTAAGAAACATAAAACGACTTCAAACATAGTTATTCCTATTCGTGTTTCAAAACCTTGAAATTGACTTTCTGATTTTTGACATTTTATTTACATCCAATTATACAATAGTGACACAGTATCTTTTTATAAAATTTCTACAATTCATATATTAAAAAAAATAAATTTAGCTATCATTAAATAGAATATTTTTTTTTGGGACGATCGTGGTATTTTTACATAGTTTAAACAGAAGCAACCGTAGAAACAACGTCCTGCTCAACAGGCGTCTCTTTTTTTACTTTATCCGCACTCGTCATAGAAGAAGGGGTTGATTTACCTTCAACTGATGCGCTTGTAATTTCAGTAGTTGATTGCTCCAATTTCTGTGAATGGGTTGATGATTTACTATGTGGCACATTTTGGAACAATTGATGAAATTTTTTATGATGCTGTAGGTTTTCCAATACTTGCTCGCTATTATTGGTATTGAAATTGAAAGTGTCATCATACCAAATGTCAACCGAGTTGTCAAACAAAATTTCATGATATGAAGAAGAAGCACCTAATAACTCGGTTAGTAGTTGGTCAACATCCGGTATCCTGTTGTTGGTACCTCCTAATGATATTTCTAAAATTGTTTCATTAATAGTTTTGAACACTTGAGAACATCTTTTAGCAAAGACCCAATTCTCTGAAAACCCATCAAGAATCTCAATACACAAATGAATATCTGTCTTGGATTCAACTAAATCAATTGACCATTGACATAAACAATATAAAATCGTGGTACATGTGGTTAAGAATCTGTATAATGTTATCCAATTCAAAGGAAGCATATTCGATGTGTATAAGCTATACGTGTGAGACAAATTTTGCAAGCAGTATTTTCCCAAAAGTTCTAATTTTTGCAATGAAGGATTAGGAAATAAGTAAGAAGGTCTGTAGAGTAACATTAAGATATGATAGTATCGTGCTGAAACCCAGGATGTCGATCCATGAAATGAAATGGACGAAAAATCAGTTTTTCTGGATTTAGGAGAGATTCTAGCTGCATTCATAGACCATAGTTCAACATCATTTCGTAAATTTTCTGAAACAGCTTCTTTTTCCTCATCGGTTTTGTATTTTTCAGCAGCTGAAACACTATGAACTTCAGTTAAAATACACCCTTCAATTCTTCGCATTTCTATGATGCTATTTGTCACTTTTAGACTCTCCACTTCTTCTGAGTGCATAGGACTAGGCAGTGGGACATTAATATCTTCATCTCTTATTGAGACCGGTCTTCCAAGACTTACGGAAATCAAACGATCCATATTATAAACCGCCCAGAATAGTCTGTATCTCATTTCAATCTCAACTACAGTCATTTTACGTGATTCTAATTCACGTACTTTTCTATTTAGTCCAAGGGATATAGCTAATCTTGTCAATACACCAACAATTGACCAAGAATACGTGCCTTTAGGATCAAAGAACGAATATATTGCCAGCAATAATAAACTTCTAACGCTATCGACATCTTTGTAGTTAATCACTTTGTTAACTAATTTCAGAGAGACAGACGAGAAGAACTTTGAATAGCCCTTGTCGGCATCAATTATACCAGCCCTTTCTAAGGTGGTACACCCAATAGCCATGATCATACTAACCTCAAAAGTTAAACTTGGATCAATACTGATAAATGACCGATCCAAGTCAAAAAGATTTTCGAAATCCAGCTTTTCGATCTTTCTTATAAACTCCTGTTTATTCAAAAATGGATATGACCTGTGATTGTGGTCCAAATATGCATTGATGAACTGCAAAGCAATATCTTTGTTTAATAGCAAAGGTTCAGTCGGGTACCCTGATGGGCTGTTGACATTTATCAATGATCTTAAGACATTAGTATGGACATTATCCAATGTTGTATCAATTCTATCGCTGCTAGACCTTCTTGTTTCCAAAAATGGAGCACTTTCCAAGTTATTTCTACTAGAGTCTTGTCTTGATTCTGAGGTAGATACAGAGGAAACCGAGCCGCCATTTAAACTCATTGAAGCATTGGTAGGTGATTTCGACATAGACCCTAAAGCTTTCTTTTCTTCATTTGCTAACATAAATTGAATTGATAATGATTTCTGCTGCATTGACGCATGTTGAGGTTGAAGTTGAGAGGGTGATTGGAACTGAGGAAGTATACTCGGCACTTGCTTTTCTTGTTGTTGCTGGGTAAGAGGTGGCAATATCTGCTGTAATGGATGAAGCGAATGTGCCTGTAAGGATAGCTGTGTTGTCAGCTCGCTTCCTGTTGGTAGTGAAGGAGGAGATGCTTGGGGATTCGGAGTGAAACTTTGAGCAATGTGAGGCCTTGGAATCTGTTGAGGTTGAGTGTGTGGGGTATTTGGGGCGGGATATAAATGAGTAGATTGCTGCAGAGTAGACTGAGGAAGCGGCTGTCTAGTGAAGGATGGAGGTGATGTTGCATTTAGTGCTGTAGAATGAGGATGAGGTATTGAAATATGATCTAGACTTGATTTTGCGTATTGATGTGCCAAAGGAGGGAGAAAAAGAGGATCATTCATTTTTTGAAGCTTGTATTGGCCTGATTTCTGCAAATGATATAATGAAGACGCCGCATTATTCTCTTCTGTGGTTGGGCGAGTAGGGAGTGACGTATTGCCAGTAGGTGAAGTCAACGAACTAACCGGAGTTACGTTAACTTGTTCCTGTGTTGAATTATCCTTCTTTTTGTTCTTGCGATCAGTATACTCACATGTTGTATCCACTCGTAAACAATGGCTACAAACAGGAAGTTCCCTGGAACATTTCTTCTTCTGCTTTCTGCACCTAAGGCAGGAATATTGGCTATACGCTGGCATTGGCCCTATAGTGCCACAGTAAGGCTATAGAAGAAAAGTTGCAACTTGATGTCCAGGGAGTCGGGGGTTTTTCAATGTCAAAGATGTGGGTGCGTTAGGAACTTTAAAAGAATATCCGCTTGCGCTACAGATAGTCGCATTGTCACGGTCAATCACGTCATCCCTTGCTCTGCCTGGCAACGCCTGGCTTACGGCACTCGGTCTTTCCACTCGCTGATTTCCCTGTTTTTCCGAGGCAGTCGGGCATTTGCGCAGACCCTTCTGGTGCATGTCGCAGATGATAAATAATTGTTGTATTATATCTATATTGTCTATGTGTTTATTCTCTATTAAGATACGGACAGCTCTACAATATTCGCTGCTTATTTTTTTACTGGACCTCTAAGTAAGTAGAAGGGAATTTTCTGTTCCTTTAACTTCAGAGCATGGTCAACTATATCGACCAACCTAGCAGCCTTCAAGCTACCTGTCTTGGATCTGATGTCGGTTCTATTCTCGTCCCAGTAAGCTGCAAGGAATCCCTCGGATAATTTTTCGTTGGCACTGCAGATATCACTGAGTTCATTACAGTAGGCGACATCCTTAGGGAACTTTAAGTCATGAAAACTCTTACCTTCACCTTTTTCTTCCACCTCTTTAGCATAAAGGTCTAACATCTCTTTTTCGGAAGGTAAAGAAATTCTATCTGCAATAACTCTTGAAATATATTGAGCTTGGGATTCACAAAATGGCATTGGAATCACATTCTTTGGCAACCCAATATTTATTAATGTTGGGTCTGGAATATAAAACATTTGCCTGTATAGATATCTAATGGAGTTACCGTCGGTGACAATAGCTGTCTCAGAATCAGTGTAAGATTTGAGGAAAGGAATTTTGTAAAGATAACCTGTACAAAAAATAACTGTATCGAATCCACTAATGGTTTCACCATCAACAGTAGTTATAGTCTTGCCATTTTCATAATCGTATTTGGCAACTTGTGAAACCGTATCAACGCCTTCTATATCGATATCAGCTAATGCAGAAGGCGAGTTAGCGGAGACAACAACTTTCTTAGCGACAGTGCTTAACTGGGTTGAAATATCAATGCCAGAAGCGGAATTACCAACAACTAATACTGTTTGGTCAACATAATCAGCAGCGCTTACAAAATATTTTGCGTGGGTGATAGCTCCAGGCTGTTTTTTGTTCCAGTCTTCCAAACCATCTACTTCTGGGATGTACGGCAAATCAAAATGGCCTTGAGCTAAAATGACATAATCATACTTAGCTGTCTCATTGTTGTATTCAAGCACCCATTCATTTCCAACTTTTTCCAAGGAGGATACATTGGCGTTGAAAACAAAATTAACAGTTTGAGGTATGGTTTTAATATAGCTGTGAATATAATCAGCGACTTCTGCTCTAGTGGGGAATTGTTCGCATGATTCAGGAAAAGGAAAGTCCTTGTATTGCATGATCTGTTTCACAATATTAGTCTCTAGATGCTCATACATAGGTGACACAAACTTGGATTTATCACCTGTTTCTTCTGCATCAGCAGTAGTACTTGGGACTGGCGGAGCTAAATGCCCTTTATCAGCTGTGTAGTACCATAGGCCACCAGCTTTATCTCTTCTTTCGTAAACGTCGATCTTGGAAAACAAATGAGAGGCATTTGGTTCCAAAGCTAATGATTTTGCAGCGGCAACACCAGCTGGTCCAGCACCAATAATAGCAATTCTTTTGTTTGACATTTGAATATGTTTCAGCTAATTCCCTCCCAAACAACAGTAACTTTGTGACCTATATGTACTCATAGAAAACTTAGACCGGGAAATCTGATGATATTTATGGAGCGAAAAACCTAAAGATAAAAGGATATTAATCGAGTAGTGAACTACTGACAAAATGCCGATATGCGCTACTTTCAATTTTGTATGAAAATGGAAATGGTCCGATTTCTGTTTTGCTGATCCGACATCACTTGGAACAGTAAGTCTGTTTTTTAAAGAATTAAAAGATATAAACAACACTAAAACATTAAATAGAAACTATGGAGAAGATAGAAAAAGTACAAAAAATAATTGCGCAAAAAATAAGCTACACAGCATCAGTGGATTTGATTACATCAATGATGTCTATTTCATCATCTGAGTCAACAACTTGACTTCGATCATAGTATGTCAAATCATTGTTCTTAGGTGACAAGAACCATCTGAAACCTTTGGATTCTATGTGCACAATATAAGCTATTACACAAGCACCAATGGCTTCAATGATAAACAGAGCTAAAGTTACTGGATAACCAGAACCAAAAAATGGAGCATTACCAGTATTATAAATAATAAGAGGTAACCAAGCCTGAAATGTGAATGACATTGCTTCTACTACACCAACACAAATATATCTTTGTTCGGCAGAATGTGAGTTAGTTTCATTAATCCATGACATAAAAAGAATACCACAACCCGTTTCACAAAAAAGTAAATACCAACCAGCAAACATTGCATTAGTGTTATCTGGCCAAATTGTCAAAATAATACACCCAATAACAGTAATACCACAAAATATAACAATTAGTGGGTATCTTTTACCAATAATATCAGAGGACCAAGATAAAATAAGTGTACAAACAATTTGAAGAGCATAACCACCAGTTGGGATAACATTAATTTCGGCGACAGAATATTTACCAGACCATTTTAACCATAAATTCATGTAAGAGTACAATTTAATACCGACAACGTGACAAATAAAGCAAATAGAGAATGCGTATACTTGCCATGAAGACAATAATGCAGCGACAACCTTCCATGAAAGACCTTGTCTTGGTTTTCTTCCAATTCGTTTCATTCTATTCAAGCACATGGTCCTTTCTTCTTCAGATAACCACCAAGCTTTCGAGTTTTCTGGCGAATCTGGAATAGCAAAGTACCCATATATAGCAATTGGAATAGTTAAAATACCATCAAAAATAAACAACCATTGGAAAGCTTGAAGGCCATGAGCACCATTCATACCATTGTACAGACCTGCCTGTAAATAACCAGAGAACATATTAGATGCAGAAGAAGAAATTTGGAAGATACCAGATCTTTTACCCAATTCTTGAGGAGTATACCATGAACCCAAAATACCAATCAACCCAGCATAAGCGGTAGACTCACATAATCCAATTAAGAATCTAAATGCGTACATGTATTTGACACCAGATTGATTATGTGGAGCTGCAGCCAAAAGCATACATAAAGCACCCCAGATAAGCTCCATGGTTGGTAACCAAATAGAGGGTCTGACTTTTGTAAGGACAAATTGGGAAGGTATTTGACCAACAATGTAACCAATAGTAAACATAGTGTTTAACAAATTATATTGGTTACCATGGAAGTCCATAGCCTCCTTCATACCTGAAGCGTAAGCATTAGTAACATTAGTTTGATCTAGTGTTTTCAAAAAATAACCTAAACAAGCGTATGACAAAATCCAAAAATCAACCTTAAATAACAGGTAACGCTCCTTAGGGCTTTTGTCCAAAGTATCCCATACTTTTCCCTTGTGTTTTTGCCAAAAGCTCTTTTCGCCTTGCGTTTCAACCGGACTAGCAGTAGAAGATCTTGAATCTTGTTCAACAAGATGACCTGCGTTTTTTTCGTCAATAACAGACATGATGTATATTATATAATACCTACAGTTTACAATATGTTTGATTTTCCGAACTGAACAAACTGAGGATACATGCGATAGGTTTTATACCAGGTGATTGAAATCTGAGCTTTGATGCATACCGGTAAAAGGATAAGATTACACTTTTTGTGATTGCACGTGACCTCCAAATGTCCGACTTTTACTAATTATTGAAAATTTTACTCGTCTATTGATTTAGGTAGCTCTTTTCAGTAGCAGCATAAAAGAATTGTTTAACTCTGGATTACTAACAGAAGATCAGTACGAAGAGGTTCAAGTCTACGCCTCATTTAATGTAAAAACAGATGTCCCAGCCTCTTTTGTTGATAGATAAGCGCTTAAAAATCGAGGGTCAAAATCAAGGGGTTCTGG
Organism: Wenyingozyma nanaspora; assembly: GCA_030557475.1. Taxonomy (NCBI): domain Eukaryota; kingdom Fungi; phylum Ascomycota; class Pichiomycetes; order Pichiales; family Pichiaceae; genus Wenyingozyma; species Wenyingozyma nanaspora. Next base: position 239,426 of record JAKTPF010000004.1, on the reverse strand, counting down.
CATATTTAGCAGAACCAAGAATATGACTTATTTGTTCAAAACAGCTGTCAAATATGGTGACCCCCTCACTGTAGGTTAATCAAGCTTGATAATTGCTATTCCTGTTGGGTTAGCCAAAACCCCGACTGTGGAAATGAAGCTAAATTTTGAAAAGCAGATTGTGGAAATTTTTCGAAATAGCTTGATAACGTATGTTTATTGTGCAATCTATCTATCTATCTAGCTATCTAGCTATCTATCAGTTTATGCCTCAGTGAAGGTTTTTTTTTAGTTTCTTTTTCCGCAGTCCCAGAATAAGTAATTTCATGACGAGCGAATAAAGATAAGCAGCAAAAGATAAGGGGCAAAGATAAGAATTCTTACTCATAATATACAGAAGTTTGTGATGTTCCTGTATAGAGCACCTTTTGCCAGTTAAACGGAGATTATCGTTCCACAACACCGATTGTGTCAATAAGATCCCCGTTGTTGAGATCATACCAAAGTTGTAATTTTCCACCACAATCGGACTTTTATGTAAAAATTTGCCTCTGCCTTAGACAAAATATGTCAACAGTTCACGTGACACATGGCTCTATATAAAAATTACCGACTTTGAGAATAGTACTTTGATGAGCAACTTGAGGGCTACACAGTTACAGTGATTTGACTACGGTCTCAAGATCCAAGGAGGCGGAAATATCCACGACAATGGCGTGGTTGATGTCTGCTATGAGGAAACCCCGAACCAGTCGGTAATTCGTAACTGTAAATCTAGAAAGGAGCGCTTGATTGAAACTTATATGCACTTGTGCAAATGAGGAAACAGCGGTGAAGGAGAGCTTTTTCACTTCAGCAGGCTCGGGGTTTTTTTGCCTTGAAACTAATCTGCTATTTGTAACCTTGTTAATTTTCAACCTATAGTTATCTTTTTTACTGTTCCAAGTAATAATCTATTCGTTGCTTCACTTTATTTTTTGCAGAAACGTACACTGAGAAAATCTGGAACATGGTTACCGAAGAACAAGCTAGACAAATATACAGAGAAAATCTTCATATCGATGGTTTGAATATCTCTAACTGGTCAAGAGAATTGTTTGAGAATTGGAGAAAAGGTGGAATTACTTGTGTTTCTTGTACCTGTGGTCTTTGGGAAGACTTTAAAGGTTCAGTCAAAAACGTTGTGCAATGGAAGAGATGGTTTGAAGAACACTCCGATATTATCATGCAAGTTAAATGTATCGATGATATTTACGAGGCTAAGAGGACTAACAGGACCGGTGTTCTCTTGTCATGGCAAAACACAGCTGGTATTGAGGACCAGCTTGACTATCTTACCGTGTTCAACGAGTTGGGTGTTAGAAAGATGCAATTGACATACAATACCCAAAATTACTCCGGAGCTGGTTACACTGAACTTAGAGATTCAGGTCTTACTGGTTTCGGTAGAGAAGTTGTTGATGAAATGGCCAAGCTAGGTATAATTGTTGATTTATCTCATGTTGGTCACACCACTACTATGGATACTATTGCTTATTCCAAGAAACCACCTTGCTTCTCTCACGTCTTACCATCTGGTATGAAAGAAAGTGGAAGAAACAAGACAGATGAGGAAATCAAAGCCATTGGTGCCGCTGGTGGTATTGTTTCTGCTTCCAATTTTGGTCCTCACATGAAAAAGGGTAATGACTCCACCATTGATGATTACGTCGAGGTCTTGGAATACTACATTGATCTAGTCGGTGAAGACCATGTTGGTATTGGTTCTGATGCCTCAGAGAACCATGCCAGACCATCACCTTTCTTAGAATGGTGTAACATGGATAAGGGCTATGCTAGAAAGATGACTGAATGGGGTTCCGCCAAGGTCGTGAAGCCTTTGGGTTTATTGGCTGACAGAGAAGAAGTGGCCGTTGCCATGGCTAGAAGAGGCTGGACTGAGGAGAGAATGAAGAAGGTTTTGGGTCTCAACTGGCTGAACTACTTTAAAAAGATCTGGGAAGAATAAGGCAAAACAATAAAACAATAACATCCTATACATCATATACATATATATATATACATCGTAGTGGTGCTCTTTTAGTCGAATATATTCCCTACCTGTCATTTTGTGCGCGTGTCAATAATTTTGTGGTGATCTGTTTATAGCTGAAAGCCACTATTGATTTAACTAAAAGTTCTGATGAAATGCATAATGAAACAAGATAGAATTGTAATAGCAAGAATTATACATAGATCACTAAAATTTGAACAAAATGGCATCTGCAATATACTTTCTTGATAACAAGGGTAGGCCGCTTTTATCCAGAGACTATAAAGGTGACATTGACAGTTCAGCAATTGAAAAATTCCCTTTGTTTTTGATTGAAAATACCATTGAAGATGGCCTGAAACCAGTCATCTATGATAATGGCATCAACTATGTCTTCCTGATGCATAAAAACCTATACATTTTAGCATTGACAAGGAATGAGGCCAATGTGTTCAACATCATGTGCTATCTGAGCAATTTAGTCAAGGTGCTCGAGAGTTATGTGAAATCTCTTGAAGAAGAATCAATACGTGATAATTTTTCTGTGATTTATGAACTTCTAGACGAAATGATGGATTTTGGTGTTCCTCAGATTACTGACCAAAAGATATTGAAAGAATATATCACTCAAAAATCATTTACTTTGGAGCAAGTTTTTTCGAGTGCGCCAGTGCAATCAAAAGCTCCTGCTACATTGACTAACTCCATTAGTTGGAGATCGCCGGGAATAGTATACAAAAAGAATGAAGCATATCTAGATGTGATTGAATCAATCAATATGTTAATCAATGCTAAAGGCCAAAAACTGACATCTGAGATTAACGGTGTCGTTAGACTGAAATCTTACTTGAGTGGAATGCCTGAACTCGTACTAGGTTTAAACGAAAAGTTTATAAACAGTGGAATACAATCAATTACTGGTGAAGGTTCGACAGAGAAGTCAATTGAAGTTGAAGACCTAAAGTTTCATCAGTGTGTTAGACTAGCAAGATTTGAAAGTGAGAAAGCTATATCTTTTATTCCTCCAGATGGAGAATTCAATCTAATGAGTTATAGAGTACACTCATCTGCATTAAGACCGTTATTTGTTGTCGACTACAAAATGAAAAATCACTCAAATACAAGAATAGAAATTATGATCAAGGTAAAGGCTAATTTCAAAAGTAATGTGAGTGCAAATAGATTGGAAATTAGAGTTCCAGTCCCCGAGGATGTTGACACTCCCAAATTCTTCAACAATAAAGGCTCACTCAAATACATACCTGACCAATCCTTGGTTGTTTGGAAATTCAGAAAGATTGAAGGGGGTAAGGAATACGCTATGATTGCTGAACTACTGCTGCCCTCTGTGCACGATGACTTCAATGTTGAGACTTTCAAGAAAAAGCCAATCAGTCTGTCTTTTGAAATGCAAGGTTTCGTCACTAGTGGTTTACAAGTCAAGTACTTGAAGATACGCGAGCCAAAACTTAATTATCAAAGTTACCCATACGTCAGATATATCACCAAGAGTGGTGATGACTATAGCATAAGAGTTAAATAAACCAGTATAATATAATATATACAGAACGAATAAACGTACATCCATAATTAGTCAAGTGACTCTATCTGATCCTCGAAACCGCCAACTATGCGAGCAGATCTGGAGGTGTCATCAAACCTTATTCTTCTTTGGGAAAAAATTATCGAGAAGCAAAGAAGAGTGGGTAAAAAAAAATACCATGGTGCTTGATTCATAAAAGTTTGAAATATATACATACCTTCGAAGTAACTGTATATTGCTATTGCTAAAAAGGTAAAGGTATAGCCGTTAACCATGAATGATTTTGACAAGGCAAATGCCCTCAAAGACAAAGGAAATGCCGAGTTGAAAGCAAATAATTACTCAAAGGCAGTAGAGTATTATACCCAAGCAATCGAAATATGTCCAACTGCAATTTTTTATTCCAACAGAGCCCAGGCTCACATTAAACTTGAAAACAATGGTTCTGCTGTGTTGGATGCATCGCAAGCTATCATTTTGGATAAAGACTACTTGAAGGCATACTATAGACGTGCTGTAGCGTACTGTGCTAATCTAAGATACGACCAGGCCTTGAAAGATGTTAATATTGTTTTGAGTAGAGCTCCTCAAGATAAAGGTGCCAAGGATCTTAAAAAAAAGCTCCAAACTATGTTGAGACAAATTGCTTTTGAAAAAGCTATCAGTGTAAATGATAAAATTATTTTTGATGAAATAGATTTTAATTCCATGAGCATTGAAAATTCCTACTCTGGACCAGAACTAGATATTGAAGTAACTAAAGACAAGGAGGGAAGTCAGGTTGTGACAATCAATATGACATTGGATTATATCAAGAACATGATACAAATATTTAAAGACGGTGGTAAAATACCAAAGAAACATGCATTTGCTATTGTTTCTGTTGCCAATCAATTATTTCAAAAGGAACCTGCATTGGTTGAATTTGGTTTAGCCAGGTCAAAGACTGCCAGTAAGGAACAGCAATTAAAGGAGGTAGAGTGTATAAGTATTTGCGGTGATACTCATGGGCAATTTTACGATGTCTTGAACATTTTCGAATCATACGGTGAAGTAAACGGTAAGCATACTTATTTATTTAATGGTGATTTTGTTGATAGAGGAAGTTGGTCATGTGAAGTTGCATTATTATTTTACTGTTTGAAAATTCTCTACCCAGAAAATATGCACATGAACAGAGGTAACCATGAGACAAATGACATGAACAGAGCTTATGGTTTTGAGGACGAATGTAAAGCAAAATATGGACAGAAACTATTTCAAGCATTTGCAGAAAGTTTCAACTCATTACCATATGCCACTCTCATAGGCCAAGAATACTTAGTTATGCATGGTGGTCTATTCAGTGATGACGATAAAACAGTTGAAGATATCAGAAAAATTAAAAAGACCCAGCAAAGACAACCTCCAAAGGAAGGTATCGAAATGGAGTTGCTATGGACAGACCCTCAAGTCGCAGAAGGCAGAACGCCATCAAAAAGAGGTATTGGATCTCAATTTGGTCCAGATGTTACAGCTAGATTTTGCGAAGCTAATAACTTAAAGGCAGTTATAAGATCGCATGAAGTCAGAATGGGTGGGTATGAAATTGAACATAATGGTAAACTAATCACCGTTTTCAGTGCACCAAATTATTGTGACGTACAAGGCAATTTAGGAGCAGTTGTCAATTTGACATTAGACGAACATGAAGAATACGTTGTTGAATATGAGACATTCAAAGAAGTTCCTCATCCCGATTTAAAGCCCATGGCCTATAGTCAAAACATGGGATTTTAACTATAGAGATAATTTATTGCAACGTTCATTTTGCAAATAGATTTTTAATTTTTTCATTTCAATTCCGTTCCCTGTTAATTAACAATAACTATGTATTATTTTAATGATTTTTTGTCGTTTCTACAAAAAAATTAAAGGTGATTATATGATGTATGATCCATAAATAAGAGTTAAAATGCGTAATTACGAACATGAAAACTTCAGTCTGTTGGGATCTCCGTAGTTTGTCTCGGAACAGTTGTAGAGGGGGGCAATCTGGAAAATGGCATTAACCACCCTACAATATATACTGGTCCTGAATGAGTGAAGAAAGGAGACAAATTTATACCATTCGGGAGAAGAAACAAGGCAACGCTGAAGCATGAACTTCTTTTAAATCTGAGTCTTGCATCTCAAAGCTGAGAAAAAACTTTCAGCGACGGGTAATCCTCGCTACACAAGAGAATCATCTTTGTGCATATACATGCTATATCTAAGTGCAAGGGAAAAGATATATATATATGTATATTCACTTTGTTTATGGTTTGTAAGAGTGGCTGACATAGTTGTAATGCAATTGCTCCATAACATGAACTATTCGCTGATATTTTTGACCCTTTTTTGTCTTTGTGGCATTGTCCAAGCTGTGGCGACGCTAGAAGGTATAATTGACCTTCCGCTTCAAAATAGAAAAGTGTTTGATCCAGCCCGTGCTTCTATCCTTTTAACACATGATGAAAAAACCAAAAAATACCATTTCACTAAAGATGGACAATTTACTATAGCTAATTTGATACCTGGCTCTTATTTCTTAGAATTTGATTCTAAGGATTTCGATCTTCAAAGATCGAATTTGTTGTATATCTTGATAGATCAGGACGAAAAAATAAATGTATATGAAACTGTGCATGGTGCTGCAATACAAGACTTGGGTGCGCTAACGAAACTACAGCACCCTTTGGTATTCCCAGAATTCACTGTGCGTTTCAAGGATTATGTTGAAGTCAAGCCTAATGGATTGAACTCACTCATACCATTCATGGGATTCATCAAGAATAATCCCACAATTTCTATGGTCGGTGCGGGTATGCTTCTCCTGGGATTAATGCCCCAGATTATTTCCTATTTTGATCCAGATTTTGCAGCTAGGGTTGCAGAATCCAATAAAGAAGAAGCAGAAGCCTCTCAGGCAGAATTACCCCAAGGAAACGAACTCAAGCTTCTCCAAAAAACACCTTCCCCGTCGGTTGAAGTGCTTAAAAGCGGGAAGCGAAGCACAAATGCCACGGGCAGCTCTAAGAACACACAGCAAGGCAGACGCCGTAAGTAGTTAGTCGGGAACAGCTCTGTATTCATCCATATAAGCATTATGTCCATACAATATATACATATATATATATATATAAGTAATTCAAGGCACAATTGGTATAATATACTGCCCTGAAGACGATCGACGTGCTTAGACTACCCCAATCTGTGCGGCTGCCCAAAACAGCCAGTGCCAACGGACAACAGAAGGTAAACAAAGGGGAAAGGCTTGGTATGTGGTGATAAGCTTTGGTTTATGGCCACGGCCTCTTATTGCCTTTTAATGACATTGCAAACCATAGTAGCTAGCCTGTTTTGCGTGAATACAACTGCTTCTTGTGCTGAAACTTAGTTGCACTTACCAATCAATTAGCCATAGAGCCTCCAGGCAGAACTGCTCTGATCCTGTGATCCTGCGATAAATACAACGTTTCATTTTTCCATACTATATTAACTGGCTAGGTGTTCTTTCGTTTGATCTCTCCCACTACAGGCAAACACCAATATTGTATTAACGTTGCTCTGAAGTGTACGTTGCAAAATGAATCCCTTTTATTTTATTAGGACTCATGCACATTTGCATACCATATCACTCTGTCTCAGTTGGTATTTCATATCATCATTGACGTCGCAATCCACAAAGTACATCTTAACTCAATTCAGTTTCCCAGTGTTTGTTGGTGAATCACAGTTTTTTTTCAGTGCAGTGCTAGGTATAACGGCTTCAATAATCTTTGCAAATAGCCCCTCGTTAGCTCAAAAATTTCCAAAGCATTCAATACCGTCTGAAAGTTTGAAATTTAGTAAATCCATTTTCAAAATTACTTTTCCAATGGGGTTTTTCCAGTTCTTTGGTAAGCTATTTGGTTTAGCTGCCACCTCAATGGTTACGGTTGGTATTGTTGCGAGTGTTAGATCTCTTTCTCCCCTTTTAATTGTATTTGGATACAAGTTATATTACAGAGTGCAGTTTCCTTTATCAACATATTTGTCTTTATTACCTTTAGTGTTAGGTGTGGTCATTATTGTCATTGCACAAACAAAATCACAAAACGCCGATAAACTTCGAGATTCAACAAATGATCTCAAAGGAATATTATGCGCTTTTACAAGCGCCTTCATCTTTGCAGCTCAAAGCATATATGCTAAAAATGTGGTAACAGCAGTACCGCAACTTGTGACTAATCACAATACATTAACTACAGATCCAGGTAAGTTGGCAATTGCCGAAACAAATGACGATAACGGACTGCCTGTCTATGCTGAAAAACTAAATAAAAAACCGTCATACCTGAATCTTTCACAAAGTTATATTCAGGAACTTGAGAAACCAGACAAGTTGACAACGTTGGTATACTGTGCAGTATTTGGGTTTTGCCTTTCATTCCCTGTATTTTTAATGACAGAATTGTCCACTTTATTATTTGAGTCAAAAATTATATCCGCATCAATTGAAGGTGAAACTATCGAAAAAGTCTCTTACATATCGTTGATTCCATGGAGATTATTATTTCTTAATGGATGTAGTCATTTTGCCCAAGCTTTGCTCGCTTTCCATATTTTAGGCGCTTTGCCTACAGTGACCTACTCTATTGCATCTATGCTCAAAAGAATTGTGATAATTGTTGTAAGTATGGTTGTTACTGGTAACATGCCTACTTTTATGGAGTTCTTTGGTTTATTTAACGTGGGTGTGGGTCTCTACGCATATGATAGATGGGGTTCTCACAAGCGTTAGTCAATGAGCATTTTTTGCATTTTTTCAAGTTATTTTACGTATATATTGTGTATTTTAAAAGTTTATAAATAGTATCCGGTCCGATCAGCTATAATAAATTCCATCTATATATTTATACTCATATCTATCTCCAAGTCATCAGTCGTCCCAGGCTGTCACCTGCAATCAACTCCGCTTTGACAATCTTCTTTCCTTCAAAATTTAGCTCAATCTCAAACTTCATTCTAACGGCAGTTATTTTTGCGGGAGGTATAACAAGACTTCTGAAGAACCTCAAATCTACAATAAACCATCCATTGTTTCTCAGTTGTAACTCATGAATGCTAACTGTACTTCTCTGCGACCAGCCGACAGATATCATCATATAATGTTTCCAATGCTCATGTATTGTCTTAGCTGAACTGTTGGACCATTCAAGCTCCCCAATACAAACACAAGTAATCTTATTTTGTAAATTGTCATTATCGGAAATTTTTTTCTTTGATATCAGACCCCCATTGATGGTAAATATCTCAATTGTGTTATTTTTTGTCACTGTTACGATATTTCCTGTTTCGTTAGAAATATCAATAAGATCGCAGCTGTCTGAAATTTCACGTAGTTTGATGAGTTTTATCAAATCCCATAAAAGCACCACTCCTTCAGCATCAACAGATAACATCACATTAAACATATTGGAAACTTTAATATCCCGTATCGAGCTGAAATGACCTCTCAAAATGCCAATTTGCTCAATATTTGAGGACATGTTAGTGTCATTCAATGGCAAATCGCCATTCCTTGCATTTATAATATGGTGAGGTGCGTCTGACGACTTGAACTCAACAAACTTGAATATCTGAATCAAACCAGTGTTACTTCCAGTAACAAACATGGAATTGCCTAATAATTGAACGGCAGTAACTTTAGTTGCATTGAAGCTCTCAAATATAACATTGTTGACCTTATAAGTACCTTGCAACTTCATAAAATCTAATGACAAAGTTTTGTCAACAGCACGCAACATGGTTCTTCCCCTCCAATCGTGTGTTTCTGGATCTAACTCAACTCTTTCAATTGGTACTTTGCGATCACCTTCAATTATCGACAACGGTAGATCAAACATGTTTCCAAAATCAAAATCCAGTGCATCAAGACAATTCTTACTCGGATGTGGCTTTTTAAAGATTTGAAGAGGAGTCTGACCAAAATTGTGGATAATACTTGTAATGACATGCTTCTCGTGGTCATCCTTGATGGTATCTAAGTCAATTGCGCCATGATAGCTCAAATGGTTAAACACGTTCAAGTTTTCTACAGCTTTTTCACCTTGTTGTTTGTACCCAAATATCAAATCTATCCACTGGTGAAGGTGTTCGGAAACGTATCTGCTTTCCAAGGCTTCTCTGTTTTTGTGAATAAAAATCTTAGAATCGCCTTTTGCCCAAGGAGGTAGCTCAACATCATTAACAAGTGTACCATCCTGCATCTTACCTAGTTGAAATCCATTCAAATTGACTAAAAACTCCGGCAAATAAAAAAATTCGGGCGTCAATTCTCTGACATCTGCGGTATTGTCTTTTGATGCAGATGACCAAGCTCTAGAAACAGAAGTAAATAAGCGATCAGCATGATCTAACTTGCCACCTTGTAAAAGCAAATGAGAATCTATGTAAGGTCTCAGTCTAATCAAATATGATGCCACAATCATTGACGAAGAGTAATGGGTCCCATAATGAAATGGAGCTGCTCCCATACCTTCTGATGCTTCGTATCTTTCTTTAAATTTATTAGCTCTTGCTTCAGTTTGCGCACCCATAGGCTTGCTGAAATCTCTGAAAGTCAGTGGATTATCCAGATCTAACTCTTCGCTAGAATAATCTGCTATCACCCATGGAAATACAGGGTATTGTGTCAAATCATTGAAAGTTCTACCAGCCAAGGTGTTTAAAATCATCAAATAATAAAAGTTTGATAATTCACCATCACACCATCTTTTGGTTGCGCTGAAAAAGGATTTACTTGATGCATTAAACGCATTGGCTAATTTAAACGTAAATGAACTTTTGCCCATATTCTGAGACACCATTGAGGTAGACCCTAATTGTAATGCCTTCAAAAAATCTTCATCCAAAAATTTGGCAGTTATTTTGGAACTTAACTGCGATACTACTTTATCACGAGTGTCTTTGTTTATGCAAGCAATTAAAACATTCGAACCATCACTAAAAAACAATTCAGTAGCTACTTCTCTGAGTAAAAATTGCCTCTTAGAGACAGACACAAGTTTGGATATTTCCCACGAAATAATCCTGTGTCTTCCGCTTGATTTAACTTCTACAGCATTGCTGTTTGGAGTATCCACTATCAGTTGCATGTATTGATCCCTTGACTCCTTGGGAGCATCATCTATATCAATGATATCACCTTTCTCACTGCAAAAGTAGTTTTCTATAAGATAAATATGGGTGATCCCAATAATCATCAAGCATTCGGTAGTTTTGAGACCGGTTATTTGTGTTACATTAAATATCTTCGATATTTTGTCGCCAATAAATAAGCTTCTTAAAACTTTTCTATTTTTGTCTTCATGTGCAACTTCCGCATCAATTGACTCCGCTAGGGTGTTAATAGTTTCATCTTGAGCTATTTCGTCCTTTTGAAAAGTTCCAGCAAGAAGAGATTTCGAATTTTCAGACATTTGCACCAAAGGTTCAGGATATATCTTCAACCTCATCCTTTCGGGACCTTCAGAAGAATCTAATACCCATGCGGCATCAGTGTTTTCGATAGGACATGATGTTTTTATGGAGTTGTAAATCGAAATATAATACTGAAGATCATCTAGACTATCTTGGATATGCCTCTTGAAACGTTTTTCTTCATAAACAATCACAGCGGTAGTCAGAGGAACGATTTCTTTTTGAAATAGTTTTGTAACAAATTCATCTAAATTCTTATGACTACTCAATGGAAATTTGACAACGTCGTTAATTAGAAATTTGTCACTATCTTGCTTTATTTGATCTAACTTGGTCAAATAATAGTTCTTAAGAGGTTCAAGCACATTTACTTTTGACACGTTTACTTTAACTTCGTTATCGCCTAATGTCAATGAATCTAAAAGAATTTTGTTCAATTTAGCCTGAGTAGTGGTACTTGAAGTTATAAATCTCAGGATTTTTGATAACCGCTCTTCAACATGCATACAGCACATTCTGAGTGCATTGATTGGTAAAGAAACATCTTGATTAGCTAAGGAATCAACACAAAAAGTAGCTATCAAAAATGCAATGGATTCATCACTAAATCCATGAGCAAACAAAACGCCTTGGTACATCATAAAATACGAATAACAAGTAGCCAACTCATGGTCTCTTTCTGTGGAATTGGAAATCAATACATTTTTCAAATATGCTACAATGATATTAGCAAATTCCTTGCTTAAGGAAACTCTCATGAGCGGGTAGCTTTGAAATATATCACTCGTCGCATCTTTATCGAGTATAAAGCCTCCCAATAAAATAGCTGTTTCGAAGTCATATTTTGCCCAACAAACATGCTGCTCTGACACCAAATATTGAAGTGTTAGTTTTCCTATTTTGTAGTTTATATTTTGCTCTATGAGATTTCGGGATAAATCATCACTGAATGTTTTGTAATGAGCCAAAACAAAAGGAAGTACGATCAGACAGATTGAAATCGCAGCTGCTTTTGAATTGCTTGAAATGCTTTCAATTAAATCTAGTGTTTGCCTTTTCTGCTTTTCGGGTGTGAAAAGTTTTTGAACAAATATCGATCCATAGAAGTGCTCCAGTTTAGTGTATACCTCGTTGAGACCTGCATTTTTATCTATTTCTCTTGCGCTCCTGAGTTTCAAAAGTAATCCCAAGCCATCAGCCAACCATCTCGCATTATCATATAAAATTTCCTTTAATGATGGTATGTTGTTGTATCCAATGTCAATTGAATCAACAAAAGACCTTAAAAATTTGATGCTTTCTTCGGAAGTGTCGCTTTCTGTATTTTTAACGTCTGTAAGTGACTCTAATGATTCATTAATCATATAGTTCAGAATAAAAAGAAATTGAGGCATAATAGCTTGGTGTAACTGACCCTTATGAGCAATATTTCGGCAAAATAAAACCAAATCTTGACCCATTTCAATTGAGTGTTCAATTCCAAAAGTGGCACCAAATAATAGCATATTAACTTCGTCAAACATCCAGTAACTTTTTAACAGCAGTGATAAAACAGCTTCGCCTACAGGCTCCATAAACTGCTTATAGTGCTTGCTGTCCATTGATTTAAGGATTTGAAGGAGCATTTTTAGAGCTTTCTTTACTACATTAGCATCACTATCTTGAAGAATCAACAGAATCCATTTGACATTTATGCATTTCAAGATTCTCTTTTGTGAGTGGTTTGATGAAGAAAACGATTCCGAAACTATATTGAGTAAAACATCAAGAACAACTAAGCCGGCTTCATGTTGCAGGTCATAGTCACCTTCTTTTTTATTCAATGCATATAAAACATATAAAGATAATGACCTTAGGTTATCTGAGGTAGGATTGGATTTTAATAAAATCAATAAAGAATCGCTTAGAATGTTTAAAACATCCTTCTTGAAACAACCTAGCTTCAAAGCTTGAATAATTCTTTTTATGATTCGCATCCTTGTTAATATTCTGATATTATATGAATGGTATCTGCTATCTTGCCCAAAAACAGTAAATTGAAAAATCAAAAACTTGAAAGTTTCGTTAACGTTTTGACCGTATGTCGATTTGATATGAGCGTTCCAAATTTCAAAATCTGCTATCAAAGATCTGTATGCAGTACTATTCCTCAGTATCGAATCTGACGGACACTCAAAGTTATAGCCAACATATTTCAAAATAATATCCAAAACGTCAATTGTTATCAAATCTTTTTTGGTTTTCAGTAACGTTGCGAGCAAATCATAACCATGATCTTTTTCAAATTCAATACGGAAGTCAGTATAATTATTCAACAAATGAATCAATAGTTTTACTGAGCGTAGGAGGTGTTTAGCAGTTGTAGCATTTTCAATGAGTAAAGAAATTAAAGTATAACCACCAAGTGAATTTAGCGCATGCTGCAAGGAATCAGGGTTCCAATAGTGAATTTTCTCTTGGGGAACTATTAGTCTTCTGTATCCTACTACTGTATGCTCGTTGCGCAAAATTAAAGTCTTTTCATCCACTTCTATTTCTGTGGTGTGGAAATTTAAGACAATATCTCCAGGATCTAATATGGCACTTGGGAATGCGTCTATATTGTCCAGTGTAAGAGATCCATTTTCAAACTCTACAAAGTCATTCCCATAAAGCTCACTTGCTTCTTGTAATTTAAGGTTAATGTCTAGTTTTGACTCGTGATTCAAGCGCATGTAGATGTTTTCGTCTTGGTAATTTCCGGAATACATTGGCCCAATGTTATAAGAGAGTAAGATCCACTCTAACTTGACACATTTGTTAAGCAACATCACGTTAATGGTTTCTAATAGGCTGCATGACTTAAGTTCATTTTGAATTGTCAATGATACATATCTTGATTTTTTCGCAGAAGCAAAACCAGTTCCTAATTCTTTTCTTATAATCGAAAATGGTGTTTTAAATGTGTCAACGTATGAACCGTTTATAAAAAGATCAATCGTGTAAAAAGAGAGATCCTGTTCGGGCTTGTGAACTATAGAAAGATGATATAACTTCTTTGGCTCTATTTCAAATTGTTCAAAAGTAAATTTACTTGTTTTTCCGGTATTGTGATCAGTGACCTCTATTATAATAAAGGTGTCAACCATTTTGTAATTTATTAGTCGTTTGTTCTCATCGTCAGTAATAGACAAAAAAGTCATCGATTGGCTGGACTTTTTATAAGGCTCTGATGGACCCACATTGAACTTTATCCAAGATTGTATAGTAAATCCACGTCTGAAGTCACTTAATTTGAGTTTATCAAATGTCAGTTCAGCTTCATATTCTAGCAGCAGCGATCTGTGTTGCACCGGATATCGGCTAAAAAGCTCTTGGAACAAAAACAGATTTACCTCATTTTTAGTGCAGCCCTCATACAATTTTCGTAGGTCTTCGTGTGAGAGACCAAGCTCTGATAAAGAAAGAAACAATTTCTCAAGTGTGTTTGAGAAGGTCGTTGGTAACCTTCTGCTATTTATCAAGCATAAAATATCTTTTGTTAAACGTGGAGAATATAATGCCAATTTGACCAGGGGAGATAGACCCAACAACTGATAGCAGAATTCACAATAGAATGTGACAATGGAATTAAATTTGATTAAATTGATGCAACTGTCAATGCTTACTTTTTCTTGTAAAGTTTCGTCAATGTTGTCATTGGCTTTGAGTAGAAGAGTAATAATATCTTGGAGTACATCCGCAAATGGCTGGCTAGGTGAAATGATCCCGCTGTAGTCTATAAAAAACTTCACAGAGCTATCAATTGTATTGGCGAAGTTGTTGCTCTGGAAATTGTCAATTTCAAGTATTATACGTATTGCTGCTTTTGATATTTCTCCAGATTGATACTTGTTGGGCTCCAGAAGCATGCAATCATTGTCCAACAGGTAGAGTAGTTTTTTGGACAATCGTTCCATATTCTTGCCCGTTTCGACCACAAGCATACTCTATGGTCCACCTGATGGAATAATCTCTGGTGTTTACTTTGAATATAACCACTGACAATTTTAACGGCGCCAAACCTTATCAAAGAACATACTTCTTCTCCACGTTTAAATCAAAAGTTTTGTGATGTTTTCGCAACCTCGCTGAATATAGTTTTTTTTTTTCAGTTGTACTTTAAACATCGGAGCAGATTCCTTGAAAGCTTTTACTGACTTGCAGCCTAGTTATTGCTGCAACATCTCATAATAGCTTTGAAGACAGCCGTACTTTTACTGTGTACCGCTGAGTCACTATTCAATTAAGCAGCTGGATAAAAATGTCTCTTCCTGCAGAAGAGAACAAAAGCAATCGATTGCCTTCAAACAATGAAATTAAAATGCACCACATGAACGATGAGACTGTTCAAACTTCATTGGAACTCGATCAGCCCGAATCAGAAAGACAAGAAGATGAACCATACAAGTCAATTGATGCAATAAACTTGGAAACGTCTGCGCAAGTTAGTAATAACGAAAAAGACGATACTTGTGTCTCGAGGGCCTATAGTGAATTGATTAAAAGACGTCAAGAGATAACAGAGCTTATTGAAGAAGCTACTAACAATATGAAAGATGGGGAACCCTATTATATTATTACTTCATTGTGGTCAGTCAAGTTTATGTCACAAGAGTATGAAAAAAGCGATGAATCTATTCATGAAAAAATTGGTCCTATTGAAACGAATTCCTTATTGGATGACACAGGTATTTTAGTTCGAGAGCAGGTAGCATTCGTAAGCATATCGGAGAAAACATTTAATAAACTAGTAGAATGGTATGGTTTGGCAGAAGGTAGTCACCCGATTATCAGAGAGTTGGTTTTTGTGGATGGTACGGCAGATGTTGATGTGTTCCCCTATTTGATTTATCCCCACATTTTATGTCCAGCTTCAATTGTTAATAGGTACAATAATTTAAATCTCCCTCCTTTTTTGTTTCCTAGAAGAGAAACTTTGGAAGAACTCAAAGACAGGCTAATTAGATTGTTTAGTCTGGAGAATTTTACTTGCAGAATCTGGAATGTACTGGACAAGGATCATCATTTGCCTCTTGTGTTATCCCCACAAATATTAGATGGTATAAAATCACGTCAATTACTATCTACCAACAAGAAGGGGAACATGAAATCCACATATATAAGACAACTTTCGAAAATAAATGACATAGTGATCGAAGTGCAGCAAGATGGGGAATGGATAAGTAATATATTAGCATTTGTGAAACCAACTTCAGGGCTTATGGGCTTGAACAATCTAGGAAATACATGTTATATGAATTCAGCACTGCAGTGTCTTGTTCATATACCTGAGTTGGTATACTATTTTTTTGGCGATTATTATCAAAAAGAGATTAATTCTGATAATCCGTTAGGTAACCAAGGGAAGGTGGCTATTTCCTTTGGAAACTTGATCAATCATTTATACAATCCAAAGGAGACAAATTTACATTCAGCATTTTCCCCAAGAGATTTCAAAACAACAATTGGTCATTTCAATTCCATGTTTGCTGATTACCGTCAACAAGATTCCCAAGAATTTATTGCATTTTTGCTAGATGGTTTACATGAGGATTTGAATAGAATATTAAAAAAGCCATATGTAGAAAAGCCAGAGTTGGCAGATGGAAAGTCGTTCGATCATCAAGAAATCAAAAAATTGGCGGAACTTTGTTGGGATGCACATAAACAAAGAAACAATTCAATCATTGTTGACTTGTTTGTTGGAATGTATAAATCAACACTTGTCTGTCCTCATTGTGGGAAAGTTAGCATCACTTTTGATCCCTACAACGATCTCACATTGCCTTTACCAGTCCATAAAAAGTGGAACTCAACAGTCAAGATTTTGCTTGAGACAGGCTATCCGAAAACCTTAGAAGTTGAATTGAGCAAATCTTCTACATTCAAAGACCTTAAACATTATGTTGCAGAGAAGGTGAATGTTCCTGCAAACGAATTAATTGCCCTTGAGATTTTCAACTCTCAAGTTTACAAAAATTTTGAGTCCAAAGACTCTGATACCAGATACTTACCTGTTGCCGATTTAATTGATACGAAAGATGATATCTGGTTTTATCAAGTTACTCACAACACAGGTGACTTAGTGGTACCTGTATTCAACACGATTACATTAGAGACAAATAGCAATTATTGTAAGCCTTTTGGTATTCCTTTTTTTATAAGTTTAAATGAGGAGGAAAGGACGTCATACGACAGCATTAAAAGAAAAATCGAAGGTAAAATTAACCAACTGTCAACATATGACTTTTATTCCAAAAATTTCAGGAGCTCTAATATAGGTTCTGCCGAAAACAATTTACAAGATGTTGAACCAAAAGTAGAAATGCCTGAGACCCCTTATACATATGAAAATAATTGTGCTGATGGAGATCACTACAAGGAGAACAGTAAAACATTACTTCCCGTTGATTCGGAATCGGGTGTATTGAAAACGAGTGACCACGATGCCTTTACCATAAAGTTATTTGATTCTTCTAGGGAAGGAAGGCAAGCAGGAAAGTACTCGAAATTTTCAAGGTTCCCAAACTTTGGAGGACTCGGCAGTCTTACTAATAATCAAGAGACAGATGAAGATGAAGAAGAGGATGATTCTTTGTGGGTGCCACATACCAACAACAATTTTGGTAGATTGCCGGATTTGCTAAGTGCAGTTCAAGCTGACAAGAAACTGGAAAATTTGCCTCTTAAAACAGACGAGAGTAAACTTTTCTCAACACCAAGTTCAACGGGTGGCCTAAGTGAAATTGCAAGTGAGCCGGTGATTGACATTTTGACTCCAGATAATTCGAAGGATGCTAGTCCTATTTCCTCGTATAGTGAAGAAATGGATATTGTACCTTTAGGAAATGGGCTGGAACATGATAATGAAGAAAACAGTGACAAGGTATCCATTAATGATAAAATAAGCAACAATGACACAGGTAGTGAGAAACTTTATCTATCAGATGAAGATTATGACTCTATTGTTGCACAAAAGAGCTCTGAGGCTGAGGCATCTAAACTAGTCAATGAAAAAAATGCACTTGTTTGTCAATGGGATCAAGAATCATTTGACACATTTTTCACAGGAATTGAGGATGAAGGAAAAGGTGGCATTGAGACATGGTCTAAACCTATAGTTCAGTTTAATGAAGAATTGGAAGGGATGAAAAAATTAAGAAATGAACAACAGAAAAAAAATATAACATTGGATGATTGTATGAAGCTGTTTTCGGCGGAAGAAGTGCTTGGAGAACATGATTTATGGTTTTGTCCTTCATGTAAGGAGCATAGGCAGGCTACCAAAAAACTGGATATCTGGTCTGTTCCTGATATTTTGACTATACACCTCAAAAGATTTGAAAATCAAAAATCATTTAGTGACAAGATTGACGCTATTGTTGATTTCCCAATCGAAGGTTTGGATATGTCTAAGTATATTGTGAACGACTCTGGCGAAGAATTGGTCTATGATTTATTTGCCGTTGATAATCATTATGGTGGACTGGGGGGAGGCCATTATACTTCTTATGTGAAAAACCCCCTTGATGATAAGTGGTACTATTACGATGATTCAAGGGTCTCTCCTGCTAATCCACAAAATGCAATTAAAGGCTCGGCGTATTTATTGTTTTACAGAAAAAGATCATCTAAACCTCTGGGAGGTGATTTTTTTGATAAGTTAATGGCCGATATTCAAAAAAAGCAATGTCATGCAATTCAAATTAGCACCGAACTTGAGAAAGCTGTGAACCTATTAAGTGGCCCTGAAAGTATCCCCCCAACTATTGATCCTCAGAGCAAATTTTTACCAAATATGACACTTCCTTCCACACCGGAAACCAATTCAATAGACTCGGAGCTCTCTAGCAATTTTTATAATCAATCTAACTTTAATTCAGGGGACGAAGAGTCAAGTGTAGGTGCTGCAAATACCAATACTAAAAGGCGCAAGAAAGTAAGACGTCTAGTTAAAAGTTCAGACAATGACTTAAAATTGAGTGACGATGAAAATCTTTCTTCCACAAGCAATACAATTATCACCCCTGTACTTAATCTTTATACTGATGAAGCAAGTTGCGATGACAATTAGTTGTTCTGTGATATATAATAAGATAATCTGGTATATTTGTTCAATTGTTAATCTATATCTGGTGCAGATATTCGTTATCTTGTGAAAAAGCAAGACTAATAGCGCGGAGTAAAACTTTTTTGTGAGGAAGAAAAAAAATCTAACGTAATTTATTTTATATCCTCTAGTCACTATAGTAGTCAGATAATTGGTACAAATCGTTATATCTTTCAAGTGTATTGTGGCCATGAGTGAAATAACAGAAGATAAAAAGGCTGATTTACGTCCCATATACTTCACACCCGAAACATTGGCCCGTATAGCGCCTGATGTGTCGTTACAAAAACATCTAAATATAGGTCTTCGTCCTTCATTGCGTAAATTTGAAGAATTCAAACCAGTTACTGTGTCACCAGCAGGATTAAGCCGATACGACATATCTGAAAAGAACTCTAATGCTCAGAACAGCAGCGGTAGCTTGATCGGATCTAGTATCGTAAAGTCTGGATCCACTACTGTCATTTGTGGTATATCGGCCGGAATTATTGAAGATACAGATGCATTTATTAATGATTATAGAGTCAAATTGGATAACGATATAATAACAAAGCCAGAAGATGAAGAATCCAAAATAAATAACACATCAGTTTTTACTGTTGTTGAAATTTCAAAGGGAAGAACAGGTCCGCCAACGCAAGAGGAAACCTACATCTCTCAAAAACTCTACGAAAACTTATACCATTCAGGCATGCTTTCAAGTTCTGCATTAAAGATCAAACTAGGGTTGAGAAGTTATGACGAAAATGGGAAACCAATATTGATATATGGGGATGAAGATAGTGATGATGATGATGCATTTAAACCCAAGAAGAAATATTCGTTTGTACTGTATTCAAACATACAAGTGATTTCACGTACGGGTCCTGTATTCGATCTTTGTTGGGGGGCTTTACTAAGCGCACTAGGCAACACATATTTACCTGGTGTTTTCATTGACGAGAAAAAGACAGATATAAGTGCTCCAATAAAATCCAGAAGTGGACAACAGCATGCTGTTTCAGAATCAGATTATCAGTTGGTGTGTGACCCCAAGATGAGAAATACATTGGTGCTTAACAAAGACAAAATCTCGTGGAACAGTTCATTTGGTCTTGTTGATATCAATGATGAGTTTAAGACAATAAAGGAAGACTCTAGTGAAGCTGAAGAAGATATGGATGTTGACGTTGACGTTGATACGGTAAATGGTAACTCGGTTGTACTTGCAGATTTGGAGGGTGAAAGCGAAGAGCAGATCTGGAAAAGAATCAGTATAGCTTCCAGAAAAGACGGTAGACTGAGTGCGGTAAATATTGTGGGTGGAGAAGGTCAAAGGATAACCAAAAAAATGATTTCACATATCATTGATTTAAGCTTTAAAAGGTCCGACGACGTTTTAAATAGCCTTTAACAATTGTCTACTTGTATAGTTTTACGTATTAAAAATAGAAATCAGTTCATATGATGTCATATCGATATTCATACTTATGTAGTACTCAAAAAAATACTTTTAAATGGTATATAAGTTGTGGGATTGTTTTAATCCTGTATCATGATGATATTTTGTTGTTTTCTTCTCATGTGGAGTTTTTTTTTCTTTTTGAAGTTCTATCACTTGAGGATACTAAACTAGTAGTATACTTTCATATGGTATAAATACCTTAAGCCTTACGATTTCTACGTGGAGGTAAGGGAGAACCAGAATTTGAGTCGAAACCTGTAGCTAATGTTTTGGAATCTAACAAAACGTATTCGTTGACTTTGGCAGCAACACCACCACGGACTCTCTTGACAACTTTTGACTTCTTGGACGACTTTCTGTAAACTTCGATGTAAAAAGCAATGAATAAAAACAAGTAAGAAGAAATAATTGAACAACCTGCAATAGTAGCTAATGGAGTACCGGCACAATCGGCACAAACGGGCAAGTTTGCTTTCAAGGTTGGGTTGTTAAAAACAACTTTTTGGTATGTAGCAAAGTAAATAAAGCCCAAATCTAAAATAAATTGAATAATTTGAAATCTAGTAACCCATTCTTTCCACCAGACTCTAATACCTCTTGCTGATAAGAAATAATAAAAGTACATAACGACATGGACTGCTAAGTTTAATGTAATTGGAACCCAAGAAATGGATGTAAGACCAACCAGTTGAGTATAACATAGTAACGCAGTGGCACCATGGTGATAAGTGTGTAAAAATGTTAATTTCTTTTGTTTAACAACTAAGAATAAAGTATCGATGAATTCGGTGAATTTGGTTAAATAATTAAGGTAATATAATACAACCATTTGTTGAGTCCATGCACCATGGTCACAAATAGCATAGTATAAACCGTGTTTGGCAATCATAGGAACTAATTGCTCAATAAATAAGACTAATAAAGTCAATGAAAGGGTTGTTAATGTGATATTATGGAGTTGGAAAAGCCCATTGAGGATTAATGGCTTAAATCCACATTTTCTAATAAAAGCTCTACCCCCAAAGATAACAAAATAATAAACAGCAATTGCAGTGAAAACAGGGATTGGTGTTGAAAAGAAAGTCTCACCAGCAATAAAGTTAAACTCACTTGGAACAAACTTACCACAAGTGATCTTGGAAACAAGTTGATCAAAAAGAGGAAATAAATAAACGCCAAATGGACGTTCAATAGTTGGCACTAAAAATGAATCCATTTTTTTTAGTTCAGTTGGCTATTTGATATTTTTATCAAAATGAGATCTGATGAAATAGATTATGGATCCACAAGTTTCAAAAAAAATGAGTGTAAATAGCTTCAAATATCACCCAACAAATAACGTGTTCCGGTAATGTCTAAAAAGTGTCAAAGGGAATGCAGACCAATAAAATCACGGTGATTCGTAATGTAAATAAAGGGTGTTGCAAGTAAAAGAACGTGTTGTTGTTAATAATATCTGATGTGAACCAAGTATTAGCAAGAAATGAGAGGTCTATTTGTCAGCAGTGTTAACAAGAGAAACAAGTGGATAGAGACTCTTTTTTACAAACAGCGCTTGTATTGTGTTGTTGATGTTTATTGATGAAAAATTCAGCTAGCTGCCTCTCCACCCTCGGAAAGAGGTTGTGGGTATAAGAATGAAGTTTCTCGGGCTGTTTCTTGCTTTCACATGGTGCACCGCGTTTTGCGTCGATCGGGCATGAGCTCACTATATAATGCTATAATGTTACTATCACGCCTGGTTGTACGTCAAACTATAGTGATAGATATTCAATGAAGTGATATTAAAACGGATATGGTTATATATATATATATGTTACAGGAAGTTGCGTTGGTGTTTACTACTTTCTCTCAAAAGCGATTTGCGCAAGAGCGTCAAGCGGACTTAGAGCGTTCAAGTTTCTTGGACCTTCGGACGTAGCATTATTACTTGTTGATTCTCCTTGTAGAGGCTGTTGTGGTGTTGTTTGATTGTATGAGCTGTAAGGTAATTGCTGTGGGGGAGATGTAGCGGGAGGAGGTGCATCATTGTCATTGTTCAGTAAGTTCATAATAGATGAGGTTCTCAGCTTAGGGGGCTGCAACTGCTGCTGACCTAATAATGGAGGACTTGAACCAGATGAATTCAATAAAGAACTCATCTTCAGCGGGTTGGAGCTTGAGCCACTGCTGCTTCCATTTTGTGGAGGAATTGAAAGCGCTGGTGCTGATATATGAGAAGGAAAAGATGCACTGTACGGATTATGTTGATAGCCTAAAGAAGAAGAAGGTGGGTGTTCAGTTTTCACAAGGGATGGTGTATGATAGGCACTTAATGATGACAAAGAAGGAAATTGTGGAGCACCGCCAGATTGAGATCCATCGTAGAATCTTCCTATTGGTGGGCCCGATAATATACTTGCTAATCCTGGTGAAGCATGAGAAAAGGAGGATGGTAATGGAATTGAAGGTCCGATTTGCGTACCCTCTGGACGTTGGTACGGAGCAGCAGTCTGATAAACATTTTCAAGCGTAGGACGAGAAGATACTTGTGATGGATTGTTAACGTGACTGCTAGTTGACTCAAAAGTTGAAGTAATTGCACTGACCGCTTGGTTAACTGATGGGTGATCTTGCTGTGTTACTGGAGTCAAAGTTGAAGTATAATTATTATTAGAATCAGCATCACGTACTAATTGCTCCCAGTGAGGATTCTCGTTCAAACCACGTTGATAGTGATTACGAACCATAGTAACAGTCTTTGTTCCCAATTCTTTCACAATTCTTTCCCAATTGGAACCATGTCTTTGCAATAATGCTGGGAATGTAGTCCTTTCATGACCACTCCAATATGATGAAATATGGCCTTTCTTCGCACTTGCAGAATCCTTTAGCTTCTTGGAAAAATCCTCAAGTGATGTAGCTTGAGGTAATACATGATTTGCAGGCTCATAACTTGTTGGAGGCTGTTGTTGATATATATATTGGAATTGCTGTTGTTGTGGGGGCTGCTGCTGTTGTTGTTGTACAAGATTTGGAGGAGCTTGTAATGGCATATCTTGAGGCACATAGGGCTTAGTTTCCTGAGGTGGTGGACTTGCATCTTCATTTTTGACAATACTCTCATCAACGTTTGACTTTCTCTTTTGTTTCTTCTTTCCATCTCCAACTGCGTTGGGATCAACTGTATCAGCACCATTACCAGTAGCTTCTTCCGTAAGTCGCTGTTTTTTAGCATCAAATGAAGTTGGAGCAGCAGCACGCTTACGTCTTCCAGTATCTGTGTATAGCTGTTCTTGGTCGATTTCAATTTCAGGCTGCAAGGTGGGAACAACTGACGACGCAACATCTGGTGTAGATGATGAAACTTCATCTGGTGTTTGTGTGCCAGTACGTGACTTGGCAGAATTGGCAGAAGTAGTTGCTCCACCTTTCTTACGATTGGCAGCTGCCTTTCTTGTTGTCCTTCTATTTCTGTTTGAAACAATATGCTTATAATTCGTAGTCTTCTTAGTTTTATAATAGTGTAAAACACATTCTTCGGTTGTCCTTAAACCTCCAAGGAAATTTGCAATTCTACCAAACTTTTTGGGCCACATAGCGTAAGCTTCGCAGAATTTCTCATGTTCAGCTTCTGTAAAAGTATCAACTGGGTCACTTGACATCCGCTTAGCCCAAGACTCTTTATCTCTAACTAAGTTGTTGAGATCGATTCTACTGATCACTTCGTATTTTTCAATTGGATCAATAATCATATTTGGAATAGTAGCGGCACCATGTTGGGCTTTTACAATCGGATCTTTCTCACTTTCCTTTTCCAGTGAAGCTAGAATTTCCATGAATTCAGCTTCTGTACGTACAGAGTCACCGTGATGTCTAGCACGACGAGATGAGCCTGATGGTTTAGAATTAGTGGTTGAATCTAAAGAACCATTTTTATCAGAGTCCGCATTATTATTGCTGTCATTGGAATTGTTTTTATCTTCTTGTTTGGCATCTAAATTCTTATGAAAACTGCTTAGCTGATCATCTATCAATTTAGCCCTTGTCTGATGTAACCTTTTTCTTGATAAAAATTCTTGCGTGAGGTTTTTCTTTTTTTCATCAACAATTTCTTTGATTGCTAAAAGCTGACTAGCTAACCTTGGACCATCTGCTTGTTTGAAGATCAAAATTGAACTTTTGTAAAAATTATACTGTTTCAAGTCAGTGATAGCTTGTTCTTTTGAAGCAGGTAAATATTTCAAATGTCTTCTAATTTCGGATCTCTTCTTATGCTTCATATCCCAAAATTGCAACTCAACCTTGGTCATGGGGAAAATACAACCTTCAATAACTTCTTGTGGTGATTCTTCCTCTTCATCGTCAATCTCTTCTTGCTCTTCAGTTTCCTCTTTGACTTCCTCCTTAACTTCCTCTTTGTTAACGTCAACGTCCATTGAGTCAGCTTCTTCCTCTTTAAATTTCTCAATTTTATCATACTCGGCATTATCCTCGGGTTCAACACTTGACTCATCAAAAGGGGTACCAATTGGAGGTTGATCGGACACTTTTAAATGCTTATTAGGCTTTATTGATTCTGGGACACTCTCTACTAATCCTTTAACTTTAAGACCGGGTTGCGTATGACTCAGAACATCATCTGAGGATTCTTCTTCCTCTTCCTCTTCCCCAGGTCCATCTTCTTCTTTCTCTTCCTCTTCCTCTTCCTCTACTTCTTCTTCTTCTTCTTTTCCTCTTCCTTCTTCGCCTTCTTGTTCCTTTCCGCGTTCCTCTTCGTGAGTATTAACGATATTATCATCTTGCGCCTTTTCTTGTTTCCCTTCACTCCTATGTTGGGTATTATGTTGTTCTTCGCCAGTTTTGTTCTCACTCTCGTCTTTGTCAATGCCATTTCTTTCAAGATCATCCTTCATTTTATCGGAAAAATTAACAATACGTTCTTGATCTCCCCCTTCGTCACTTTTATCCTGGACACGTTTAGCATTCTCTTCCTCTTTAGGTATATCAGATGACTTTTTAAAATTAGCATTACTTTTGGGGTCTTCAGACTTGTGATTTGGGGAAATTGACTTACCAAAAGGCCTGGTATTAGAGTTGGTTCTATCATATGCAGAAGGTGGAGGAGGGGGAGGAGGATATTGTGAATTATGATAATTATTGTAACTACCGTGGCGTGAGTAAGGACCATTATAATGACCTTGGAAACCATAATAATCTCTTTCTCTATCTCTTTTAGAACCATATTCTCTGCTATACTGTGGGCCTCTATGATATGAAGAATAAGGC
Source organism: Wenyingozyma nanaspora (assembly GCA_030557475.1). NCBI lineage: Eukaryota > Fungi > Ascomycota > Pichiomycetes > Pichiales > Pichiaceae > Wenyingozyma > Wenyingozyma nanaspora. The sequence goes on along the minus strand of JAKTPF010000004.1, from coordinate 213,544 downwards.
TTACCTCCAGGGCCATGGCCATATTCATTATTAGGATCAGCTTCCATTTCATAACCGGCAGCACCATAATCACCTTCTCTGTCTCTATAGTGGCCAGAGCTTCTAGGCGGTCTACCACTAGCATAAGGGTCTCTGTAATCTCTTGTGGTAGGTCTTGAGTATTTGGGATTAGAGCTAGAAAAGCTATTCACTCTTCTATTTCCACCGTAAGGCATATAAGGCGGTTTATCTGCGTCACTGCCACCACTCGGTATGCTATTGTTTGAAGAAGAGTTGTTGACAGTGTTATTAGGAGCGGAATCTGGGCTATTTCTGTAGTATGGCGGAGCACCATTGGATGAACTGGATGCAACAACATTTGAGGCGCTGCTGCCTCTTGAAAGAAGTTGAGAAGGATTACTCCCTCCTTGTCCACTTGATCCACGATAACTACCATTCCGCCTTATAGGGCCATATTCTAAACCTTTCGTGGTTCCTCTATGGTATGAGGAATAAGAAGGGTATGAGCCTTGGTCATTAACATTAGTACCAGATGATGCTGCTGAAGACGATTGAAGAGGAGGAGCAGAATTATTCAAATTTGCAGCACTGGCACTGGAACTTCTTCTTGAAAAAGGATTGATTGTGGATTGTTGGGAGTAGGAAGAAGATCCAGGAGGACCATTTGGATTTGCAGCGGTTGCGTTAGGATCTCGATCTCTATTGCTGAATTTCCTTATCCTTTGTTTATCAAACCTGTAATTTCTTGGATGGTCAGACATTATGGAAAGTTGAAAAAGAATGATGATTAAACAAATGATAAAGATAGATGCATGTACACGAAATGATAAAGAAAAAAAATTAAATAAAACAAGCTAATATACAGGTTAAGTGAAATTGGTGTGACTAATTCTCCCTAAAAGAAACTTATAATTGGTGGATATCAAAAAGTGACTTTATAACTTGTATTTGACAAGTCGATATTTTAATGATAAATATAGAAAAAAAAAAGCTCCAAGCAAGGCGAACAGGGGGATAACGAATTGCTTTGTCCTGTTTGTATTGACAAATACCTGAGTCACAGATGATTGCAGTTCACGTTCACCCACACAATAATACGTAAAATATGAAAAGCTTATATGAGTAGCTTGAATAACGACAGCCCTTTAACCGTCCTGTCCTTATTCAAAGATGATGTTAAATTCGACTAATTGTCCCTAACTTTTGAAGAAAGGACGGAAGACCCATGGAAATGAGACTTTTTTTGAAGTGGCGGGACAATATTTTTTATTTTGTGGCGTTAGTGGCTGGTGCAATTTATTTTTATTTTTTGGTTTTGTGATTTTTTGTGCGACACTGTTCAAAGTTGTATTGCTGCTAGTAAACCTGTGCACGTCGTTTAATCTTGAAAAGTGTTGATAAGTTACATCTTTAAATGATTATTTGGTACGTTTTGCTAACTGTTATTGGCATAAATATTAAATAAGTAACTTCATTGATTGAAGTTTCTGGCTTTAATCGATATTTTCATCAATACATTAAATTATAGTGTTTCTTTATTGTGATTTTATTTTACAAAATTAAAATGGCAGATTTAAAGGGATGAAGTTAAAAAGTTAGTTTTTCTCACGCCCTTTTTTTTGTATTGCATTAAAGACGTGTTTTCTTGTCGAAATTTATACATTTATGTCACTAGATACTACAGTTAATCAGTAAACAATACGTACAAGTTTTTTTTAAACTCAGATTGGTTGGTAAATAGAATATAAACTCAGATTTTTAGGTAAATTTTACTGAGAGATACTGAGCGGCCCTTTTAGCTCCTACAGCCATTGTCCCAAAAGGGAAGAAATATTCAGAGTCGCGTAAATTACCTGCATGATGCTGAACTTTTGAGTTATATAGTAGTTTCACGATTTGAATTATAATGTTGATTTCTTTCTCTTTTATCTCTTATCCTATACACGGTCAAGTTTTATTGATTGAGTATTCTGTGGGTCAACAAGTCAGTGATGTCAAGCGTTAATAAAAGACATATTACAGAGGTATACCATGATGACCGAGAAGCATTGAAATTCTTGAACTCTTTGAAAACTGCGAAGATTTCAAATCTTGAATCTACTGATGATAAAACCCAGTCTGGTTCAATAGATTCCGGCATGATATCACCACCTATTACACCTCAGAACCAAAGGGTTATCAATGTGTTAGAGGGCACCGAAAACCAACACGTTGCAAAGAAGTTGAAGTTCAGTGAGCCATGTTTAGTTACACCACCAACTACACCTCAAAAGACTCCTTCCAGCTCTGATATCTTCACAGGTGGGATTTCCAAAAGAGATAACATATATGTTGAAGCCAAAAAACTTTTCACTCGAGGTGCAACAGCTAATGCGAAAAAGAATTATATTTTGTCTGGTAGAGAAAAGGAGGCAACCCAATTAAAGCAATTTATCAGATCATCACTTACTAATCTCAAATCAAATTCGATCTATGTATCTGGTCCACCAGGAACTGGTAAAACAGCACAAGTTACCAAATTATTGAATTCAATGACCAAAGAAGATAGGAATGATGAGGCTAAAGTACACAGTATTAGTATGTTTGCCGATCCAATAACAAAAACAGAAAAAATCATAAGAAAAGTAAGAGTTTTGAAAATCAATTGTATGACCGTGAGGAGAGTTGAAGATTTATTTGATTTAATCTACAAAAAAATCACAGATTCCAATGAATCAAACTCAAATAAAACTTCGAGTTCACGCAAAAAGACATCCAAGGATTTACAAGAATATTTAATTGCCGAACATGAAAATAACTCATGTGATATGACAATCTTATTATTAGATGAAATGGATAACCTAATTAGTTTAAATCAGCAATCTTTATTTGAACTATTTACTTGGTCTACCACCAACATCACTTCAGATGATAATAAGCTGAAATTTCCAAGATTATTATTGATTAGCATTGCCAATGCTTTAGATTTAACTGATAGATTTTTACCTCGTTTGAGATCAAATAACATTAGTCCAAAACTAATGCAATTTTTACCATACACAGCAGAACAAATCAAAGAGGTCATAACTGATAAGATTCAAGCTTTATCCCAGAACTACAACAACGTTTCTATCTTTCATCCAGCGGCAATTCAATTATGTGCTAAAAAATCAGCTGTTAATACAGGTGATCTAAGAAAAGCCTTTGATATATGTTACAAATCTATAGAAATGGTAGAGATTGATGCTTTGAAAAAATATAAAATTGAAGAACTACTTAAATTTCCTGTTGAACAATTACCTAAAATTACAATTACTACAATTTCCAAAATTTGCAGTGCTTCATATGGATCTAAAGTGATTGGTGATTTAAAAGCATTTAACTTACAACACAAGACAGTATTATGCTCATTGATTAAATTCGAGGAAAATATTCACCAATTACGTTTATCAACTAAGATATACACAACGGTTTCAAGACAAGCACCAAGAAAAAAAACCATTATTAATAACACAGTCAATGCATTTTACGATTATTATTTAACAGAGGTGAAAATCGATAAAGTAATTGGAATTTTAAAGAAACCTGATTTCATGGAAATTTTATCTTCATTAGAATCCTCATCTGTAGTAAGCTTAACGAGTAACACATTTAACGGATTCACGGGTAATGGAAAAGGATTCATAGATTTTGGAATGAAAAAAGTTGCTTGCTCTATACCAAAAACTGAAGTTCTTAAAATTATTGAAGATATTCCATTATTGAAAAACATTTTGCAGGATTAAAATTACTGGATCCCGCACAACTTTGTATTATTAAATTATTTGTAAACTATTAAATTGTCATAACTAGCATAAATAGCATAAACTAGCATAACTAACATAAATAGCATTTAAATATAATAAAGAATCAAGAAAACAATAATTATTATAACAGAATGCGTTTATTTTGGTATATACCGAAAGTACATATGTATATATATATAGACCAGCTAGATGAAATAACATTACAGAAGGAAGGAAGGGAAAACAAACTAACAAACAAAGAGCAACAAGGTTGAGTTCGAAAAAAATAGAATTGAAAAGAAATGATACCACCATCAAAACAAAACAACCATTTGGAAAAATACAAAGAAGATAAGTTAAGCAATATAAATGTAGAAAAAAAATAGGGATTTTTTTTTTTTTTTTTTTTGATTTTTCAAGTTTAAGCTCTAGCAGCATAAGTTTCCTTTTCCATAGATATACCATCTTTAATTTCCTTTTGTAAAGTTTCAGAATAGTTATTTTTATGAAGTGGATTATTCCAGCCTTTTTCCTCAGTTGAATCCTTAAGAAAAGAAGCAAATGGGTAACTTGGAAGAGTCTTTAATGGGGTATCCTCAGTAATTAATCCTAGTTCTATTTGTCTATCTACTAAGGAATCCAAATAAGGTAAGATATGGTCTCTAAAGGATTCAAAGTTTTTATATTTAATGATACCTTCTGGAGCTTCATAAATGATCTTACGAATTAAAGAAGGAATTAATGGTTCATCTTTCATTTCTTCAATTGAGTAAAAAATTGGATGATTTGTAAAAATAATAGCTTTTGATTTAGGTAATCTTCTTAAAGTTTGTCTTTCAACTCTAACATTAAATTCAGTAGGTTGAATACCAGATGAAATTTTTTCGCCTTCTTTTAAAGCGTAAATGTTATTTAATAATAATCTATGATCCCATGAAATATACCATGATGCTCTTTCTACTAAATCTGCTGGTGCCATTTTACCAAGGAATCTTTCCATTGATGGTTTTAATTTGGATTCATAATATGGAACTTCTGTATGAATGGTATCTAAATGTTTACCCAATTTATTTTTAATACCAAATGAACCACCAGGAAAAGGAACAGCAGCTGCTTTTAAATAATGTTTACCATCTTCTGGATCTTTTAAAACAACATAAAAATCTTCTTTAGCCATTTTACTTACGTAAACTAATGGATGTTCAGCTAATGGTTCACTGAAATCCAAGATTTCTTCAGTTAATTCATTTTTAACATGAATACCATTATCTTCAGTGGTGAAAATCAATGGATATCTAATCATCATATGTTCTTTAACCATATCCATTAGTTCTCTACATGCTTCTTCAGAACCTGGTAACCAACCAATATTTTCTTCTCCATAAGTATGGAAAACTCTTTGCTTTTCATCGATATAATCAACATAATATTTATCCATATCTAACCAATGATTGACATCAAGTTTATAAATAGACATAGTTTGATGGTATGGCCATCTAAAAGGTCTCCATGGTCTATCATCATAATCTTTAACTTGTTCAGGTTTAATAAACAAAGGTGTTGGTTTTGGAGGAGGTGCATCTGCATCTGAATGATATTTGGCTTTCTTTGCAGGTTGCTTTTTAGTTGAAACAGGTATTTTATTACTATCGTTGAAAAATGTATCTATTATGAATTTTTTAGATAAGAAGGCAGTTGCTGCTATAGCACCGCTTCCTAAAAGTAAATATGTGTAATTAGTTTCACCCATTGTTGTTGTGTAACGGGAACTGTACCACAAAGGCAATGACAAAAATAACTTAATACCAGCAATTAACGATCAAGTAAGCAATCAGATATACAAGAAGTATCATAAATAGGAAACAACTTAACAGAATGAAGATTATCAAGTAGTTTTATATAAGGATAAGGGGAGAGTTTGCGATAATCATAAAAATTTCCCGATTTGGCAGTTTCTTCCAGATTGACACATTTTATGTGTTTTTTTTTCCTCGTAGTTTAACTTAGCTTAGCTTAAGTTAGCTTAAATTGACTATACTTTGTACAGTTTTATTAAAAACAAAGTTTTATTTACTTTTAAATAAGTACATCTCTTTATTTACAAACATATATGCTAGACTTAAAGTGGTACGATTTTATTTTCGAATTTATGTTTTTGTTTTGTCCTGTTTTGTAATTTATTTAGTTATCCCTTGATAGATAATTGGATTGATAGATAGATGAGTGGATAGTGACTAGTTATAATTTGTAATTACGTATACTACATCGAGTAACAATTCAATTTTACATTTTTAAATTATATTGTAAGTAACTAGCTATACGAGTCTTTTTACCTTGTTAATACTTACACTTTTTGTTTTTAATTTTTTTTTTTTAAAGCAAAAATGATATATTATATTATATTAGAATTTTTTTTTTGTTTGTTGTTGTATGTGAGTTGAGTTTAAATAGTCAAAACGTATATAACCGTGTCAAATATATATACATATGAATCGATAAAGAAATGAGATGATTAATAACCAACAAAAAAATTCAATTGAGTCTTTTTTATTTTAAAGAAAAAAATTAGAATTGAATTTAATAAGTAATCTCAAGAAAGTATGATGATATAATTGTAAAATATAATGGTATAACACAAAAGAAATCATAAACGTCTACCACGTCTACCACCCTTCTTTCTAGTAGAATCAGATGGAATTGGAGTAACATCTTCAATTCTACCAATTTTTAAACCTGATCTAGCTAAAGCTCTTAAAGCGGATTGACCACCTGGACCTGGAGTCTTTGATCTAGTACCACCAGTAGCTCTCATTTTAATGTGAACGGCAGTAATACCAACTTCTCTACATTTAACTGCAACATCTTGAGCGGCTAACATAGCAGCGTATGGAGAAGATTCATCTCTATCAGCTTTAACTTTCATACCACCAGTTGCTCTAGCAATGGTTTCTCTACCTGATAAATCAGTGACGTGAACGAAAGTATCATTTGTGGAAGCGTAAATGTGAGCAACACCAAAAGTTTCTGATGAGCCACGAGCTTGTGGACCTAATGTAACGTTTTCTATATTAATAAATAAATGAGAAAAAAAAACTGTTAGTAAAACAAAGTAAAGAATTTATATGATTTGATGATAGAGAAAAAAGTACACTATCCTTCCTATACCTGCTATATGCGTATTTTGTGTTTGTGATTCCCTTTGTCATGTCGATTTTGAAAGTTATATATCATATATCATCTAGCTTGAACGATCTTGTTATTTTAATATCTCTTGGAATCTCTGTCTTTTGAAAGGAAATATGGCATTTGAATGCGTAGTTAAGTGGTTAAGTAGTTCAATGTGTACTTTATGAACTCGTTCAATACATAGTGATAATCATTATCCTGTGAATCATCATAATGTTAATAAGTATCGCTTGCAGTTAATTTTCCTTTTCATTGTAAATTGATAATTAATTTCATTAAACTAATAGATATTATTTCTTCTCTTTTGCAAATATATTATACTTTACGCCTTGTCAATGTAATAAAGAATTCAATTTTCCATCTTTGAATAGTTGATACTTGATTATACATTAATAGTTTCTTCAACATGGATATATGGTACATGATGTATATTATAACGACACTAACAGATGACAGGTGGTAGGATATTGAATACTTTTCTTGAAGGTTCTGAAGTTCAGGTTAGACACATACCAGCAGACATTCTTATCTTGTTAATAGATGCAATGAATACGACTATACTCTGTGAAGTAGACGAGTGCAAGCTTGATATATCCAACTTCAGTTTAAGCTCTGTTAAGGCCAGAATGAAAAAAAAATTCAGACACCAGGCCAGAGCTCTCGCAGCTCTCGCAGCTCTCGCAGAGACAGACCAACTGAACTGAACTGAACTGCAATAGACATTATGTTAGCGGTGCGCGGTGTTTGTTTTTTGCTTATTTGCTTACTCTATTTCGCAGTCACGTTTAATGCCATGTATTTAGTTGAGTTTTATTGTGATATATACACTGTATTATACTGTTATTATACTGTAGTGTGTTTGTTGTATTAGTATATAGGATATATTAGATATGTTTTAAAGATACACAGAGGAAGTGGAGAACTTAGTAGACGAAACCTAAGATCTTACCAGAAACGTGCTTTCTTCTGGCTTCTTCGTGGTCCATAATACCAGCAGAAGTAGTTAAGATAACGTAACCAAATTGTCTAGCAGGTAATAAGTTATCAGTCCATCTTTCAATATCACCAATCTTAACGTTGAATCTTGGTTGAATAACACCACATTTGTTTAATCTACCAGTTAATTGGATGACAATCTTACCTGATCTGTGATCATCAATATATTCGAATTCACCAATATAATTATGTTTTTGCATAACTTGTAAAAATTTAATGATAACTTTAGATGATGGCTTGATTAAGACTTGTCTCTTACCGGTCTTCTCGGCATTGTTGATGGCGTTCAAAGCGTCTGCTAAAACTGAGGTTCTGGTCATATTGGCAGAGTATGTGTATGTGTATGTGTATTATATACAAAGACTGTATGTAATCAATAACAGATAACCATATAACCATATAACCAACCAACCCTTTTAATCATGTAGTGAAAAATTACCAGCATTAGAGAAACCGCGATAGACAAGAGTAGAAAAAGTCACACCGCGCACCTCCAGAAAAGACACACCGCGCACCGCTGCTATGAAAAACTTTTTGTCCTCTGGCTCTTTTGGCATTTGGCCTGGCCTGGTTTGGTTTGGTTTGGTTTGGATAGGTACTTGTGAAGAGGTTCAAGTTAAAGCTGGCTACTTGTTGCACTTACCTATACACGTACTGACCTGGTTTATCCTTCCGTATATTGTTTGATATCTACAGATCCCATACTACAATGCCTGTATGTATCACCGTCAACTTTACCACCACCACATTGCAACAAACTTTCTTTCCAATCTCGTATATTCAACAGATGACAAAACTCATAGGGAACCACTACTATCATTAGACCATCAACTTGTTTGATTAATTAATTAATTACCATATTCCAATCTTGAATTATTGAAGCATTAATGATTATTTCTCAGTAGACGACTCCAGACAGAACGAATTTTATTGAGATAAAAATGGAAAGAAAGTCTCTTTATAGTTCAAGCAGGAACTTGTTTTTAATGTTAAATGATGATTACCAAAAGATTCAAATTACTAACTAACTATCTCATTATTTTTTTTAATATAGTCCCAAAAATCATTCAGAACTAAGCAAAAGTTAGCTAAGGCTCAAAACCAAAACAGACCATTACCACAATGGATCAGATTAAGAACTAACAACAAGATCAGATACAATGCCAAGAGAAGACACTGGAAGAGAACTAAGTTAAACATCTAAGTTACTTGCTTATTTATTTACTTTAACTACTTACTTACTTTCTTGTATACTCATCTTATTATCCAATCGAAATCAAAAAGAACTCCAATTTTTTTCACGTTTGTTCACATTTCAAACATAAATTAGTTTTCCTTTTGTTCATGTTCATTTAAATTAACAAGCATAGATTATTTTTTAATAGTTTAACTATAATAATTTTCAAAGTTGTGTTTAAATTATAATTTATATCTATATCTTTTTATACTTACAACAATGAATTTAATATAAATCAAAAATATAAATGAAAAAAAAAAATAATCATAATAATTTGTTCATTCAATCTCATTCATTTCATCTCTTTATAGTTTGTGATTTGTACACAAATGAAATCAAAAAAGTTCTTATAACTTATATGATTGAATTGAATGCTGTAATAATACCATAATCTTCCTAACTATAGTAATAATTAACATATAGTAAAACGTTAAAATTCACCCCAAGACTAAAACCACAGCACTATACATACATACATATATATATTACCCTAACTGAGCCAATAAAAAAAAATGAAGCTGGTTTGTCTATATAAATAAATTTGGTATAAAATTTGTGTTCTTTTGATTTGAACTACTACTTCCTTTCATACTTACTTCTTTTCTTTACTTTACTCAAATACCTTATACTGTCATATATCTATCTATACACACACACATATATATATATATATATTATATATATATATTATGTATGTCTATGTATGTGTATATATATACATAAAGATGGGTGTTTGAGGTGTAGATTTTACATTAGAGAGTCACGTTAAGTTAGATAAATAAGAGACTTAAAATAAAGAATTGAAAATAAAAGAAAATTTTAAATAAATAAAGAAATAAAATGATGAATTTTAACCAACCGCATATGTCAAGCTTAGATAGTATATGAGTCTTTGTTTAGATTATGAACTAAAACTTTTTGGGTCTTCTTTCTACTGACTTTATTTTATATTTTATTTTTATTTTGTTTTGTTTTCAATTCTTTATAATGTTTTAAAGATTCATTCAAATGATTAAAAATACTCTGATTTACTTAACTTGATTCGACTCTTAAAGTAATATTATATTATATTATGTTAGATTATATTATATTGTATTATACTAATGTTTATTTATATATATTGTTGTGGCTTTTATATTGATATATACGAAAACAATAATAAAGTAAACTAAACTCAAACACACATATACAGACATTTCCTTAATTTAAGAAGTAAATAATTGATTAATTCCTATTCCTGTAAGTGTGTATACATCATGTTGTTGTTTTCCTTTCCTTTCTCATGTTTTCTTTAATCAAACTTGTTCTTCAAAAACAGTTTCAATTGGCTTTTCCATGAAACTAGCATGAGATAAAACAGAAACTGAAGAAGCACCAATTAACCACATCATTGTAGAAATTGGAGAAGCGAAAAAACCTAATGGAATACAAATAATCATTAAAGTTGTATATAATTGACTTGGAGAAATTCTACCAAATGTACCAATTTGTAAATCTTGTCCATTTAATCTTGATATACCAAATACACCACCAATTGAAACTAATAATACAAACATTAATAATACATTAGTAACTAATGCATAAATTGATAATAAACTTACTATAACAATATAATTTGATTGATAATATGATAAATTATATGAAACTCTTTGTTGAATTTCTGAAAAATTTTGAGGTTTACTAAAACGTCTAACATCAAAAAATTCTTGTGGTGGTCTTAAATTAGCAAATTTAGTACCAAATGTAGATAATTCACTCTAAATGAAATTGGAATTTCTTGTTAGTATAATTTCTTGTATTACTTTTTTAAGAAGTATATTTATACCATACCATTAAAACAAAAGAAAAGACAAACATACCTTGATACGATCTATGCTTACATTCTCCGAAAAGTTGGCGAACTGAATTATTGTAATTTGTTAGTATTGTAAAGCACGATAATAATATAAAATCATAAACACAAACTAGTGTGGTGTGAGAGCGATAAGTGATAGTAGTAGTATAGCAAGACATACCTGAACATTAGTGAGTTGGGTCAATAAATTAGACATGGCGAAGAAGAGATGATTAAACACGCTATGTGATCAAGAACTAACAAATAGAGGAACTAACAAATACGTAAATAAATCACATATATATCATGTATACATATCATAATATCAAACACGTACATACATACTTCAAATCAATCTGACTCGCCATCTCTCATTTTGCAAGTTTCAAATCACAAAAGAATGGGCTGAGTCGAGCTAAAACAGTGGCTGTTTTATTTATAGTCAATTGCTGTGCAAAGGCAGGACGGGCAGGCTAATCCGTGCACCGCTGTGTGATATAGTGCTCATGTTCATGCTTGTGTTACAATAGGTTTCTGTTGTTGTTGTTGTTGTTGTTGTTGTTTCTCTTAAGAGTAATTGTAATTGTAGTTGTAATTGTGATTCTGGAGTCAGTGCTAGTACATTTGGCAATTCTAGTTCAGGCCCAGTATGGCTTTTTTCGCTTTTGCCTGTTGTAAAGTACCGTGTCTCTGGCTCACATACTCCAATTACCACCTGGTTTTGGTGCATGTTTTCGCCTTTTGGGACTTCTTGCATTTTCATAAAATCTTTTAAACCTTCTAATTTGTCGCTTAATTGAGACTCTTCAAGTATATAAAATGAAATCCTTGAGCCTTTACTGAACTGAATATTCTCCATTTTCCCGCTTTCATTGTTGTAATAACTTGTATTTACAGCAAGATAACTTCCCTTATCTCCCCATCCACCACCACCAGCAGTTACTTGAAATATCTTCGGTATACACCAGACTGCACCCCCATTTTTTTGCCTGTTGATATTATTATCAATCTCTAGATAAACTTTACCGTTTTTGGAATTTAGTACTTGTAAATTATTTTCCAAGAATTTAGATGCAGGTTCATTATTTATAGATTTGATTAAATTTCCTTCAAATTCAGTTATTTGCAAAACTTCATCACCAAATTCCAGTTCTTGTAATTCATGCTTAAAATTCATCTTCTCTGTATCAACACATGAAGGTAATGAAATATCCAAACGACTTAATAAATGTCCATTTAATTTTTCTTCGGAATCAGGGAAATTTAAACAAAATAATACATTAAGTTGATTATATTCAAATATAGTATTAGCAAGTCCAACTCTTAAATGAACGCCACTCTCGGGAAATGTAATACCAAGACTAGTCTGTTGTAAATTTCCTTGATTGACAGACTCATCGTTTAATTCTTTATATTTACCATCATCGATATCAATAGATTGATCAAATAAACCTATACTATATCCGTTCTTAAACCTTAATACTGAGTCAATACAAACAGTAACCACTTGTAACTCTGGATGTTTAGTTGCAATTTCAATAACTTCAGTAATAGTAGAGGAAACTTTTGCTGGTGTAGTTGCAATTAACAATGATTTAAACTTAAATTTATTTTCAACTTCGTGATGTGGGGTAAGAAAATCTACCTTTGATTGATTGCTTAATTGTGAGTCAATGAACTTCAATAAAGTCTTTGGTTTTGGGTTTATAAATGTTCGCAATACAGAAAGATGTCGTATCTGTAATTTTAACATCTTTTTGACTTCAAATTGTTTAATAATGAGTAATGCAAAAGATCAGATAAAATCTAAAACAAAAGACTCTCCTTAAAAGAATAAATAAAGCTAAAACCACTAATACTCCCACACAACTAAATGCGCGGACTATAAATTTTTCATACTGCTTATATCAAGACGGTTGTTTTACAATACAATATAGTTAGTATAAGATGATATATATATGTAATAATTATTTTACAATATGCGATAGGTTATACATGTAAGTAAGTGATATATTTGTGTTTTTTTTTCAAATAGTTAGATAAATTTATATTAGATAAACTAGTATAACAAGTAAGTAAGATAAAATATTAAAAAGAAAAAAAAGATTGAAAGAAAGGTATTTAAAAGTCATTAAAAATAACAATGAATACTTTTTCTTTTAATTTAAAATTTCAATATTATAGTATTCTAAAGAAAAATAGCTATAGTTTTTTTTCTTATTGTTATATCAGCACCAAAAAATTATAATAAAATAATAATGAACAAATCATCTATTTAAGCTTCTTCTTTGGTCTTAATTGGTTGGTGTGACCACACTTTCTCTTTCTACAGTTAGTAGCTCTTGGTGGTAATCTAGCATAACATTTTCTACAAATGGATTTTTCACAGTTGTATTTAGAAGCTAAAGCTTTTAAAGATGGTTCAATAATACCACCTCTTAATCTTAAGACTAAATGTAAAGTGGATTCCTTTTGGATGTTGTAATCAGCTAAAGTTCTACCATCTTCTAATTGTTTACCAGCAAAGATTAATCTTTGTTGATCAGGTGGAATACCTTCTTTATCTTGAATTTTAGATTTAACATTATCAATAGTATCAGAAGATTCAACTTCTAAGGTAATGGTCTTACCTGTTAAAGTCTTGACGAAAATTTGCATTTTTATCTATAAATAAACAAAAAAAAGTTAAGTTAGTATAACTAGCCTTGGTTAAATTTGATCAAATACTAAAATGCCTGGTAATATGAAATAAAATTTACTGACTTGGTTGTGATTTCACTTTGCTTCGTTTCTCACTCAGGATCCTTTGCTGCTTGCTAATTGAAAAATTCCTACTAAATGATCTTATATGTAAACTTCTATAATATCGTAGTTCAATTAGTGTCTGTTGTTCTTATTGGAAAGGCAAAAGGCAATATATCTTTCTTTTAATGTTATAGTTCCTACTTTGATAAATTTTCCTTCTATATATCTCAAGTGAAAGTTCAAACTTATTGTTATAACTAATTGAAAAATGAAGTTGAGCTTCAGTATAAACAAGTATATCTCTATTGCTGGGCTTTAAAGTATAATCTGTATAAGGAGAAGGAATACCTACCGATTTGTGATTAACTAATAATACCTGGTACAGAAAGGATTATGATACAAGAGTTACCAATGATGGTTCAAGCTCAGATAAAGAGTGGAATAATTTTTAGCCAACACTCCCTCTCTCTCTCTCTCTCTGTCTCTGTCTGTCTGTCTCACAGTAGCGCTCTCACTCTCACCACTTACTCTCACTCACTCGCCCTGCTGAGAGTATTCCTGCCGCTTACTGACTCGCTGCCCTGCCATAGTGAGCCGAGAGGGAAGTTTTTTTCCTTTTCCATGCTATACACTACGTGCGGTGCGCGGTGTGAAGTACTTGGGACTGGAATTGGTTTACTTGTTTGTGACGGCTGGTGTTCGGTGTTTTTGTTCTTGGTTGGTTTTATTCCATTCTAATTTATTATGTCAAGTTCCGTTTGTTACGTCGCGTCGATAATTTTATACTTGTAACCGGCGATTAGTCTTACATTGTCTTGTATTGTCTTGTATTGTCTGTGTATTGTACATTAGTTGTACCACTACGAGTTGAATTGAGTAGAACTACAGTTAATTTTGGGAAATGAGTACTATGTTGTTTAAATTATACAAAAATATTTGAAATAGAAGTTATCAATGTCGGATTTCATTTATAAACCAAGATCTTTTTTCACCATGGCTCTACAAATAGGATGATATGTCTTCTCTAGTTTTTTAAATGTAGAAACAGCCAATTCTCTGTCTACTCTATTTAACATCACATAAGATGGTCTAACAAATTTCATTCTTCCAACAGTTGCAAGCCAACTAGATAGTTTTGGATAGCTGGATTTGATTTCACCTGCAACTTGTAATCTAAACCATCTAAATAATACTTCGGCATTAGATGTCTTATTATATTTAGCATCGTAAATCTTAGACATTAATTCAATGGCTTTACTTCCTTCTTTAGTTTTCCATGAAAAACCTTTAACTCCCTCATATGATACTAATGTATCTAAAAATACTCCATTTTGATTAGCTTGAAATGACTCAATATCCTTAGATGAAAATTTATCTTCTAAACTTTCTGGAGAATCTTGAATTTCTTTAACCCATTTAGCAGCTAATGAATAACATTCATCAACCATTGTAGTATCAAAGTTAGGTTTTGGTGGTAATCCTGGTTTATAAAGATATAACTCCCAATCAATTGAATCTAATTTTTCACGTTCCTCAGCTTTATTGAAAAACCCATATAAAGTATCCAAAAATTCATAAGAATCTAATGATTTATATTTGAATGTGGAAAAATAATATGGTAAAAATTTACTAAAGGTTTCTATACTTAATGTCTGTTCGATTTTAAACAATAAATTGAAACCCTTTTCATATGGTACTGTACTAAAAGCATCATCTGGATCAGATCTATCTTTCAAATCTTGAATTAATGTACTATATCTTTCAGCTGATGCACCCATTGATTCGATGGAATTCTCTAAATCAGTCCATCCAATAATCGCACTAAAATGTCTTGCCTTTTCACCATGAATCTTACCTATAATTCTTCTCTCAATATAAACTGTCCACCCTTCATTAAGCCAAAAATGATCCCATGAACAATTGGTAACTAAATTACCAGACCAAGAATGCGCCAACTCATGGGCGATAACATCAACATTTTGTCTATCTTTACTAATTAAAGTAGGTGTAGCAAACGTTAAATTACAATTCTCCATACCTCCAAAGGGAAATGCTTTATTTAATACTAAAACATCATAATTACCCCATTCATAATCAAAAATTAAACTTTCTGCTGTCTTGATAAAACTTTCAGTATCTTCTTCAAATTCATATTGACAATCTTTAATCATACAAGGCTCACTAAAAACAGTAGATCTTGGACCAATTGAATCTCCTACCAAATCACCTGATGCAATAGCAACCAAATATGAAGGTACTGGAACTGGCTGCTCGTAATGATATTCAGTTAATTCTTCAGATATTAATGTCTGGCCTTGAAATCTTGCAGCTAGTAAAGCATTTAATGGTGATCTAATCTTGAAAGTATATGTTGATTTGATTGCTGGTGTATCAAAACATGGGAAAAAGGATCTAGCATGAATTGGCTCAGATTGAGAGAATAAATATGGATATTTACCACCATCTGTTTGTTCTGGATCTAACCACTGTAATGCTGTACAATTTTCGGTGGTGTTATATTCAATCTTTAATGTAATTTTCTCATCTGATACTTTAACTGGTTTATGAATAATGAATGGTGAACCTAAAGGCTCCTTACGTTCTGATACTTCAAAGTTGACATCTTCACCATCAACAGAAACTGATTTGACGTTCAAATATGATGAATCCAATATTATACTATCAACATCTGAGGTAGCTTTTAATTGAATTTCCATAAAACCTGATATATTTTTCTTTTCAAATGAAACAGTCGCATCCAAAGTAGAATGTAATACTTCAAATGATTTGTAATTAGAGTTAGAAGAATAGTCCAACTCTGGTGATCCTGTCTTGGGGAAATGTGGTTCCAAGATCTTTTTTAAAGAATCTGAAATATTAGGATATCTTAAACTACTCGAAGACATTTTTGATATATTCTGAAAATTGAATGGTTTAATAAATCTCAAATTCCTGTGACCACTTTTCAGAAACTGAGTAAATAACATACAAAAACAAAAGACAAATGCAAACCAAAGTGTATATCCTCTTACTTGAAAGTGTGATAATCGGCAAAAGTAAATAAACAAAAGTCAAACAGCTAAGCTGGTCAAATTAATTAGTCAAATTTTAACCTTTCTATACGGTATTAGAAAAAAATACAAACACCGTAACAAAACTATTTTCTTTTTATTGCAGACCGTTAGCTTATTTCCGACTAAACTGTAACGTTTGGTTATATAACAACTCCCGCCTTTGCATGCATTGAGATGCAATGAATAAATAACAATAAGCTAACACTTGCCATTTTATGAAAATGCCCCCCAACTTTTCCCTTTATGACTGCTCTATTATTGTCACACAAACATCCGTACACCAGAAAACACCCGTGCACCTTTGTGATAGGCCGCTTAAATTATTGGGTAATTGTATACAATTAAGATCCCTTGGCCCAGTTGGTTAAGGCGTGGTGCTAATAACGCCAAGATCAGCAGTTCGATCCTGCTAGGGATCATTTATTTTTTACAAACTTTTTTTTTGAAGTTTTTTTTTTATACTGTAATTTGATTCATCATTATTTAGAGTTTTTTTTCAACTAAAAAGGAACTTATAAAACACCCCATATATACTACGCGATGGGCTTAATGACGTATGCTTCTTCTAAGTATTTGATGTCTTCATCAGTTAGTTTTAATTTGAAGGCAACAAGATAGTCATCAACTCTTTCAACTTTGCTAATACCAACAATTGGAGCACAACCTTTATGGATAACCCATGCTGTAGCAACAGCTGCCATTGAAACTCCTTTTTTCTTTGCAAGCTTTTCAACTCTGCCAATGATTTCAGCATCAGTTTCAGAAACCTTGAGAAGCTGCAATCTTCTCATTGCAAAATCGGATTTCATTCTTTCGGTTTCAACTCCAGTTGGTCTAGTTAAAGCACCTCTTGCATTAGGTGACCATGGAATCAAGCCGACACCTGTCAATTTACAATATTCATTCAATTCTTCTTCATCACGACGATAAAGCAGGTTATAATAACTTTGCATTGAAACAAATTTAGTCCAGCCACGATTCTCTGCAACGTTTTGCAACATAATAAATTGATAGGTTTTCATTGACGAAGCACCCAAGTATCTCGTGTAACCCAACTTGACACAATCGTGCAATGCCTCCATGACTTCTTCACAAGGGGTGCTTGGGTCATATCTGTGAATTTGATATAAATCCATGTAAGTACCTAGTCTCTTAACAGAAGCTTCAGCAGCGTCCAGGATATGTTTTCTGGAAAGACCCCATGAATTAACATATTCATGTCCTGGCATGCTAGACATACTTGCCAAATTGAAACCTGGAGTGACTGCATCTACTGGATTGTAACATTTAGATAAAATAACAATTTTCTCTCTTGGGATATTATACTTCTTGATGAATTTACCAACTAGAATCTCAGAATGACCATTACTGTAGACATCTGCTGTGTCAAAGGTTCTAATACCAACATCATAACATTTTTTCATAATGGCAAAGATTTCTTCTTCATCTTCCATAACCCAATCAACCCAATTCTTTTTACCGTAACTCATACATCCCACGATGATTTTTGAAATTTTTAAACCGGATTTACCCAGGTTCATATAAAGGTCTTGAGGTACTTGATCCCAATTGAAGTTCATTTTTAGTCGATTCAAATTATTTGTCTTTTGTTTAAAGCAATTGAAGTAAAGGTTGAAGAGGAATTGTGGTGTGATATACGTAATTTGCAAAGAGGCGTTATAAGTCTTTTTATATTGAACAATACCAGGGGAAAAAAAAGGGGGGCGGGGACACATGTAACCACTGCCCAGATTTATTACTGAATTTTTTCCACCTAAGTCCGAGCATTGCGGACCTCATCAGTACGTCAGCAACAAATGGTCTGTCTACATCACTAAATGTCAATGTAAATTTACCAACTAAAACGTTACTATTGCTGTCAATTTTAGCGGTGCCAAAGGTTCTTAAATATCAAACAAGTTTGCCAATTGCAAAATACTGTAGTTCAAATTTACCTTGAAAGAGATTCGGTTTTAGATCCCCACTTTTTTTCCGCAAGCGCTGCAATAATATGTCCAAACACCTGATCTGGATTGCACAAAAAAAAAACACATTTTACGAACAGAAAAGTAACTTGATTGCGTAAACATTAGAAATTTGTTATACCTAAAAAAGATTAAAAAAAAAGTAAATTACAAAGATTGAGGTTTACATTGATATGGCTCTTCCATTTCCTTGATTTCGTCATCAGTCAATTCAACTTTCAATGCTTCAAGAGCGTCATCGACTCTTTCAGGTTTACTCAATCCAACGATCGGAGCGCAACCTTTCTTTAAAACCCAAGCTAAAGCAACGGCAGACATGGAGACACCTTTTGCTTTGGCTATTTTTTCAACTTTGTTGACGATTTCGAGTTCATCATCTTTCAAAGAAGAATGACTTTTACTTCTCACTGAAACCTCCCCTGCAGGTTTTGCCAAAGCTCCACCACCAATTGGAGACCATGGAATTAAACCAACTCCAGTCAATTTACAGTACTCATTTAATTCTTCTTCATCATGACGGCAAATCAAACTATACTGACTTTGCATAGCAACAAATTTAGTCCAGCCATTCTTTTCAGCAACGTTTTGCATCATAACAAATTGATAAGTCTTCATTGAAGAAGCACCAATGTATCTGGTTAAACCCTTTTTGACAATATCATTTAAAACTTCCATAGTTTCCTCAATTGGTGTAGTTGGATCAAATCTGTGGATTTGGTATAAGTCAATATAAGTTCCAAGTCTTTCAACAGAAGCTTCAGCAGCGTCCATGAGATGCTTTCTCGATAAACCCCACGAATTGAGATACTCTTGACCTGGCATCTTATGGAAAGTACTATACACAAAGCCTGGAGTAACTGGATCAATTGGACTGTAACACTTGGTCATAATGACAATCTTTTCTCTTGGGATGTTATACTTCTTAATAAACTTACCAAGTAAAATTTCAGAGTAACCATTACTATAACTATCAGCAGTGTCAAAAGTTCTGATACCTTTATCATAAGCGGCTTTCATGATTGCAAAAACCTTCTCCTCATCTTCAACAACCCAATCCATCCAGCTTTGTTTACCAAAACTCATACATCCTACGATAATCTTAGAAATTTTCAAACCACTCTTACCTAAAGTAGTGTATAGTTCCTGAGGAACTTGATCCCAATTGAATTGCATTTTTGCTAATATATTCTGTAATCTGTTTATATATGGCTAACCAGAGTGAATTCAGCAGTGGAAGCAAAGAAGAGTTCTTGGAAAACTGTCATCACAGAGGGCAAAGGCAACTATTTTATATGCATACAGATGCAAGCTGCTTCCTTGCCATGGACAGATAGGACCCATCGAGAAGAGTGGGGTTAAGTGCGTGGCCTGCTACTGGAGGGGAAAACTGCAATTTTGTGTGTGCAAATCTGCGTTAGATAGTCAAAACCAGCAATAGCCAGTATAATCAGGAAAACCAGAGACGCTGGGATCACTGCAATAGTGGGGAGAGACCGGGGTAGAGTCCTCTTTCGTCTATATTTTTCACTCTTATAGCGCGCGAGCGGCGGGATTACAAATCAGAGTGGCCAAAAAAAGTTTAATATGCAGCTTGAATTATTCAGTTTGGTTTGGTTGAGCAGCTTGAACATGTGGTGGGTACGTACGTCTTATCAGAATAGATACGTTATGTCAATTGGCGAAATTCATTATCTATATACAGTGGACATAAATATCTATTTTTTTGCTGGAAAAAAAGTAGAAACACAAGAGTAAAATGAGCAGATAAAATAGAAAATGGCGAACTTGTAGCTATAAATAAGACTAAGACTGATTATACGTCTAACGCCATATTAAATTCATCAATTGAGTCAAGAAATTGTTCCCAACCATTGTTACCCAAAATATCAAGAATTGCGGTGTAAGTAGGCTGTCTTCCATCAGAAATTGTAGCCGTGCCATCCGAATTTGCACCTGGGATAGGTAGCTGTCTTTGGAGTGGCGACTGCATCTGATCTGTAGGAGAAGAGACTCGGCTCATTGGGTAAATGTTATCTATCAATGGCAATTCTGAGTGTTCTGAATTTGAGTTTGTATGAGTACTAGATGGTGAGTTTCTTAGATTTGTTGGCTGACTCAACTCGTGTATTGGCATAGAGCTGGATTTCAAAAGCTGTTGAGCACCTTTATGGTTGAGATTTTCCCAGCTCCTATCTGGAGGACCAGTAGTTCTCGTCAGAACATTATGCGATGATGAAGTTGACATATGGGTATTACTATATGAGAAGTAATCAATTGGCGACTTCCTTGGATTTAAAAGATAAATAGGAGAAGTCATAGATTTGCTTCTTTCTCTCACTGTCAAAGGTGGGGTGTATACTCTGTCAGGTAAAGTAATTCTGAATTTTGAAACTTCAGAGGTATCATCATCATGAAGAGAATTTGAGCGACCCATTTTAGTGGCATGGTTTGGTGATCTGAGTTTAATTTTCCTTGGTCCTGAATTTGACAATCTTTTCAATTCTGCAAGATTGTCCTTTTTGACTAGTAACTCCAGTAACTTCTGAATGATGTAAACACCTCTTGCTGCTGGTCTCATCACTAATCTATACAGTCCTAGTGCTGGTATAATACTTTTCACAAGATTAACTGTATTAATTTGATTTTCATTGTGCTTATTGTTCAACATGTAATCAATAAGTAGATATATACCAGATGAAATAGCATAGTTTGGAACAAACCATGGCATTTTCAACTGAGAGTTGACTTCAGTTGAAATATACTGGTTAATTATGAAAACAGCACAGTTGATACATGTTGTATGACATTTTGAAGTCCACACATTTCTTGGCAAATGAGAAGACATCTTACTATTAACTTCTAGTATCTCATGAGAAATCATAATTTCTATAATAAATTGACTGAATTCTATCTTACCGCTATATAACCTATCAGTTTCCATCAAATACTTGTCCAGATAAACTTTGAAATCATTATCAACTTCTTTCTGTAACGATTGGAGCTCAATGTTTGCTTGAACTAAATTTTCCAGTGTGGTTTCTTCTTGTTTAATCTCATCTTCGTAATAGTATCTCTTCTTGATCTTACCAATATGGGTAGAGACACGTTGGAAATAAGCATCCCAATTAATAGTCTTGTTTTTAATCAACCAGATGTCAGGCAAAGGTGTGGTATAGCTGTCCAAATCAACCAAAGAGTATCTATCTTTATTTTCATTCCAGTCACTTTGCACCAAGAACCACCATAGACGCCTTTTTATATCAAAATTTGGGTCTGTAGATTCATCGTCCAGTGTAAGTTTATCCAAATTCAATTTTCTAGCAATATAAATATTCGTTGATAATAAACAATTTTGTAATGTAATACCACCTAATGCATGGGCACATAATTTTAAAAGACAAAATAATTGAATAGATTCAATTCTGTAATATGTCATAAAACCACCTCTATACAAGCATTCTAAAGCAGATGAAAAGAACACTTTGGGGAAAGTCTCCCACTGATCCATAGTAAAACCCAAATCAATTTGAACACTGTCATCAGAATAAAAACTTCCGATACATAATAAAGCATACCATTGACCCATCCATAAGTATTCTTCTTTTGTCTTTGTGTAATGTGCTGTGATATGTCTTTCCTTTTCATCCTCTAATTCTTTGGCCCAATACTCTTCGTATTTTTTCCATACTCTATCCTGATCTACAACGTTATGTAAAAACCAGGATTCTAATGCTGAATTCATTAAGATGTCACTTTCTCGTTTTCCAATCATGTGAATTATATCTAGCCAAATATTCCAAATAGTCGATTGCTTTGCATCATTTTTATTTAAATGTTCTTCTACTGATGGTGGAAGTTTTAACTTACCTATTCTCAGCCATTCTTCGGTATTATAGTTGAGATTCTGATCATCTCCTGTATTTGTAAGTCCTACTCCAATCCCTTTATTTAAGATCTCTAAAGTCAATGAGTATCCTTCCCATGGCTCACATTCATTGGATGGAGAATCACTTCTCTTTGTGAAATCATTTGGTATATCAATAATGAATTTACGTTTCTTCATGTTGGTTTCAAATCTATCGTCACTTTCATTAGTATTTAACTCATATTCAGGATTGTCGTTTTGCTCAAGAACTGTGGTTGTATAAACACTAGGAGAAATTGATCGTATAGGAGGAAGAGCCGATTCTTTCAAACTTAATATAGTATCACTTGAGGTAATATTAGTATTATTACTAATACCATTACTTTTAGATAATAATTGCAATCGCTGCTCTAGTTCTTTGATCTTCTTTCTTAAAACTTCATTTTCTTTAGCTGAGCTTAATTCTTCATTATCATTGCTACTATTAGCAACCACACCATCAACCAAAATGGGTTCTTTAGAGCATAAATGTCCTCTGCCTCTCGCAATGCAGACATTACATGGGATCTCAAAATTACATTTCACTTTTCGCTTGTAGCATTGATAACAAGATTTCGGTATTCTTTTTGACTTTCTTAAGTTTGAAGTATCAATCTTCCCATTTGCAGTCTTTTGTACTACTGGGGCAATCAACTTTGACTTCCTTTTCTTTGATGAAGTCTCATCATCAGTGCTATTGTTAGATATAGGAAGGGAAGGTGGTGGTACTGGATTTGGTGGAGGTTCATCTGATTCATTTATATTTTGAAGTGTCATGAGAGCTCAGTGGATATATACATCAACTGAGGAAAAAATATATTAATTGATTGCACTGAAATACCAAAAGATTTCACCAAAATAAATTTCAAAATGGGAGACAGGAATATGTTGCAATACGGGAATATGGTGATACAGACAGAGAGAGTAACAGCGTATGATTGATTTAATAAATGAATAAATTAAGGAGAGATGTAGTATATTCCTCGGTATGAGTGTGCTTACAATATGATATAAATGAAGGTCTAACAATGCCGCCAATATGTAAATATGCCACAGAATACTCAAAATATACAAAATTCAATGATGTTAGCTATGACAGCGATTTACATTAAGCTACAGGAGACAATCACAAGTAACAGGTTTCCAATTGTTTTGATGGTTGAAAAAAGAAACATATTTCAAAAAAAGATAAGCTCCAACTATTTCCAAAATAGGTTTTTTGTTCCTTAATCTCATGGCGGTGCAAAGCGCTTAAACAATTAAGCGCAAACAGTAAGTGATGTAAGGGTGTTTTTGAAAGATTTGAAAATATAAAAAAACCATATTGGTGTACAGATGCAAAACCAAACCTAAAACTAAAAAATAGACGCTAGATTATATAAGCATATTTCTCTCTTTTGTGTGTTCGCAGCACCGAAACTGAATGACACAGGTCCAGGTCGCCGGAGAACCCCATATTGGGTACTGGTGAGAGCGCAGAGCGTGGGGAAGTTGCTAGCTTTTATTAACAAGGGAGAACAAGAGAACAAGAGAGGGTGAGCTTGGGTGTGGTTAATGGCTATTTGTGGCTGACAATAGCAGGCTACTTCCTATGTTGGCACTGACAGTCTCCATGTTGGCTTGCTCACCCCATTGCTGTCAGATTGTTGAGCTTTTTGATGCTAAGCTGATTTGTACACCCACATTCTATATACTAAATGTCATACTATGATTTATATATAAATGTATAGGTATATCTATACCTACTTAAGCATAGTACATAACGGTATATAGTATTATCCGGCCAGGCAATTGGCAATTGAGCGTGTGAACCTTCCGTATACTCACATTGTGGAATTTACGTCCCTTGCCGTGAAGAGAGGCGTTATATTCTTGCTCTTTGTGCATGTCACTAACCAATCCAAAGCGCCAGTTCTCCGGGCTCTACCAGCGAGCTAGCACCCAGCACCCAGCCCACATACATTGGCAGGGGGTGAAATTTATATTTCACTGTCATTTTAAAGTTACTTATCGGCTCAGATCATAACGACTTATTTTGGTCTGCCTACTTATAATTTGCAAGCTGACAACGATGTTTGACATGCCAACTTTTCAACAATTGCTCCTGCTGCTACTTGCTCTTTAGGAATTTGTTTACTTCCGAAGCAACATAACCCACAATGGCGCTCGATCTGTCAACCAACCACGCTCCCCGGTTGCGAACAATGCCATGGCTGAAGAAAAAATGCTACTTCTGCGGCCTGCGCTGCCTTTGTTGCCTTGCCTTGCGTAAACATGCCTGCTGCCTGATAAACTGTCCTCGGACTCCATACAGATTCCCTAAAACATCATGACTAGCTTCACCTTCTCTTCCCTTCATCCCGTATGCTTATTACTGTATTATCTCTGAAATTTTACTCTTTATACCACAATTGAACTCAAACTACGGCGCCCGATTAAACCAAGCCGACTGTCTCTCTATGTACCCCCCTCTCCTTACACTTCCCTTTCGCCAATAAGTTAACTTCCCCACAAATCTTGCGTGTTAATTCTTCGGAATACTGGGCTTGCCTCTATGTAATTATTTGTTCGTTGAAAAATTTACGATTTTATACACTAATACTTATAAGTCTTGGATAAATGGGTATGTCGGTGTATTTAGTCTTGATCTAGTTTTAATATAAATATCACTTCGATCCCCCTTTTTAATTGTCTTCATTCTTGCTAAATTTTTACGTCGTATCCTTTATCTTTTTTCCTCTTTTCTTCTTTCTATATCTAGTTATCTTAATTTACCTTAACTTAACTACAGCAAACTTAAATTATTTATCAAACTAATTTTACAATGACTATTCCAAAGACTCAAAAAGCCGTTTACTTCGAAACCAATGGTGGTAAATTGATTTACGGTGACATCCCTGTCCCTGAACCAAAACCAACCGAAATCTTAATCAACGTCAAATACTCTGGTGTTTGTCACACTGATTTACACGCTTGGAAAGGTGATTGGCCATTAGACACTAAATTACCTTTAGTCGGTGGTCACGAAGGTGCCGGTGTTGTTGTTGCTAAAGGTTCTCAAGTCACCAATTTTGAAATTGGTGATTATGCAGGTATCAAATGGTTAAATGGTTCTTGCCTTTCTTGTGAATTCTGTCAATTAGGCGCTGAACCAAACTGTCCTCATGCTGATTTATCTGGTTATACTCATGATGGTTCTTTCCAACAATATGCTACTGCTGACGCTGTTCAAGCTGCCAAAATTCCAAAGGAAGCAGATTTAGCTGAAGTTGCTCCAATCTTATGTGCTGGTATCACAGTTTACAAGGCATTGAAAACTGCTGAATTACTTCCAGGTCAATGGGTTGCTATTTCCGGTGCTGGCGGTGGTTTAGGTTCCCTTGCCGTACAATACGCCAAGGCCATGGGTTACAGAGTCCTTGGTATTGATGGTGGTGAAGAAAAGAAGGCTCTTGCTACTAAATTAGGCGCTGAAGTTTTCGTTGACTACACTACTTCAAAAGACTTGGTTCAAGATATCATTAAGGCCACCGGTGGTGGTGCTCATGGTGTCATCAACGTTTCTGTTTCCGATAAGGCTATTTCTCAATCTTGTGAATATGCTAGACCATTAGGTAAGGTTGTCCTTGTTGGTTTACCAGCTGGTGCCGTTGTCAAGTCTGAAGTCTTTTCTCACGTTATCAAATCTATTCAAATTAGAGGTTCTTATGTTGGTAACAGAGCTGACTCAGCTGAAGCCATTGACTTTTACGTCAGAGGTTTAGTTAAGTCTCCAATTAAGATTGTTGGCTTATCTGAATTACCTCATGTTTACGAATTAATGGAAAAGGGTGCTATTGCTGGTAGATATGTTCTTGACACTTCCAAATGATTCAATTTGAATGCACAAAATCTACATATGATTTTTGAAAAAAAATTGTAAAAGAAAAGCTAAAAAATAATTTGGAGCAAAGTTTGAATTGAAATGAGGAATATTGATGTTTATTACGTTATATGAGGGTATGATGATAGGTTTTGTTAGAAAAAAATGTTTTTTTTTTTCAACTATTAGTTTGATGCGGGTTGAATTAACGATTTATTTATGTAAAATTTCTACATTTCTAAACTTTTTTCTTATATATTTTTATACCTGTCTTTTATATTTTGATGAAATGACTATTTATCTATTTATCTTGAGTAGGTTTATATAACTTCATAATAACAAAAGAAATATTCAAATCCACAATCATGCTTTTCTTCAATCAATTTTAAAATGTGTTTCTGGTTCACATTTATGAGTATGCTGAACTGGAAGCTTGATTGAAACATCGTATTTTGGATCAAATATACCTCTAGCAGCAGAACTGTAATCTGGCCTAGTAGATATATTATGATTAATATGTCCAATAAACGAAATTAATTGATCTGCTAACTCAAAAGAAATTATACCGTCAAATTCTCTTTGTTTTTCTTCATTCTCAGAATTATCGAATTCATTTTGAGAATTAATATCCATTAACGTATTGATCAAATTATTAAATTGATAAACTTGTGGAATATCAGGCTTGTTAATGAATGAGGCTTTCTCTACTAATTTCGTATCTTCAGATAAATAATACTCACCAGAATCAATAATGAACCCAAGTATTTCATTATAAAAGATATTATCAGTCAATAACACATAACATAAAAACACTTTCATCCTAACTGTTAGCAATGTTAGTTTACCAATATCAATAATAACTTTAGTTGATTTATCTTTTTTCGTAAATATCGATTTGAGTTTTAAAGTAATTTTCTCAAGCCTCTCCAAATCATTTCTGTTTAAATTGATGGTAATACTAGTATTGAATAACAGCGCCAATGGACTATTGACTTTTTCCAAATCATGATCCCCTGTATCTATAAATGACATCTTTTCCTCCTTTGTTTCTGTTCTTTCATCAAACTCTTCAACTTTAGATTCATCATTATTATCCAAAGCAACAACCATAAATGTATCTTCATTCCCAATTGTTTCAACATGGGCAACAGTACCATGTTTATTAACTGTTAAAAAACTATGAGGATATTTTGATGCCAACATCGCTTCCTCTGCCTTGGAAACTTTGTAAGAGTCCAAATCAGATTCAAATCCAACAGGATAAGAGACACCAGAAACAATTTCTCTATTTAACTGGCATTCAACCAACGATTTTTCAATTAATCCAAGACACACTAAATCTGAAATATACTGAGGTGTTATTGTGTTAGACAAATAAACTGTCAATGGACAAGAAACTGCTAATTCATGTAATAGAGTTCTTGTCAATGGAATACCATAATAAGTATCGGAGCTCATCATTGGTCTTCTCAATAATTTGGGCCTGACTACCGACTCCGTGACATTAACTTTCATAGATAACAATAGCGAGTCCATACATCCATATCTATCCTCAGTGAAAATATTACCACCGGGAACGTTACGTGGTTTGGTGTCACTGTATGATCTTTTTCCAAACATCTTAGAGATCCATTGAGAGCAAAACTTCGCTTGAACTGGAGACTTGACATGTTTTGGACCTGCAATAATTAATAGTTTATGATATCTGGCCGCTGTATTATCTGCTGACTTGTTTTCATTCTTAATTTGTGCTACTAAATGTGATGCAATTAAACTTCTATATTCTAGTATTTTCTCTTTTAAAGGATTAGTCAAAGGAAATAATTGATTTTGAATTACTTCAGGCTGAGCAATTGGCATGACACTATGTCCATCTTGTACAATATTAAACACATAGAGTTGGTTAGTTATTATTATTAGATAAAACAATGATGGGTTTAGATTGTGTAATTTAGTTACTCATGGAGTAGAAACGGGATGAAGGCTTTGATGAAGCAGGAGCAGGTTCGTTATCATGAGGACTGTTAATAGTACCGTAATCCCATTCATGGAACTCGGTAGAAAGCTTATCTACTGTCATTGTGGTTTAAGCAAAGATCTGTGCTGCTTCCAAAGAGTTTTTTTTAGAATATTTTGTCAATTGCAGTGATAACAACTTTTGTTCTTTAATATGTGATGTTAGGCCTAACAAGACCAGTAACAAACTGCATCGCCTTCAAACGTCATTAAGGGAGCGGAAGTCTCGAAGCTGGCTTTATAGTGTCTATGCCTGTGCGGGAGATTGATGAATGCTTCTCCTTTAGATTTGTCAATAAATTCACATTAAATCATATCATACCATATCAAAAACACGCAGTACGTCTGACAATGCATCCACGGACCAGTAGTTTGTTGAGTATGTATATTATCGTGGTTTTCTTTTAGCTATTGAGCTTAATTACTAACTTCATTTTGCTGAAAATAGCTAGGGTCAATAACAATGTCGAGTTAATGCTTCAAAAATACCAGGATATTGTAGAACTATCTAGCGTATGTATAAACATTTGCAAAGCTGTTTAATCTTGATATACATTGAGTTGTTTCTTCATCTTTATTTACTAACCACTTAATGTTTTTGTTTTTTTTGCTGCAGGTACTTGATAAATCGGAGGAGACGTTGGCTATAGAAACACTACAGATAGAGTCCAATGCAACTACTATAATACGGTTAGCAGAAGAATTGCTTACAATGACAAGGTCTCTCAAGGAATCTTGGATATTAGGACAGGTACCATTAGTAGATTCTCTTGATTTTGACGAAAAAAAGGTGGTCAAAAACTCAAATGGGGAAAACACAATTATTGTTGAAGACAAGAGTCGAGAAGTATACCAAATGGTGAACGAGCTTTTGGAGAGCATTACTGCTGTTGATCATAGCTGGTGAAAAGCTAGCCAAATAGTCGCTTATTCCATTTCAATCAATCACTTATCTCCCTGTGTTTATACCTAACTGTACTTAATTTATAATGTTACTCATATATTTACCCTTGACTAAAACCGTACTACAAAACATAAAATTGACTGCCACGGCGACGCGGGTCGGTAATTGATCTTACACAAAACCAAAACAACACAAACATGGAGCGTAAAGTTATGTACTACTTCATGTAACCTAAACGCACTTTGCAAAGTTTCCCAAACAGATTAAGTTTATATAGGCATATAGACACTAGCGTGGTACAGTTTTGGAGAGTTTTCCATAACTATAATTATAATCTCAATTTGTATTTATTGTTCAAAGATACTCGTTTTTGCATCAACTTCATATTATTTTTGAGTTTCAATTCTACAACAGATCTACAGCAGGTCTACAACAATCAAATTATCTAATTTTGACAGCAATAACATCACAACCAAATACTAAATGAAATTTTGAAGGAATCATAAAGACGGCTAAAATCAACCAAAACCATCATACGCATAATGCCCCCTAAGACATCAAGTATATTTAGTACGCAGAAGAATGGTCATGGGAACATTGCAACTACGCTAGATCAACTCTGGGGAGAGAAAGAAAAGAATAAAAGGAAGTCAAAAAGTTTTGAAGAGGATGATGGATTTGTATTCAAAAGGGTTAATGCTGCTCCGTCTGAATTCAATTCAAGAATACCATCTAAAGCTCCTGTCAAAAAAGCGAAAATAGTACCGACAAACAAAACGACCAAGACGTCCAAAACAAAGTCAGTTACAAAAAAGCCTAAAGCTTCAAGGCAACCAAAACAGACAAAAAAAACAAGCAGCATATTACACGAAAATGGGCCACCTGTGGAACCGACTTCAAATAATCACTCTACAGATAGAACAGCATTACAACAAAAGAACGATGATGTTCAAGCCAACCTCAGGAAAAATGCCAGAGGCATAGAGAACTCCAGTAGTTTGACTTTTTTTGATGTATTGGATGGCGGAGATAGTGACTATGGGAAGAAGAATGCTCGTAAACCTTTCTCTTTGGACGACGATGACGATGATGATATCATGAGAATAAGACTGCCGCAAAATGAAAAGTCAACGTTGAGAGGGATAATAAGAAATGCAGCGAGCTCCAGAAATTTAACTGAACCAGTAGTCGAACGTTCAAAGCCAAAAAGAAGGACTAAGAAAGCAAAGAAACAAATTGTACCCGATTCTTTGCCCGATTCTGCCCATGACATTGAACCTGAATTTGAACCAGAGCCGGAAATTGAGCCCGAACCTCAACCTATTGACTATCAATACGAATATGATGATCAAGAAGACGATGGAGCGATGTATGAGCCTATTCCTGAGGAGGAATACCATGATTACCAGCCACCTACAACAACTGACAATGCGCTTACTCCCGGACAAGATGAAAGCGACCATGAAGACCATTATGAACACCATGAACATGCGGACACCTCATATATACCGCTCCGGGGCTCACCAGGCCCTGACACTAGTGATTTGTCATCTACCAGAAGGTCATCATTTTACAGAAGAACATCTTTGAATAGAGGCAAACGTATTTCTTCAATTGGAAATGGTTTCAAAGCTGACCCTCATCACGATATTCCTGCGAATGAATTTTTTAGGCACTTAGATTCATCTCTTCCAGAAGATCAAAGAATCCGTCAATTGTTTGTGTGGGCTGCCAAAAGAGCTGTGCATAACTCTCAAATGGAATTTAATGAAGACACTAGGAAAAGTCAAATATCTAAAATCTTACAAGAATCATTTTTAAAAGATCTCATGAGTGGAAAAATCCAACCTGTTTTGAGCAGTGGTAAGAAAGATAATAGTATAAATTCAAGTTTAAATGAACCTATTTACATTGCCCCACACCCTGAAAATCAAATCAACTTGAAAATTAAGACTGAACTGGAAGAACGTCTCAGAAATCTGAAGAATGAAGAAAGGGCTTGGAATTCTGTAATAGAAGATGCTAATAAAATAAGCAACATTAATATCAAAAACTTAAAAGTTGAAGAGACTGAGGACTACAAGCGAGTCAAATTTTTTGAGAAAGATTTGGAATCTAAAAAGGTTGTTTTGAATTTGGTAAAACAGATCAGCAGATCCATGGAATTCTTAAAATCAGCTACTCATAAATCCAAATCCACAATCGAAGCGGTGAAGCTGTTAACAAGTGATGCTTCAAGCGAAGCTGCTATCAAATTTCGAGATTCAATTGAAGTTTACTCGCAAGGTCACAAGCTCGAGTCTAACGACTTACTGAAAAGTTTAGCAAGGCTAACTTATGTTGAAGATGATGAAGACGAGGAGCCTACTACCGACAATTCTTGATTGACCAATAGCTACAGCAAGAACCACTACCACAACGATGAAAACCATAATAATCACAAATTTTATAGCGTATTGCTACTTCACAAGGTCCATGATAGACCTAATCGCCATATCTATGTAATTTATTTACTGTGCACTAAATATTGTATTATAATTTAACTTTTAGACTGTTAACTGAGAGTAATGAGTAGAGTTGGATTTACTGTTGGTGTTATTCCAAACGAAGATTAAAATAAATTGTCATTATTGAAGTTATTTATAAATATTTTTTAGCAAGCATCCTCACCCTTGCGTCAAATGCA
The DNA here is from genome assembly GCA_030557475.1 of Wenyingozyma nanaspora. Lineage (NCBI taxonomy): Eukaryota > Fungi > Ascomycota > Pichiomycetes > Pichiales > Pichiaceae > Wenyingozyma > Wenyingozyma nanaspora. The sequence continues at coordinate 181,351 of JAKTPF010000004.1, read as the reverse complement.
CTGCTCCTTATTGGATCATTAAACTTATAAAACGGCGAAAGTAATGTTTTAGCATACAAATCGTTGATCTCCACAAAAAATTGACGTATACTTTCTTCATTCCTTACATCATGTAGCATCATCAACTTTATATTTCCGGGAGTCAAATAACAACTTATGTTATACCCATAAAAACTATCAATTACTTTGAAATACAGCGAGCTATTTTTCCACTGTATATCTTCCACTATGTCTAATGATGCATTCACTATGAATTGTTGAAGTTCCTTCACATCAGTTGGGAATCTGGGGGTGCCATCCCCTGATTGTTTATACGTGCCGATCTCAAGCTCATAGATGGGATTATCCCGCGTGCCTATCATGGCAAAATAATAGGACATTTTGGCTGTGTTCTGTCAAGTAATTATTAACCTACGGTCAGTGAGTGGTATTTCCTTGAATTACTAGGAATCAGAAGAGACCATTGACCTATTATTGCCTTTTCGTAGTAACAACCAAATATGCCAGGTATTTGCAATAAAAGCTGAAAGCTGTAAATCACAAACTGCCTTGCAGAAATCGTCGCGATATCTGAAGTCGATACTTGCAGCCTCATCACTTTCAGAATGCGGTACTAAAGCTCTTTATTGATAATTGTGACGGAATTGTCTTGAAGATAACTATATGTATATACGGAGACATCTTTTGTTGATAGAAATAGGCCTTTCAAGATAGACGCTGCTGCTGTCAACTCTGGCTAGCTCTGATTTATAGGACAGTTCTGTAGTATCGAAAAGCAGCCAATTTGAAATGACCAAAGTTGAGCAGACAACAGCAGGCGACAATTCCTTGGAGCGATCAGACTCCACAAAAAAGAGATTCAGCTCAATTTTTAAAAAGAAAAGAAAGTCTACAGTTATAGAGAGTCTTAGTACGCCACACTCTGCAAAGACAGCTGTTTTCCATGATATCACATCTTCGCCTGAAAAAAGTAGCAACAACGTAGAGGAAGATAATCAAATTTCAGACCCCATTCCTGTACCATTGCTTTCTCAAGACCAAGAAATTATTGCTGTGAAAGAGAAGGATAACTATTCGGGAGCTACTACTTCAAATGGGGAACAAAATGAAATATCCGACTCAGGAAGCACTGCAAAGGCTGCCGAAGAGCTTATACCGACTTTTTTAGACATGAGGAGAAGATTGATTACGGAACTTAATATTAACCCGGAGCTTTATCAAAAGAAAATAGAGGAATTTTGTGACTCCAGAGAAGAGGGTCATCCTGACGAAATTACTGATGTTTCTATGTCATCTAGCGGTAGTGGTATCGCTAGCAAAACAGGCTATATAGAAGATTATATCAATGATAGTAATACTACAAGAGATTTGTCACGCATGGCAGATGTGTCGCACAGGTCAAAGGAAAGAGCCGAGAGGGTCAAAACTGCGTTAGAAATATATTTTGGTTCAATTGAAAGATATTGCTCTGTAATACATTATGAGGAATCATATGATGGACAAAAATATTCCCTATATCCAGGAGTAGAAGGAGTATACAACCCACTACAAATCATTAGGAATAGAAGAATTAGAAAAAAAAATAGAGAGAAGTTTCAAGAGTTGGCTTTCAATGTTGTTCCATTACCATCTCAGGTATTTTCTAAGTACAATAGACAGAGAAACATTTGGCAAGTCAACTTAAGAGAATTGAGAAATGATATAACCTGGAGAGAACAGCATTGGTCAGAATTACGTAAAGCAAACGGGAAGCTATGGTTTCCTAAAGGAATTTACGGTGGCTCAAGAACTCCTGATCTTGGGAGTGTGAAGCCTGTGGGAAATGATATAGAAAGAATTGATACAGAAAATAGTACATCACAAAACGACGGTGATTCAAGGCTACATGAACAATTATTTGCTGGATTTGACAGTGAAAGTGCATATGCTAAGTACGAAGATGATTACGAAGCAAGTCCTCCAGGTGTTGTTAAATACAATGGAGGCTCTAATAGTCTGAAAAGCATGGAAAACCAACCAAAGACAAGCCATAGCTCATTGTCATTACTCAGGTCAGAACAATACGTACCACGCTCCAGTTTAACCACAGGAAACAATAATAACACTGCCATCTCCTCTAAAAAATCAATTAACTCTTCCTCTCTCAACAAATTCAAAAGATTGTCCAAGTCGCCTGCAAGATTACTCAACAGTCTTAAATCTTCAAGTGACACTTTGCCTCTGAATAATTCAGACAATGATCTGATTACAGCATCACGTTCTCAATCATCGACAGATGATGACTCGTATACTAGGCACTCTTCGTTAGTTGTGCCAGAGACTAATGGTCATCCAGGGATTGTTGTGGATGAGCTGATTTTTAATAATAACAACTCCACTTCGACTCCCAATCCTGATAGAGCGTTTAAGAACACTAATGCAAATCCAAGACTAAATAGCTTTGAAAATGCTATAAACAAGATCAATTTTGAGAGGCGCCCGAGAAGTAGAAGTAGACATTCAAGTTCACCCAAGAATGAATACACAGAATCTCAATTAATTCCTAACAAAAAAGGAGGTATATCGGAGGATGGCCCTAGTGAAAAAGAGCTAGAAGAGATTGAACTAGTTGAGCATATGAAGCTATTAAGAGAACTAGAAGCTGACGTATTGTTAGGGGAACTGGCTATATTGGCACACGAAAAAAATGTAGAAAATATAATTGCCAATAGCGATGAGTTGATACAAGCTGAAGCTGAAATTTTCTATCAGAAGATTGAAGAGGCTGATTCGTTAACAAAAGAGATTCAATTGAAGTTCAATGAGTTTGACAAAATCATTGAAAAAAATGTGGAAGTGAATAATGCTCAAGAGAGTAAAATTGATGAATTACTAGGTTTTAGTGATAGAAGTATTGGTGAAATTAATACATCAGTAACGTTACAAATTCGTAACTTGAGTGAACAGTTGGAGAAGTTATCTTCCAAATCCGCAGCATTAACTGAAGATTTGATGTCTACTTGGTTTTACAATTTTCTTGAGAGCTTTATCGTTTTATGTCTTTGGATCATTTGGATCATAGTTGAATTTTTGAGGTTGTTCAGATTATTATTTAGATTAGTATATGTCATTGTTAGATGGATCTTCTTCTAAGCTTTCTCGTCGTTATCATATCGTCATAATATGTCATTATGTCATTGACATTATCATTATTGCAAACAAATGGGTCATATTGATTAGTATGTATATATATATATTTAGGTTACATTAAAGTAAAATCAAAAAGGAAAATTAAAAATGAACGATTCAAAGATAAATTTTAATTCTTACCAGTAGAACCAAAACCTCCTTCACCTCTTTCAGTATTTAATTCAGCTTCCCAAGCGGTAGCATCTAATGGTTCAACTTCAGCATTAACTATCTTTTCAAGTACCAATTGGGCGATTCTGTCACCTTCAACAATTTCAAAGTCTTTGTCACTATGGTTAAAAAGAACAACTTTAACCTCACCTCTGTAATCGGCATCGATAACACCAGCACCTGTAGAAATACCGTGTTTAACTGCAAGACCAGAACGAGGGGCAACTCTACCGTATGTACCTTCAGGACAAATGATGGAGATATCAGTGGCAACTAAGCCCTGGCCTTTGGCTGGAATAGTAGCTTTTTCACTGGAATATAAATCCCATCCAGCAGCTAATTTGGAACCACGGGTTGGTACTTTACCTTTAGCAGAACGTAAAAACACTTTTAATGAGTTGGTAGTATTAGACATTTTTTGTTTTTTAGTTTCTGGTTCTTCGATAGTCATGAATGATTTTTTTTATGAGTTATAAGTAAATTGAACGGATATACAGTATTTTTAAAGTTTGTGTAAGAAGTTGGAGCTTGGATGAGAGATGAAAAGAAACCAACTGCTTCGCATGGTTTACTCCATCATCCTGACGCGATACCAACAACCAAGCAGAGTGAGTACACACACGCGTTGACAGATCTAAAAGCACTTTCGGGCTGTGCACTAAAGAAGTAAGTTTAGTTGTTAGGTTTGGTAATAGAGCTGATTGCTTGTAAATGCTTTATGTATCTGTATAAAGATAATTTATACATATATATATATGTATATATGTATATTTATACTTATACGTATATGATATGTATGTGTATGTATGCATGGTATATCTATTTCAGTCATGATGATGGGTTATAATCTCGGGAATTGTCTGATCACGAGATGAGGATTCTTCGTCACTGAGGGTCTCAGTGGTTTGTGATCTAGCTTCATTACCGGATGAATTGGTGCTAGTAAATTTAATAGTTTCAATAGCTGAAATGACGCTGGATTCGCTATTTTGTCTGTTTAATGCAGGTTGTTGGTCAAAGTAATTTGGTTCGGATTGCTGTTGAGTGGTGGATAATGAATCACCAATTGATGTAGTTGGCAAAAAACCTGGGGTTTGTGGTAATCTTGGAGATAATGGATGAATCATACCACTCATGTCATGTTCAGGTAATTTCAAGTATGATGACATAGGGAAATGCTGAGCATTATTAAGTTGGGTATTTGAACCTTTAGAGTTGGAGCCAGTTGAAGCGATGGAAGTATTGGATGGGACTTTTTTCAGTTGAGCTTGGAATCTTTCACGAGACCTAGCTAGTCCTTGAGTAGACATCTTATTGTTTGTAGTTGTCGACAAGTTACTGGTCTTATTTGAAGTAACAGGTGGGCCAGCTGCAGCTGCAGAAGCAGTAGTTGACAGTATATGTTGCTGTTGTTGTTGTGGAGACCTTGCACGGTATGGTGGGGTAGTCACATTTGGACGAGATCTACCTTCAGTACTTGAAATTGAACCTGAGCTATGTCTAGATGATAGAACTGGTCTTGGAGCTACATAATTGAAATAATCACCACTACCATTATTCGAGTCTTCCGGAGGAGATGTCAAAGAACCTGAAGGTGAACCCATATCAGAAGGACTCGAGTTGTTGGACTTGATGGCACTGTATGAATTTTGAACTTTTGTAATTGATGGTAAAGATGACATACTAGATGTTTTCTTATGTGAAAACATAGGTTTTTCAGTAGCTGGTAAGGGTGGTGATAATAAATCTTGGTTATATGCACCTGGTGAAATCATACCTCTTACGGAATGGAAAGAAGGTAAGTGTAATGACGAGGAGCTATGGTTCCCATGTTGGAAATAATTTGAAATTGGAGGTGAAGTATTTCCACTGGTAACATTACCGACGTTTGAATGACCCGGTGGGGTTGTTTGTGGTGATTGAACAGTAGACATACTCTTCGTTGGAGTATGCTTATGAGTTGAAGAACCATCAGATGGAGTGAAATAGTTTTGATCTTCAAATGACTGAGGAACGTAGTTACTTAAGCTAGTGTTATAAGTCAAATTCGAAGAAGAATTGGAGTATTGAGATTGTTGATATGGTTTTTGAGAATTTAAATGTGCCAATAATCCATTTTCTGGGTTGTTTCTTTCTAATACCGATTTATATGATGATAAATCAGATAGATGTTCGTACCATTTTTGAGCTATTTCTGCAGTGGGACAACGGAAAGTGTATTTAGATTTTTGAGATTCAGATGAAGCTAACAATACCGAGGCAGAAGAATTTGAGGAAGATGATGTCGAAGATGATGAAGATACACGTAAAATGAATTTTCTTGGATCATCCGTTGATATTGCGACTTTGATGTCATTTAAGCTCAAGGAACTAACTGGATGAATTTCCTTTTTTCTATCTTCAGTTCTAAATTCATGTAAAAAATTGAAAGTTAAAACATAATACGCTTTAGAATAATTTTTCAAATATTTGGATTTCTTTTCCAAGTATCCATATAGGAAAAAAGAAGAGATCTTGTCCTTTTGATAAGGATAAATTACATCTGATTTTTTTCTAATTTGTTTGACTTTGTTTAATGAATCGTTAGCTGAGATTTTAAGTAAGTTTTTGGAATTATCGTTATTGATAAAATGATCCCAGTCAAAAGAGTAGTTTTTCTCTAAAAATCCATTCATAAATGCATTAACCAAATTTTCTTTTGTTGAATCAGCTTCATTGTTAACCAAAGTAACGAATTGACTTATACACTTTTGAGTTTCACTATATAAGATATCTTCCAATTGAACGGCTTTATATTGAATGTCGTAGTAACTTTCCTTTAAATGAGCCTCGGTATATAATTGATTTTTTAATTGTAAGTCGAGTTTTAGTTTTAATAAATATGGGTCCATCTTAGAAGATAACTTGTTGAATTTGATTTTTGTTCCAAGACTAGTAGTGGTTTCACCTTTAGTTAATAATTCAATTGAAGATATATAATCAGCCAATATGCCACCAGTCTTTGCGATCTCATATGTCAAATCATTCAGTTTAAAATCAGCACTTGTCTTCAAAGAACTGATTTGTTTGATAGTTTCATTTAAGCTCTCTTTTAAATTTTCTAATCTTGGAATCAATTTTAAAGTTAATTGATTATATGTGATCAATTCCTTTTCACCAAGATGAGAATGCCAATTATGCAAAGTTGAAGTAATAGAAAGAACCGAGTTACTTGAGACTGGTAAAAAGCTTGATTGTATACATCTATTTAACACATCGTTATTACTAAGGTTATGAGCATTGGAATTGTTCCCACTTGATTCAGATAATAATTCAGATGAACTTATTGACTGTTTCAATTTATTTGCACTTTTAGAAAGTTTTATCTTACCTGATGATTGTTTTCTTAATAATTCCAAGTTATCTAACATTGCTTTGTTTATAAGGTAACTTTGTTGTTTTACTATTGATATTTCTTTGAAATAGAAGATGATGTGCTTTAGTATCATTTTCCATACTGTGAATCGATTAACCAACGTTTCAATTGGCCTGGGTCCATCGGGAGTCAATGAGAAGGGAATATAGTAAGGGGAATTGTAGTTTGTAGAAGGTAAGACTTTTTTTTGTAATGGGAATTGGTTAATAATATTGCTGTTGTTGTTACTGTTGTTATTATTATAATTATTGGTACCACCTTCACCATACTGTTGAGACCATGATAAATACTCTGATTGATTTGAAGCCTGTGGTGCAATGGAGTAGAATGACTCCATGTCATCTTGATAACTCATCGTGTCGTGGAAGTGAAGTTATATGTATATGCCGGTATCTATCTATCTATCTATGTGCACAGTAACAAACAGACACTCAAACAAACAAACGCACACACACACACAGACACAGGAGTACTTTGCTAAAGATCAACAAGCCAAAAGTAAATATGTACAATAGCGTAGATATGTAACGGATATGAATGGGAAAGAACTGCGGGTATATAAATAAATAATACCCAAGATCCCACTACTGGCTAAATTGCTTAGAAAGGGCTGAAGCACGGCAGCAACTTTTGTCGTGGTGTTTAATTATGAGAATGTCCAATTGACTTAGTACTAACGAATAGTACAAGCACTGTAGTGGAGATACTATTATATATCAATGTATATATATATATATATATATACATACATATCTATACAATGTAGCGTATATTGTGGACAGCACTAACCTTTAAGGGAGCATCTCGCTGTGCAGTTTAAGCTGACCTGCCTGGCATTTCCCAATTCCGTAAGCGTAGCGTCCCTTTAGTTAGTTAGTTAAGTGAGAAGTTAAGTGAGGGTCCGCAGGTGCATACATAAATTATTTTACATAATATTTTACATAGTATTTTATATGCGACAGGACGTGTTGTTGTTGTATGCGTGTATGTATATGTATATGTTTATGAATAGTTTGGTGGTTTGGGCGCGTTGGTGCTAGATAAACAGGCGCTTGATGTCCCAGAAGCCCATGTGGGTCACTAGAGGCAAGTCTGCCACCAGAGTAGTGCCTTGGTACCCGTCATTTGCAAATGGATTCGTGATTGTTTCAGGCACAAGCGCCGTGGTCTCGTCAATGGGTAGACCAGCATCATTATCATGGTAGTTATCAATATCACCACTCCTGTTTGTATCATTCTCACTCTCACTCTCTTGGCCATGATTGGCCCCAGGTAAGTCTCTAGACTTGTTGTGCAGTTTGGTTAAAAAGAGAAGCCATTGGAAAAAAAATATTACGCAGTCGAGTGTGATTAATGCTGCACTATTGAAGCTTTTTAACTGTCCTATAAAATTCACTATTACTCCATCAATGAGAAAATTCGACCTTAATTCATACGCTTTTATAGCAGTGTCTGTGCCGTTATTGATATAATAAACCACATTACCCATCATCTGATGTACCCATTTGTCCAGATCTACACTTGTTAAATTGTTCGTATTATCTATTAAAATGTTCGCCTGGTGAGTTTCAATAAGCGGGATCGGTCCAAATACGTGCCATAATAAGCACATTAAATTTGTTAAAACTATAGTCAATAATAACCATGCTGATGCTATCATATAAAGTCTATCAATCACTGTTGCTCCTTCTTGACTGTTCAAGATATCATGTATTCCATATGTTCTCCTTATACGTATATTATCGTTATATATACCACCATCAATATTATTGTTGTTGTTATTGTCATTGTTAATATCATTTTCTGTGTTATTATCATTATTATTGCTCAAGGCGGCATCATTGCTGATATCATCCAAAGAGTTGAGGTTATATGTGTTCTCGAGTATCACAGAAAAATTATCCCGCATCATCTGCCTTAGATCGGATGTGTCTAATGAACTGAGTAGTATAATCACAGGCAGCCGTATCAGCAATCGCAGAAAAGATCTGTCTAGTAAATAAGCTATTATCAGCTCCGAGTATGTTATTAGTTCCAACAGGGGCACAAAGTCGTCTTGCACAGTAGCAAGACACCACTGCTTTCTTGTCGTCCGCACGTAAGTCAACACTTCCATTATGCTTTATGCCTACTTTCTTTCCATGAGAACAACGTTAATAGTTTCTACTCTTACCAACTAGCAGCAGTCTCATATGATAGAACAGCCAGTTGCCCTTTGTCTCTCTTTATTTCTCTCTCTCTCTTTCTCCAGCTGTCCCAAAGAGGCAATTTGAGACCGGCGCAAAAGTCTATCAAAAAATAGTCGCGTCTACAGATTTTCTCTCTGGGGTCGGGCAAAAAACGGCAGTTCGAAAATTTTTGTCAGCTTGTTTAGTCGCCAGCCAGCCCAGCTAGTGTCATGCTTGTCATGCTTGAACATTTATATACTTTTCACTCTTTTGTGTAACAGGTTTTCAGCTTTAAGTTGGCTGTTTGAACCCATATTCTCTTGCGGAATACTCTACTCTACTCCACTCTTCATTCTCATACCGGTAATGCTGCTTTCAAGGCTCATGGTGGGTCAGCTGACCAGATCTAATAGAGTTTATAAAGCTGTGATACTTGCTCCGGCTTTAATAGTGACTTCCCATTCTCGGACCCCAATATTGGCCACCGCTGCTTCAACTACTATCAAAATTCGTCACATCTCTACAAGACAAGAGACAAAACAGACACAGCAGACACAAACACAGACACAGACACAGTCAAACAACACTACTGATAATTCTAATAATATTCCAAAAGAAGATACAAGCACTACCCAAATTGCTGAAAAATTACACACAATACCCAAAGAAGTCGCAAACGCGGAACCCGTGGTTAAGCCACCTCTTATGGCTAGAATTAAACATGAGATTCAACATTACTGGAATGGTACTAAGCTCTTGGGTTATGAAATGAAAGTTAGTTCCAAATTAATTATTAAGATGCTTGCAGGTTACGAATTAACTAGAAGAGAAACAAATCAATTAACATCTACGGTTTCTGATGTTTTGAGACTTATTCCATTTTCGGTATTTATAATAGTACCATTTGCTGAATTATTATTACCAATTGCATTAAAAATATTCCCAAATATGCTTCCATCAACTTATGAAAGTGATCTTGAAAAAAATAAAAAATCACAAAAATTGATGAAAAAGAGAAAAGAAACTTCTATATTTATTAGAAAGACTTTCCAAGAAAGTGGTTTAAGAATACCTAAAAAAATGAATGATGAAGATAAGTTAAATTTTGTTAAATTTTTCCAAAAGATACAAAATGGTGATACTAAACCAACTACCAATGAGCTCATAAAAGTAGCCAGATGTTTTAAAAATGATCAAGTTTTAGATAATTTATCAAGACCTCAATTAATGGCCATGGCAAAATATATGAGTTTAACTCCATTTGGAACTGATGAAATGTTAAGATATCAAATTCGTTATAAATTATTACAAATAATAAAAGATGATAAAGCCATTGATTATGAAGGTGTAGAATCTTTATCTATCCCAGAACTAAAATCAGCTTGTGCTTCTCGTGGTATTAAAACTTATGGCGCTTCTCCAGCAAGACTGAGAGATGATTTAAAAATTTGGTTAGATCTCAGATTAAGACAAAAAATCCCTTCTAGTTTACTTATTTTATCTTCTACTTTTACATATGGAGAACATGCTGATGATTTAGAAAATTATTATGATGCATTATTGGCTGTTTTGTCTTCCATTCCAGATGAGTTGTATAACGTTGCTAAATTAGAAATCACTGGTGAGCACAATGATCCGGCTTTGAAATTGGATATCTTAAAGGAACAAGACGAGTTGATCAAAGAAGAAGAAATTCAAAAGAAGAATTTGAAGTCATCTAAGAGTATCAAAGATGATTTGAAATTAAGTGATTACGAAGAAGAAGATAAAGATCAATCTACAAATTCTGATGAAAAGTCAGAAGTTGCCAAAGACCAAACTGAAAAACCACTAAATACTGATAAAGAAACAAGTAAAGGCACACAAGTGTCTGAGGGCGAGACTACAAATAGTAAATAGTGTTTTGTGATGTTTTATGTGTCGCTGTGTTTTTTTTTTTTGTACCTTTTTAACAAAGTTTATAAATAAAGTGTGTTTTTTATTGATTAAAATTCAATGGATAAAATGTAATAATTATTTAAAACAGAATTATTAATACTGAGGAGGATTAAATGATTAAAAAAAGATAATGATAAGATAAAACTATAAAACGACCGATACACAAAAAAAGAAAATCATGGTTCTAATAAATCATTGATTTCAGCTGGCATTTCAACAATTTGAGTAGAGTAAAATCTTTCAATTTCTCTTAACATAGCAACATCATCCTTAGTAATCAAATTTAAAGCAACACCCTTTCTACCGAAACGACCACCTCTACCAATTCTGTGAATGTAGTTTTCTTTATTAGTTGGTAAATCGTAGTTAATAACTAAAGAAACTTGTTGGACATCAATACCTCTAGCTAATAAATCAGTAGAGATTAAAATTCTTGAAGAACCAGTTCTGAATTCATTCATAATTGTATCTCTTTCAGGTTGGGTTAAATCGGAGTGAATAGCTGAAACAACGAATTTTTCTTTAGTTAAATCTTCGGTTAATTGTTCAACCTTTCTTCTAGTATTACAGAAAATAACAGCTTGAGTAACTGAAATGGTATCGTATAAATCGATTAAACAATCAAATTTGTAAGCTTCTTGATCACAATCAACGTAGAATTGTTTAATACCTTCTAAGGTTAATTCATCTTTCTTGACTAAAATTCTAATTGGATTTTGCATGAATTTGTTAGTAACTTCTAAAACTTCTTTTGGCATAGTAGCGGATAATAAGACAACTTGAACTTCAGTTGGTAAGAATCTGAAAATGTTGTAAATTTGAGTCTTGAAACCATAAGATAACATTTCATCAGCTTCATCCATAATGAACATTTTAACTTTTTCAGTCTTGAAAGCACCTCTTTCAATCATATCGTAAACTCTACCTGGAGTACCAACAACGACTTGAGCACCATTAGATAAAGCTTCATAATCATCAGTAACGGATTTACCACCAATACAAGCATGGACAGAAACATCCATATGTAAAGAAATGGATAAAACGACTTTTTGAATTTGTAAAGCTAATTCTCTAGTTGGAGCTAAAATTAAAACTTGAGTTGATTTATCATTTTCATCTAATCTTTGTAATGCAGAAATTGTGAAAGTAGCAGTTTTACCTGTACCTGATTGAGCTTGACCTAAGACATCTTTACCTTCGATAACTGGTAAAATGGCTCTTTGTTGAATAGCAGATGGATGTTCGTAACCATTACCGTAAATACCTCTCATTAAAGTGGTCTTTAAGTTTAAATCTTCAAAAGAATGAACGACACGTTCATCGTTAGTTTCGATTAAGTTGTTATCAATTTCAGTAAGACCTTCTTGAGACATCTTGATTGATATATTGATCTATTGAATTAGTTATATAAGTAAAAAATTGAATAAATTGATATTGTATATCAGGATCTTTTGAAATCAGCTTGTATCTACAGCTAGATTGCCCTTGTCTTTTTTTTTTTTATATATTTCACTCACCACCTTCACCACCATTGAATCTCTCTCGCTCTCTGCCTTATTAAAAATTTTCAAAAATTTTCGCTGGTCTTGCCGAACCTTTAAAGCCCGTCGGGAGGGTAACTTTCTGGGATGCGCAGGTACATTATTCATCTTATGAACATGTTGTGTGCACTGTTGCTGAACATAACAACGTATCTTTAGTTAATATTACCATAACTTAGCGTCTATCAAATATAAAATATGGAGGACACCTTCACATTTAAAAAAAAATACAAAGCACAGATAGTTTTTTTCCTTCTAAATGAAGAATTAAAATAAACCAAACTTTTACTCGATTAGTCTTGCAAGTCCCAAAACGTGCTTTAAATAGTCCACCTGTAATGCGACATTAAGACAGCTCAAGTATGTTTGGTGCTCTTATAAAGAAATCAGCTATAGAAAATTATCATGGTCAATAATTGTGGCCTGCTCCAGCTTGCTTGTGGTGTATTTGGTAAGCCTAATTTTTAGATTACAAAAAGTAATGGCAATTTTCTCAAAACTTTGGAGAGATTGTAAGAATACTGCAATTATCTAGCCATAGTAAGACAGATTAAACAAACTTAAAATTCCTATACTCTAATGACTTTTACATGTAACTAAATTCTTTTCAACGAGGTTACTTATATCGTTCTTTTCAACTAAGTCACTCATATACGTTTACACTTCTTTAAGTAAGTAACTAACTAACTTTTTACTTGGTAGTCATTTAATTGAGGCAAGAAATCCTACTTTTCTTGATCAAGTAATTTACAATTTATGTTCGTCAATGGTGAAAAACAAAATACTAAATAAACATAATTTATTAATTAAATATCATATTTTTATATTTGATAAATGTGTTGTTTGTTTGATTGTTGGTTGGTTGATTGATTTTATAAATAGAACAGCAAAAGTAAACTTCTCGTTTAACGGGAGTAAGACCAGACGTTGTTTAATAAACCATCTTTTTGAGCTAATCTGTTTAATGAATCATCAGCTTCACCTCTACCTCTGATGTAACCACATAAAGCGTAAGTGGTGGCAGAACCTTGGATAGCCTTACCTTCTTCATCAACGTTTGCTACGTTAATTTGAACAGAAGCGTGATCTTTAGCCTTGATAATTCTGGAGGTGGCGGAACACTTTCTTGGAATGTATAATTCAACCTAGATTAAAGTAAAAAAGAAAAAAACAGTTAGTATTTTGTTTCAAATTGATTTATAGCCAAGGTTACAATATCATGTTCAATATCAACGTTATCGTAATTGCCATTAACATTATCATACACATTTCAATTCAAATCATAATTACAGTTTTGCTATTCGTTGTTGTCTTATAACATAATCCTCATGTTCGTTTGTCTCTCTATGGTTAACACTGACGCCTAATGGATGAATTTTTTTTCACTTTGATATTTTTTGTTCTTAAATCAAAAATCACCTTAAATACCTTTCACAACAAAGTGAACAATATATAGGCTATTTTGCTCATTCCATTTGGTATTACAAAGTTTGTTATAAAAGAATATGTATATTCACTAGTTGTTAAATCCTCTGTGGGAGACACTTTCGTTGGGCCTGAAGGGACTCATATACAATACTGAACAAATGTTTCTTTCCCTTATATGTTAACTTGCACAACATTATTGTGATTTGTTCGTTAAAATTATTTCCAGTTGAAGGTATAAATGATATCTTAGTTACAAAGAAAATAGTATTGATAATGGTATTGATAATATGACATGTATTGAAGATAGTGTAATCGTAATGTGATGCTAATGTAATAAGGCTATAGTTTCAAAATAATGGGTGAATGAAAAGACATACTAATTCACCTTTATCGTTTTCCATTTTGATAGATTATAAGATAATTATATGGTATGGTATAATGATATACTGAACTAAAAGTAACTCTTAACTCGTGGTAATTTAATTGATATATTGAAATATCAAATAATTTCTTGCTTCCCTGTTGGAAAACTTTGAGAGAGACTGAAAGCGACTGTGAGAGAGCGAGAGGCCTGAGAGAATAATTTGCAGAGAAAGCACACTGCACACCGCTAGTTAAGGGAGATGGTAGACTTGAGGGTTCTTTGGAGGTAAGCCCTCTCTCAAAGTCACGTTGCCTAAGTTCTTGGTGTGGAGTGTGAAGTTGATTCTTTATTAGTCGACGCGTCGTTTGTGGAGACGGGGAATTGTCCACAAGTGGCTTTAAATAATAATAATAGTAAGGGCAGTTAAAATAACCAGATATGCAATAACCAATAACCAATATATGCATACATATTTCAACTCACACCAAACTATATTGCGTTAGGACACCATAGGGTACATGACACTATGAGCTCCGTTGACATTGATAGTGTCTTGGATCCCAATTTAGAACTTTTGGATATCTCCCCAGATTATTTTGAAAATGGCGTTCCCGTATTTAAACCCACTTATGATCAATTTAAAGATTTCTATTTATTTCAAAAATCAATAGATAAATATGGGATGACGTCCGGAATAGTGAAAGTTATCCCACCTGCTGAATGGATATCTGAATTGGATGCTTTGGACTTGTATAATGAATCCAATCTTGCAACGGTTAAATTTAAACAACCTATTAATCAAGTGATAAATAGTGGGAGCTCAAAAGGCTATTATTCGGTAGATAATATCGAGAGGAAAAGAAGCTATAATTTGAAAGAATGGATGAAGATGTCTAAAGAGGGTAAATTCACTATCCCACATAAAAGAGGAGACCCAATTCCTGACAAGAAAAACTCTAATGAAACATCTCGTTCGTATAACATTGATACTTCTGTGTATACAGATGAGAAATGTGAGTTTTTAGAAGCTCAATATTGGAAAAATATCAGTTTTACAAATTCCTTTTATGCAGCAGACTCTCTTGGGTCTATTTTTAAAGACTCGGATGTGCCTTGGAACGTTTCTAAACTACCAAATTATTTAAATTTTTTAACTCAAGATTTACCAGGTGTAAATAACTCCTACTTATACGGTGGACTCTGGAAGTCTGCCTTCACTTGGCATTTAGAAGACCAGGATTTATATTCTATCAATTACATTCACTTTGGTGCTCCAAAACAATGGTACTCCATCCCACAAGATGATCATACAAAATTTTATGATTTAATGGCAGAAACGTTCCCACAAGATTATAAAAATTGTTCCGAATTCTTAAGACACAAAACATTTGTTGTGTCTCCAAAATTCATTACTCAAAACAACATACGTCTTAACAAAATCGTGCATAGAGAAAGAGAGTTTATAATAACTTACCCTTATGGTTATCATGCTGGTTTCAATCTAGGTTATAACCTTGCAGAATCTGTTAATTTTGCATTAGATTCTTGGGTTCCAATTGGATTAAAAGCGAAGAAATGTGAATGTATTTATGACTCGGTAGGTATAGACATATATGCTCTGTCTAAAAGCATACGACAGAAGCAATTTGAGAAAGGTTTTATCCAGCCTGAGGAAAAGGAAGAGGAGGTGGTAGACGTTGAACAAACTAACATTTATAAAAGTGAAAATCATGAAATTGAAAATGCTGAAAATCATGAAACTGAAATTGAGACTGAGACGGAAGTTGAGTTAGAATCCGAATCAGAGGCTAGCGTAAAACAAGAACTTTTTAATAATGAATCGACGGTTTCACCTATATCTACTATCTCACAAAACACACCTGTGTCTTCTCCAACCGAGCATGATTTGCAACCAGATACGAAAAAGAGAAAACTTCAGGAGACGATTTACGATAATGACAATAATGACGACAACAATAATGACCCAATTGCAAATTCAAATACGAATGAATCTATAACAGAAACAAGAGAAACCTTACAACAAATAAACGCCAATGAAACCATTGATTCAAAATTCAAATTTGTTAATGTTTACTCACTTTAAAAAGTTTTATAATAGATTAATTCTATATTTCGCTAATTAACATAATATGACATAAAATTTAAAGTTTAAAATAAAATAAGGAAATTAAAAACTATAATTTTTCAATAATATTAAACATATTCTGTAATGCCATCATCTTCATCTCTTCTGTGTAATTAACTACCCCATCGGCAAATTTACCTTTACCATTAATCAACCATGCAAAATCACTTTGTAATCCTAAAGGAACCAAATCCATTAATTCATCGTTTCCTTTTTTCAGCTTAGATGTATGTTCCCATTTCTTGGCTGCTTCTTCAGCATTATCTACAATTTCTCTCTTGATTCCACACATTGAAGCAACATGCATACCAAATGAACCATTTGATTTACCTTTTTCTAATTTATATAAGAAAGTAAGTTGCTTGTTCATTTCATCTATCAAAATACCCATTCTTAACGGAATAATTCTTTTATCGTTTAAGAACGATTGGCCCAAATTACCATAATGCGTGGCAAAAAATCCAATCGATTGGATATGCATTGATAAATGATGTAGGACACTCTCGGCAATGGCAAATCCATCACTTGATGAACCACCTCTTCCTAATTCATCTAAGATTAAGAGTGATCTAGGCGTAGATTGTTCTAACATTCTCTTAGTCTCACTTAATTCAACATAAAATGTGGATTTACCTTGCATGATGTTATCATTAGCTCCAAGTCTAGTCATAATCGAATCAATTGTCGTTAATTTTGCCGATGAACAAGGCAAGAAACAACCAATTTGAGACATCATAACTGCAATACACGTCATTCTCAATAATGTAGACTTACCTGCTGCATTGGCACCAGTCAATAAACCAATATGATTTTCATTATTAACACCTAATGAAACGTCATTAGGAATGAAATCTCTCGTGTCTGATAGTCCACCAGAGTTGATAAAACAAGGATGTCTCAATTCCTTAAACTCCAATTGAGCTGATCCATTAGAATTCAAAGGTTCAATAAATTCAGGCCTACAAATTGGAGCACCCAATGCTTGCGAAGCACGGGCTAAGGATATAATACAATCAACTTCAGATATGGAATTGACAATTTGGAACCATGTTAAATATTCTTTATCAAATTTTTGATACATCTTCAATTGTATTGTTTCAGTTAAGATTTTGTGTAATTCCCTTGCTTCCATCAACTCCCTTACTAATACTTTAACTTCGGGTGACCAATAACGTTTACATTTAGCTGTAGCTGCCATTTGTTGCCAATCTTTTGGAATTTTATTCACTACTTTGGTTGGAACCTCTATCAAGTAAATTTCTTTACCGCTATCCTTGTAGCAAATCTCTTGTGATTTGTATTCTCTTCTATAATTTCTTAAAATTGAATCTAACTCTTTCTCCAAGGTTTGGATCTTGAGATTACTTTCATCAAATTCTAATTCAACACCTTTCTCAGGTACCATTAAATTTTCATTGTAGGCTTTGTGCATATCAAATGCATTTAACCAAGTTTCAACTAAGGAATCAATAGAATTGGGAACTTTGGCAAAAGATTTGGCTAAACTTTTACCTATAATACTAGAGTTCCCATTGCATTCACCTTCAATAGAATGGGCTAATTTCCTAATTGTATCAAATCCTTCCACAACTTTGGCAAAATCTTTGACTTTCAAATTACCTGAATGAATTCTAGCTAAGGACCTTTCTAGATCTGGTAATTTAGATAGTTTACTTTCTAATAAGTATAATAAATCACCATTGTTCAGTAATGCTTCAACTGAATCCAACCTTTCGTTGATTTTTTCCTTATTCATCAGAGGATGTATCACCCATTGTTTGAACAATCTCTTACCAAATGGAGTGATGGCTTTATTCAATAGCTTGAATAAAGTACCTTTATCGGATTGGTCAAATGAATTACTAAAAATTTCCAAGTTTTGTAAAGTAATACCATCTAATCTCATTGTAGAGTTAGAAAAATTCGACTTATATGGGTCGTAACTTGTAATCTTCCCCATAGAAATAATGGACTCATCTAGTTTTAAGGATTTTAAGTACCATAACAACCCACCAAAAGCTTGGAATCCAATTTTTTTAGATGAGTCTTCATGGTATTCTTGCAGCAATTTAGGGTAGTTTCTTAAATCATCAAGATCAGCGGCTTCAAAATACTTACCTCTGGTTAATTGTTCAAATGTGATTTCATCGTCCCAGAATTCGTCATTTGATTTTAAAAAATTGAAGATTGCATTAGGTTGCGAATTAAACCTAATAATTTTCATAACTAGTGATGTGACTTTTCCCTTTTCCAGCACCAGCTCCATTGGTTTGACTTGGGCTAACAAGGTTTCTAATTTAGTGCACTCTGAGTCATCTTCGAATTGAGTCAATTGAATAGCACCAGTGGCTGTATCAACAAAGCAAACACCAAAAACTTTGGAGCCATCTGATTCAGTTATCTCTTTCAATGAAAGACAATATTTAGACATTTCATCTGTTAACATAGCTTCATCAGTTAAAGTACCACACGTTAAAACACATGATAATTCACGCTTAATAACTTTTTCTTCTTTAGTTGTAGTCTTACCTTTTTCTCTAATTTCTTTAGCTAACATACTCTCTTTTTGGTCGACTTTGGCAACTTTGTAACCTTCATCAATAAATCTTTTTGCCCAATATTCGAAACTCATTTCGGGGATACCTGCTAATCTCATATTAGCTCTTCCACCACCAGCTAACTTCAGGTCAAACTTATTATGCGCAATATCAGCATCTTTTTCGTACAGTTCGTAAAACTTACCTTTTTTGAAAAAGACCACAGAGTCCCACATTTTCGACTTGATTTCCCAGTATTGCTTTTCAAAAGCAGTGAATTTAGCCCAAGCGGAATTAGGAATGTATAATGTCCTTGGATCATATTCAGGATCTGTTTCTAATTTGCCTTCAGCATCACGGATTTCTATAAGCCATTTATAACGCTCTTCATTATCTTTTGTAAAGTTCTTTTTAGAAGCTGCCGTTGCAGTAACTACGCTGGTTCTTCTAATTGGCGATGAGGAAACGGTGGAAGATGTCGAAGATGTAGTTGAAGAGAATGCATTAAGTTTGGAAGATAAGGAGGAAGATCCAAAACTTGAGTTTTCAACTGATCTAGTTGGTACTGATACCTTGGAAGGCTTTGGCTTGGTTGTCTTGGACGCTTGAAGGGGTTTTTCTTTCTCTTCACCTAAATCCATCATAGCTATGATTTCATCATCGCTGAAGTCATCCTCTACTTCCATAATATCTTTTCCTTCCAATTCGTCTACAATCTTGCTCACATCTTCATCAACGTGATCACCATCGTCATCATCATCGTCTTCTTCTTCTATCTCTGCATCGGATTCCATTTCAAAATCTGAATCACTAGCGTTATCGACTTCTTCGTCACTTTCACTCTCTTCAAAATCATCTTCATCTTCGTCATCCTGGAAAACGGGAGCAGCTACTTTCCTTCTCTTTGTCTGAGACGTGAATGATTCGTCTTCTTCGTCGTTACTATCATCGTTATCTTCAACTGTTTCTTCACGTTTCGTTGCCTTGGTTTGAGAATTTATTTCTCTCTTCTTCTGAATTTTAGAACTGATTGGGGAAGAAGGCAAAGTATCAGCCGAGAAGTTAACAGATTTCTTTGTTTTATTTATTTTGGTGGTTGATTGTGGAGTCTTTAAGCCATGAGGAGCTTTGTTTTCCTTGTCTGATCCAGCACTGTTGATATCCTTGGGTTTGGAGTTTAACAAGTTGGATTTGCCCCTAAGAGGAGAAGAGCTAGTTGGGGTAGGCAATTCTTTAGCAGTAGATGGAGATTCAGTAGTTTCCACTGGCTTGGATTTAATACCTGCTGGTGATGCTGTAGATGTAGTTTTATTAGCCTTACCAAAGAACGAAAGCAACGAACTTTGCTTAAGTTTTGGCGTGGCAGTTTTGGAATTGCTCATCTTCACGAATTTCCTTAGTCAAGCGTGTATGTATGTGTGTGTGCTAAGGATCAAAGCAAATAAGTATGGAATTGATGTTCAGCCAGCTGAGGTGATGAAAGATGAGTGAGCGCTTCCAATTGACCAAAAAAAATGAAGACAATGTTGTTCTAGTTGAAGAAAGTAACCATGTAAGTAGAGTAATAGAAACCAAGTAGGAGTAGTATTTCAGAGCGTGTTGTTTTGGAAACCAAGTATGCCTAGCGCGTCTGAATATAAATTGGGGCTTCTTAAATATGGAAAGGGCCGTGTTTTCAAGGCGGTGTATGATATTAGATAAGTAAATAGCTAAATAGGTAATTAGTTAGTTAAATAGTTAGTTAGTTGGTTAATAAGAATGGCTAGATAAGTCGATGAGACAGGGATGGCTTACATGACAATCTCGTATCTGATGTCATGTTTGATTGACTTGCTAGGCAAAATAAAACTATTTAAAATAAAACAATCATCATCTATAGTAGTTCCTGAGCCCAATATACTTATATTTCCTGAATCTTTAATACCTATAACTTGAGTTTCACTTGTTACTCCCGATGACATCAATGCATTTTTCAATTTCTTAGTACCATTCTTACGTATTAGTTCCTGGATAGTAGATAAATTTACTCCAGTTCCTTGAATATGGCACCAACCACCAATTTTGCAATCGGTTGAAATTATCGAGTTTAAAATTATTGAATCGTTTCCTACAGTTGAATTATTCAAGATGATGCAATTGGATAGTCTTACTCCCTTTTCAATGACTACATTTTCTCCTATTGTGACGTAAGGCCCAATTTTGCAATCGGGAGCTACTTTTGCTGATGAATGAATGTAAACTGGGGGTAAAATCGAAGAAGACGCTTTTTGTAAATATAAAGGATCCCCATTATCATCTAAGACGTTTGTCTCCAATAATTTCAAATCATTCATACCTTCAATCAAGTTATCAGTTGATGGTGTTTTACTTTTACTTGATTGGAAAAGTTTATCTAAATATAATTCATTTGCAAATAAAGCATCAGCAGGTGTTTTAATTTGTTTCCAAAATCCTTTATATTCAAAAACATACGAGTTTCCTAAATCTGGTAATTTATGCAAAATATCTTTTTCCATTGATAATACATCTTCATCTACAGATTCAGGGTACGCCATATCATTTGATATAGTAATCTTTGAGATTTTAGCATCTGATAATCTACGGAACAAAGATTCGTTGAATAAATAAATACCACCATTAATTATATCTGAAATTTTGGATTCTGGTTTTTCGACGTAATGAACAATTTTATTATTGGCATTTGATACGATGGTTCCATAAGCTGATTGACCATTTGAAGATCCAAAATTGGAATAATTAGAAGCGATAAATAGTTCATAATCTGTAATTTTTACACCAAACATAATACAATCTATTTTCTTCTTTTGTGCTTGCGTAAGTTGTTGTTGATTCTTTAATTGGATATAATAATCAAACATCTCCATGAATGGATAAGAACAAATTATATCTCCATGGATAACAAAAAAACTATCTGGATTTCCTTTTAAGATTTCATTTTTAAAATGGTATAACCCACCAGCGGTACCTAGCGCTTTAAATTCCTTTAAATATTTCATTGTCACTTTATTAGTGCGTTCTTTATTGAATTTCATTCTATGATTGAAATCAGCAATATAATCATTAAAAATTGAAGCTTCATAGAATCCAATTAAAATGATCTCGGAGATTGATTCTACTTTCAAGATTGAGTCTATGATATGAGACATCAACGGTTTCCCCGCAATTGGAAACAGCATCTTGGGTATATCCAAAGACAAAGGTCTAAACCTTGTACCTCTGGTATCACCACCTACCTATCCAACACATATATTATTGTTAGTTTCCAACCTGTCAATCATACAAAAAAAATGTGTAGCCGAAAAAGTATACACATTTAACGTTTATACGAGATCAGCATATTGACATATTGATAAGAAGCACGTACCATAATGACAGCTTTCGTAGTGAAGTCTGAAGACATCGTGTATGCAAATAATATGAATGACTTAATGAACAATAAACAGCAATTATTAATAGATCATAGAGTCAATCCTCTAATCTACTTTAACTTATTTAACTGATGATAAAGATGTGTACACAAAACAAGGGCGGGATGCAGCCAGGGCTAGCTGTCTCCCCATACTCTATTTAGCCTGCGATATTCCATAGTTAAATATTGAGTGTGTGCTTTTGCATCTGTGCACCGGAAATAATACAGAAAAAACACTAAACACGTGTGTATAAATCATAAAGCAAATATATATAGGTGAACAAGTATATATATACATGTGTAGTTATGTAGATAAGCAATGACTATTATGGTACGTACTGGTTGGTTCTGGTAGATAATTAGTTAGATGACTGGAGAGGATGTGTACATATTTTACTACCCCTAAGGGTTACTTAATAGCAGTAGATTTTTATCAAGCATTTATGTGTTGTTCTCTATTATTTTTGTTCTGCGGCTCTGCAGCCAGCGGGCTCTTTTGTTATTTAATCTTTTTTCTTTATCTTGAATTATTTACTATAGATACCCGGCAGCTGATAGATTACTACATTACTCTCTAGGTATAAGCCTAATTAACAACACCTTTGACATGAAATTTACACTGGATTAATGGATTGGAATGGATCAGCATTGCGTAAAATGAAACAAACGTTTCATTATTCCTCTGTCTGCGTTTTTTTCTTCTTTGACATGGCATGGCTTCTGCGAGATACCGATGCGTTGTTCGTTACAGCTCGTAATTACCCCCTTATCTCTGATTGTGTGTATGGTTATATGTGTTTATCTATATATATGTATATATATATATTTGCAAATACTACCACACGCTATCATCAACCTGCCATATATGTATGTGTACTGATTGACAAGCATAAAATACAGAGGGGTGGAAGCCTTCACTGCTGGCTGGACTTTTTTTTAAGGACTCCTCGGGCGTGTTTTTGGCGAGTTTAGCGCATGGTACTGATTGATAGTAACGAAATCAAGGCTTTGACTGGCGTTTCCCGGCTGTATAATGTATAATGTGTATATTGTATATATTATGTATTATTGTTATACGAGCTATACTCTAGGTGTAATTTCTAGACTTTCTTATTGTAAGGCCTGTAGTTATTCGCTTACACCAATTTTCTCAAGAGAAAAGGAACGAATTCTCCAAGTGACACAAACAACCCCGTAGTCAAAAACTAATTTAGACTAAACTAGAAAGGGATATGATTAGGCCAGCACATAGGTAGTACACACGCGTTTTTATGTCTCCCTTATCATTCATTACACGACGGCTATCTATCATTTTCATGCCGCCTTATCTGTACATAGCTGCGCATTCGTACGCCAAAAGACAAAAGACAAAAGACAAGAATAAAACACAAGCACTGCAGGTCCAGTACACCCACCACGTACGCCAGTCAAAAGTGCCACCGCAGCGCAGACCGCAGCGCACGCCGTGCACGCCGTGCACGAAAAACAGCTGTTTATGTTAACGTCGTATCGTAACTTATTGCATAGTATTAATATAGTCCAAACTTTTTTGCGGCGGGAGCGGGTCGGTCAATCTACGTGTCGTGGCGAGTGTGCCCTGGGCCCGCCACTTCCTCTCTTTCCCGCTCTCTTCTGCCTACACAGCAGGAACTGGCCCGGTTTTTGACAACTAGCTAAATCTCTTGGTATAAATCACCACCTATCCATCACCTTCCTTTATTTAACACATACCCCAGTATCTCCTTTTCTCTGCATATATACGATACGATACGTGTGTTGACTCTATTTGACTCTCTTGGCAGTGTGTTGGAAACCGGTTTGCGTACCTTTATCTTTTCATCACTTATATATATATCTTTCTCTCTCTCTCTACCTGTTTGTCTACGCAATTAACTTTCTTTCACTCTCTCTACCGTCAATTTTATTACTGTACACTTATCTTGCAATCTTTCTGTCATTGGTGATAGCAATTGGTTCATTTCAAGTATCGTTAACTCAACAAAGCCACAAAAGAAAGGAAAACCAAAAAAACAAGTATTGTCAGACGTATTACTTTGCATATTGCCATCATCATTGTGTTCATACCCGTTGAATAATAAGATATAAGATGTCGAGTAGCGTCCCTGTTAAGCAATACGGTGTCACTCCTCCTATTTCCCTGGTTGGTCCAACTCCAGCTGAAATTAAACTCAATGATGCCATGATTGAAGAATTGAGAAACCAAAATTCATTTGAATCTGAAGAAGAGACTACTAAACGTAAAGAAGTGTTGAAAATCTTACAGAAATTAACTGAAGAATTTGTTTATCAAGTATCTAAAAATAAAAATATGAGTGATGGTATGGCTAAAGATGCAGGTGGTAAAATTTTCACTTATGGTTCTTATAGATTGGGCGTTTATGGTCCAGGTTCAGATATTGATACATTAGTAGTTGTTCCAAAACACGTTACAAGAGAAGATTTTTTCACTATATTTGAAGAAATGCTTAGAAAAAGACCTGAATTAAATAAAATTCAATCTGTTCCAGATGCTTTTGTTCCTATTATTAAAATCATATTTGATGGTATAGATATAGATCTTATTTGTGGTAGATTAGATATACCTCAAGTAAGTTTAAATTTAACTTTAGAAAATAATGATTTATTAAAAAATATTGATGATAGAGATTTAAGAGCTTTAAATGGTACAAGAGTTACAGATCAAATTTTACAATCTGTTCCACAAAAAAATGTCTTTAGACATGCATTAAGAACTATCAAATTATGGGCACAACGTAGAGCTATTTATGCTAATATATTTGGTTTTCCCGGTGGTGTTGCATGGGCTATGTTAGTAGCTAGAATTTGTCAATTATATCCAAATGCAGTAGGTGCAGTCATAGTTTCAAAATTCTTTCACATATATTTACAATGGAAATGGCCTCAACCAGTTTTATTAAAACCAATTGAAGATGGTCCTTTACCTGTAAGAATTTGGAATCCAAAAATTTATGGTCAAGATAGAGCTCATAAAATGCCAATTATTACTCCAGCTTATCCATCTATGTGTGCTACTCATAATATTACTTCATCAACTCAAACTATAATATTACAAGAAATGAAAAGAGGTTTAGATATAATGAATGATATTCAATTTGGTAAAAAACAATGGAAAGATTTATTTGTTAAACATGATTTCTTTTATCGTTATAAATTTTATTTAACTGTTTGTGTTGCTACTAAATCAACTTATGAAGAATTTGGTAAATTTAGTGGTATGGTAGAATCTAAATTAAGACTATTAGTAGCTAAATTAGAAACTGTTAGTGGTATAACGTTGGCTCATCCTTATGTTAAACCTTTTACGAATTCATATTTATGTGAAAATGAAGAACAATGTTTAAAAATAAGAGATTTATATGGTACTTTGGAAGGTGAAAAATATGCCAAGGAAAATTTGAAAGATTTATTCAGTGGTAAAAGTGAAGATGAAGATGAAACAACTAATCAAATCAAGAAATTAGAAGAAGAGTTATCAAAAGAGAATGAATTAAATGGAACTAATAAACAAACCGTTCATCTTATGAAATTATATATTGGCTTATCGTTGGATTTGAAAGGTAAAGAAAAGAAAATGGATATTCAATTACCATGTACGGAATTCGATACAATTTGTAAAAATTGGCCACAATATGATCAAAAAATTCATTCTTTATCAATTAAACATGTTAAATTATATAATTTACCAAATGATGTTTACTCTGAAGATGAAAAAAGACCAGTTAAAGAGAAAAGTAAGAAAAGAAAAGGTAGTGATGCTAAAGATGATGATAAATCAAATAAAATACTGAAAAGTGATATTTCAACTGCAACTGCAACTACTGCAACTACTACAACTACAGGTAGCTCTATTCCTTCATCCTCTGGTAGCACTCTAGAAGTGAGCTAATGAGCTGAGCTGACCAGGTCAGATCCAGCTTACAATCCACGTATATAATATCTCTACATACACACACACATACACATACTCATATACATATACATACATAATCAACGAACCCATAATCACATAAACCCATAAACCCATAAACCAATAAACTAGCAACCTACTTTAAAACCAGAAAACCGTGGCGCATGAAGTAACCGATAATTATATACAACGTGGCGCGTGAGAGAATAGCAATATCAGACCCTGAGGCTTATGAAAATAGCAGCTCACAACCTCACCGCTTAGTGCAAGTAAATAAATTATTAAAGTAAAAGAAAGCTAAGGCCCGTCCTCCCACACTAACTCTTGGTGATTTGTCAATTGGTTCAACTTCAACTGTTATTTCCGGTGTAATAGAATAACTGGATTACACTTAGGTATATTACAAGATGCCTTCTCTAACATCAAAGATTTTAGGTATGTGATTTGTTATTCCGTGCTTTGGTAAAGCAATTTACTTTTGAACTGCCTATCTGAGACCGGCTTTTGCCCATCAGATTTCACCTTTAACAAAGCTGCGGTTTGTTTTCATAGTATCGTTATTTCAGCTTGTTTCAATGAGTGTCTGATTACGGAATTCATATCGTGTGAAAGCTGGAATACATGCTGATCACACGTGTGAGATAGACTACTTTTAGCCACTTGTTCACTACTCATGAACTGTGAGCCGTGAGTCATTCGGATTTGGAGATGCAATATCACGTATAAATATAGTCTAATTGCTCAATTGGCTTGATGGATGGTTTCACACGTATGGGCTTACATTAAAATCAACTTAATACTAACTTAATTGAAAAAAAATGAAATAATATAGGTAAATCATCATCACATGATAAAAAGGATAAGAATTCATCTGTCCAATCTACGAACAGCGCTTCCTCTGTAACTAATATTGAAGATATCGATGAAGTTGATGATCAGGGTCAAAACATACTAATGGGTATCATATCCCAATTGAGACCTGGATGCGATTTATCGAGAATTACATTACCTACATTTATCCTGGAGAGAAAATCAATGTTGGAAAGAATTACCAATCAATTACAACAACCTGATATATTATTGCAAGCTCATCAAACTGAAGATCCAGTTGAAAGGTTTTTGTTGGTGGTTAAGTGGTACATGTCATGCTGGCATATAGCTCCAAAAGCCGTCAAAAAGCCTTTAAATCCGATCTTGGGTGAGTATTTCACTTGCTATTGGGATTTACCAAATGGCCAACAAGCTTATTATATTGCTGAACAGACCTCTCATCATCCTCCAAAATCTTCTTATTTTTATATCATTCCTGAATCAAATATTAGAGTCGATGGTATCGTAATTCCGAAATCAAGATTCTTAGGTAATTCCACAGCTGCTATGATGGAAGGTTTAACAAAATTGACATTCATGGACATTTTAGATGAAAATGGTGAACCTGAGTACTATACCTTAACTCAACCAAACATGTATGCAAGGGGTATTTTATTTGGTAAATTAAAGTTTGAGCTAGGTGATCATTTAGTTATTACATGTCCAAGAACAGGCTTAGTTGCTGATATTGAGTTTAAAGTTAAAGGGTTAATTTCTGGTACTTATAACGCAATTGATGGTCAAATTAAAAACTCTAGTAATGAAACACTATTCACTATATCAGGTAAATGGAATGAAACTATGGAATTGAAAAATGTTAAGACTGGTGAAAAATCTACATTTTTTGATTGTGATGAAGCATCTCCTTTACCTCCAAAAGTAAGAGGTTTAGAAGAGCAAGGTGATTTTGAAAGTAGAAAATTATGGAAAGAAGTTACTGATGCTTTGGCTAATAGAGACCATGAAACTGCTACAAATTCCAAATTTACAATTGAAGAAAATCAAAGAAATGCTGCTAAAAAGAGAGAAGAAGAAGGTGTTGAATTCCATCCTAAATTATTCAGAAAATTATCAATTAGTGAAGGTATTTCAAATGGTAACGATAAATTAGAATTTTTAGTTTATAAAGATCATATATTAAATTCAGATTATTCAAAACATGACATTCAAGACGTACAAAAACATATTTTTGAAATGGCTCCAATTTTACCTGGCCAAAAGTTTAACCCTGAATTTGAAATTCCTGCTTATAATAAAGAGTGATTTATTAAAAAAAAAACAAAAAAAAATAACTAACAGCACTTCTAAACCCAACTTTTAACGCCATAATTTACAATTTAAAATCACGATACCAATTCATCTTCTTCATCTTTTAACTCATTTTTGCACCCCACTCTCTTTATTTATTTACGCATCCATATTGTTTTATTTTTGCAAGTTTTAATGTATCCATTCCAATCAATGAGCAATTTTAATCCCGCTTAAACTTCCAAGTTTGTTTTGTCATGAATCAATTATGTTTTGATAACAGTACTTTTCCCTGACTGATTTCTTTTCCTTTTTTTTTATTAATGGTGTTTTTTTTGTTTCTTTTCCTCACCTTAATAATTCTCACTCAGTTCAAGCTATATATTTAATCTTTTCTAATTATAGACAAATTTATATATGCATAGCTTTTATTTATCTCTCTGTTGTATGAGATTCAAAGCTTTAATGAGCCTTTTCTTTGTTTTTCCTTATTATGTTTTTGTGAATTCTTTTACCTTTCTCCTAATAATAAAAAATATTTAATTTAATCATTTTTCTCAAATTTCTCAAGTAATTTAAACATAATATAGCTCCTTTTTAAATTACCAAAAAGTAAACATTTACTTGTAAATAATACATCATCATCAACAATTTCACCATTACCTCCATCATCACCCAGAATGCAAATTTTTTTGCTATTGTCATCTACAATTCCCTTATCATTTAAATAAACTACATCTACTCTACCATGATTCAACACAATAATCAAATTTTCATGTTTTTCAAATTCAAGAAATTTTAAATGAATGGAAACTTCAACAACATAATTTAAATCATCGTGAATAGCTTTCATTTTCTGATCACTTAAAATTCTTCGTATTGTTAATATTATTGAATACCATGGTGCGTATGATGTAGAATTGCTTTCTATTATCCATTTGATGTAGTTACGCAATTTGATCAAAATCTCAATGTTTCGAAATATCTGGATTTTTGCCACTTTACTCTCTTGGCTGTCAATCCTATAATATACCATTTTATCATTATCAAAATAAAGTAGCTCACAAAGAAACATCCAAGCTGTTGCGTCACCTATGTTTTCAAAACAATAAGCTTCGGTTTTCTTAAATATCGTCTGCTTTACAAACTGCGTCTTTCCTAAATTTAGCAAGTTCGTGACTAACCAACGCATATAATTCCAAGAATAGTAGTTCCTTGGATGTTTTGTAATTGAATCAAATGCAGTATCTGTATAAATAAGAAGGCAAGTGTCGTCATGAAAGCCTTTCCTAGTTGACATTTTTTTGAAATAGGTCCAAAGTGTAGGTGATTTGTTAGTCTTGGCGATACTTGAAGATAGTAAGGACCGTACAAACGTAAACTCTCTTTCTGTGTAATTGTTTGCTGGATTTCGACTTATCAATTCTACTAATTCAACATGCCTCAAGATATTTGTCTGGTTTTCTGGTGTAGCTAGCATTAAACCTAAGGTAGCCAAATACTGCTGCCAAAAATTATGATTTGAATCAAAAGAAGTACTTGTAGGTTCAAAATCTGACTCTTTGATGAACTTAGTGCAATTGACAAAAATATTGATAAATAGCTTCTTAGAAAGGAGCACCTCAACACATTCTTCCTCTTGATTTTCAGCAATGGGAAATAGTTGGCCTTCTGATACGTTTACACCAAAATCATCGTACTTCTCCACATATTGTAATTTCTTTCTCCCCTTAAATTTGGAATTGTCGGACAGTATGTTATACAACGCCTCTATTTCACTCAACGGGGTACTCATTGTGACTTGTCCAATTAGCGGTCCTGAACTGTTTACGCAACACAGTTCTGACCTATTGAAAGTTAAAAGGATGTGAGATCATGATCAATCAATATACCCCTATAGTTGATCAAAACACCCGATTTTGAGACGCACGCGGGCACTTTTTTTTACTCTGAACATGTACCGCAACCTCCTTAATATTGATTTGAAAACGATAGAGAACTGGTAAGCATTTCCTACATCACTGAAGCACTGGGATCTAATATTACACGGAGGTAAATAATGGACGTAGATGAGCCACGTATGTTTTAAATATGACCTTTAAGTTGACCAAATAGTTTGTATGGTTACATAAAGTACTAACTAAGCTGCATTTTGATAACGCTATAGAAATCGTGAACACAGATAAAGTTCCTGCTATAAGATGTAAGTATCAGTTTCATATTCAACTGACAAATGACAAAGCGGCATGTTCTTTTTATTTTTCAAGTAATTACTAACACTTTGCTTATGCCCCTTTTGTTGAACATAGCGGTGGAAGGTTATATACTCATAGCGACAAATTTACACGAGGAAACAACTGAAGATGATGTGTTGGACGCATTTGAAGAATATGGGAAAATCACAAATATACATTTGAATATAGATAGGCAGTCGGGCTATATTGTTGGTTACGCTCTTCTTGAATTTGAGGATATCAAAGTTGCTGATGCCATAGTAAAAGCTGCAGCAAACGGTGATATTGAAATTTATGGTAATGAAATCAAAGTTGATTTTGCCTTTGCAGAAATTCCAAAAGCTTCTAGAGCTCCAGGAAGGTATGACTCCAGGTCTAACATAAATTCAAGAGGAAGTACAAGACGGGATATGAGTCCCTCAAGGTCATAAATTCCTTTCTGAACAAGCAACCTGTATACTAGAAAAGTTATATTACAAAAATCGTCAAAAATTAAAGTATATTCATTTATCTGATTATATATTGAGAGGTAAAAACGCCAAAATTTATTAATGAGGCAGCAGTATAGAGCAAGACAGACAAAAAAATAGTGTAAAATAAACTAACCTCTAAAACAAGGTTATCGTAGTAAAATTATTTTATATATGCAAGAGTAACCTATTCGAAACCATTTTAATCATCAATTTCAGAAGGTTTAAGAAGACCACTAACAAGCATGGCTTTTTCCTTTTCTTGTTTACTCTTCTCTAATAATTCATGCTCTCTATCTTCAGCAAACAAGTAATCGGTCGCATCTCCGCCATATTCTTTAATTTGAACCAAGAAATCTCTTAGAGTACCTTTAAATTTGACTGGTTGGTTGTATTGACTTAATAATGCGTTAAGGAAGTTACCTACTTGGTCAACCTTCAAATGCGGGAATGCATTCATCAACATATTACCAATATACTCTCTTAAGAATGCAGAGTTAGGAGTTCCTTCTGGTGCGCTTTCGGGAGTGTAAATTGGCTCAGTAATTTTATTCGTTTCAACTAGCTCAATAAGTTTGGCAAGCAATTGACTTTGCAAACGGAAACCAGCTTTATGATCAGCGTCAGTTAGCACAACAAAAATATCGCCAATTATTTGAAAGTAGTAACTTCTGTAAAAGCCAATGGTAAATGAGTTGCTTCCGAGATCTTCAATATTCTTGACTAATTCATTACAAAGGGTTAACCCTGTATTTTCAACATCTCTATTGTTATGTTTAAATGCCCATAAAATGGCATCAATAAAAGCTTGGAAAGCTTCAGGAGGAAACTTCAAAAGAGCATTAAACCCTCTCAAATTTATTTCTCTCAATAGTTTATAAAACTCGACTCTATGCTCAGGGTACTGAACAAAATCTTCTTTGATCATATCTAACGTACATGAAAACACATTTGCTAAAATCAAAACAATTTCATCTGGGATAATGTCACCAATTTTATCGACTAAAGTGCTCAAACAGTTCAGTACTTCAGCATCACGAGCATCAGGAACATTAGTCTTATAATCTTCTAGTACGGCATTCAATAATGGGGGAACTAAATCAACCTTGATCTCTTGTGAGTTATCAGCATTAGAAATATATGTCTCTACTAAAATTAAAATTTCTTTCTTGATTGTTCTCCAGCCTCTTACTCTTGGAGTCTTTGTAGCAATAAGCCCATCTGAAGCAACGGCATCAGAAATCAAACTACTGACTGCTGTGTATAATGAAAGCATGTCAACGTAGATTCTACCCAACTGGGTGTAGAAAGCCGGGCCTAATGGTGCACAAACAGCAACATTCGTCTTTAAAATATTGGCAATAATTTTCACTACTTCTGGATCAGTCAATAATTGAGGATCCTTTTTGGCTTGCTCGATGACTGTAGACCATGCCATATTTGGTAAACTCATAAGATCTTCCAACAGCTTTTCCCTTGTTTGGACGGAAGATTGAGCACTCAAAATGGTACCACAAGCTTCATAAAATGTATGGACTTGCTGAGGTTGTAAATCAGAAGTTGATTCTTGGATTTTTCTAATAATTTCATCAATAAATGGCTCCGACTCACCTGATTGCTGAATAACAAAATGTCTTTTACATTTTTGAGTAATTTTGATAAATGTATCACATGCCATATCCTTAACACCTTCATGACTTTCGTGCATAAACTCAAACAATTTAAGTACCACTGTTTTCAAAAATTTCCAATGAGCTTTTAAAAATCTTGGGTACTGACCCACAATATACATAATGTCGGATGCAACAACGGCTTTATTATCTTTACCTCTTTTCATATCAGTCAGCGATAATAAATCTCTAATGACAACAACCAAAAACGTTCTCTCTCTTTCTTCATCCATGGAGAGTGAGATAGACCCAATAGCCCAACACAGAGTGTTGATATTGTGCCACGACCATTCAGAGCCATCGATTTGTCTAGCCAATTTAGCCGTCATGATGGACTCTGTATCGTCAACGTCCAAATGTGTGAGATAAACTAGAACTTCTCTCATTGACTTATATAACTGAATTGTGTCACTCTCTTTGACAAACTCTCTGACAATTTCACCTTCATCGTTTTCAACAACTAAAACTTCTTCTGGTCTAACCATATTTTCAATCATTACTAATCTTAATTTAGATAAGATGTCATTGTATATGTTTTTCCTTAAGTTCATATTTTTAAGAGCTTCTGGAGAGAAACTCTTTCCTGAGCTAAATTGCAATTGCATATATGGAGTAGTATTTGCCATGGCAACTTGTTGAATTTCTTGATATAAACCACTTACAAATTTAGACCAGTAATCAAGACAAGTCTTAAATAACTCTCTCTCCTCAATTCTCGACAAGTTAATCAAATATCTATGACTTGCAAGCAAAACATCTCTTAATTCAGTATTTTTTTCTAATGGAGTTAAATGATTTGACAAAAACGTAACTAAAAACATTGCCAAATCTTGTAAAAACTCTTGATCAGCAGAACTTGTATCCTTATATGTTGCCTTCAAGTCAATATCTGGTGGGATGATTGTAGCAATGGCATTCATAGCTACATTAAAAATGGAGACAAACTTATCGTCAAATTCTGAACCAATCAATTGAGAAGCTTCGGTCAAACACTTTATTGTAATTGATCTAAATTCGGCTACAGGAAGAAACTTGGTTGCAAGTATGTTCAAAAGGTCCGTTTGAAAAATGTAACCTAATGGAATCCATGGGATATATCTCAGTAAGGCCTTTAAAGTTGAAAGAATCAAAGAAGGTTTAAGTCCACTTTCTAGAACTTGGTAACATAATTGAAAAATATGTTGGAACTCTTCACCCATTTTAATCTTTAGAGATTTAGCTTTAGCTTGGGTCATTTGTTCAGCAGAAAAATCAAAAATTTCTTCTGATAACAATTTCAGAATAACCATGTTATTTTCACAAACATTGAAGTCAACACGACTTGATGTAACAATTTCATTGATAAAGTTTGGCCATTCAGCTGGCCAATCCTGTTTAGCAATTTGAACTAAAGTCAAATCACATTTACTGATTAAAGCCCTTTGTGTAGTAAACTCTTGGTCATCTCTACACATTGCAACAATCATGTCCACGATGAAGTTACGAATACCTAATCTTTGTTCTTTAGGCAAAGTCTTCCATCTTGTCTTGATCAAGTTGTCTAAGATGGATAAAGCAATATACTTTGATTGAGAGTCTGTAGAAACTTGTAAAATCTGATCAGCTCTTGTCCATGAATCACTATGTTCCCTGAATTTTGTCAATACATCCTGAGCTTGCTGTTGCTCTTGTCCATGGCCTCTGTAAAAGGTCTCAACGACCCTGTCAAACAATTTGACGTCTAATTCTTTGCTAAAATCAAGAATCTGCTCCATTGTAAGTGCAATGAACTACTAGTAATCCTTTAAACCTTAGGCAATTTGATAGAAGTTGATTATTCCTGACAATACTCTGAAATTATTCTTTCAAAAAAGGACCAAATTGTATAATTAACTCTCAAATGCTTCTCCTTCTTAAAAATCTCAGTGATTTGCTTTAGTAATTTAAGCGATGTGCGAGAGAAAACCAATTAAGTAATGAAATATAACGGAAGCGTATTGATACTGAAGTATTTATATGCCTATTTGGGAGTAATTGTTGTTTAATTGGAGGCTGATCTGCAGTACTATAGAATTAATACGCAGTGAAGATAGTGCAGCCCTCTAATGGCGAAAGCTCTTTTGTTTTCCTTTTTGTTTTTGCTTCTCTTTTTGTAAGAGGGATTTTTGTGGATGTTTCACAAGTGTTATACAGTCGCGTCGAAGTAATTTAATTCAGTGCGTGTATTTTAGTTTTGTTTACAACATTCAATATTGTCGTTTTGTATTTTGTGCCTTCTTAATCTATATATTTACTTTAATTAGCGTTCTCCAATACTACTTTCTTAAAGAATTCAAATAACTCCGGTATGCGAACAAAAGAACCTTCATCCACATAGCAAGAGACGAAGTTCATTCCACCTAGTTTAGTGGAAATTACACTTATAATGGTACAACTGTTGAGGTGTGCTGGATCTTGAAAGAAAACCATATCTTCTACAACCCATTTGCTGCTCTCAGCGTAAGTGATCATTCCTAGATTTGACATCTTATAAAGATCTTCTCTTGGCTTACTTATACTTTGCTTTAAAGACTTGATTAAGGTCTCCCTGTGTTGTGCGTCAAGAAGGGCCAATCCAAAATTTTGAGTGTAATAGGGATCGTTGATTCTCTCATTCATTTCATCATTAAGTTTCTTAACCATCTCCCATGAAAACTCATTAATATGTTCAGCGCTGGCATTGTTTACACATCCAAGAAAAAAATGATTTCCTATGTCAGTGTCATACTTTTCTTTTTGTTGCTCTGTCAAATACCTTCTACCTCCCACAATGAAACATCCGCTGAAATAGTGCTTATCGAGGTCAAAATTCAGTGCGTGTTTTCCATGAGCAACTGCATAAAAAAAGCAGTAGTTCAAATAACCTGTCAAAGAACATTTATTTGCTTTACAAGCTTTGAGAATAACGCTGACTTCTTCAGGTGTAAAGTTAACTAAAAACTGGCCAGTTTTCGGTCTTACTTTATCTGATTTAGCACCAATCCATTGCTCATATCCTTCAATCTCATTGCCAGGCTCATATGATGGAATGTAGCCATGAGTAAATTTGGGAAGAAAACTCTTTATAAATCTACTAAGTTTCAATGACCAAGAGGGAACAAGAGGGTAAAGATCTTCCGTTTTTGCAGTAAACTTGGGGGATAATTTGTCTTTGTCTAAGTCATAGTCAAATAACACTGCAGTCTCATAATCAATTGGCTCTACTTCAGCGTTGGAATTATCCAAATCTACAAGCTTCTGATGGAATAATTTCCAAAAAATGGGACTGGATGCACCGTCAAGTAACGTGTGCTCAACAATTAAAACAAATTCCTTTGAACCCTCCAAAATTGCAATATAAAATAAAGGTTTTGTCTCATCTGCTGGATCAAACAAATAATCTTCTACAATGTCTTGGCAACACTCAGCATCTACTGTCCGATGATGATCAAATTTTACCACATCTTTGAGCATCAGTTTCTTCATCAAGCTGAATCCAGTCTTTTTGTTTGGGGATAAATGCGCAACATGGCATGCTAAAGCCGGGTGTTCCAAAACTATTTCTCTTAGAATTTTGTAAAACAGGGAAATGGGGACTTCTCTAGACAGCTTAATACTAACTTCATGACTTCTGAACATATCAAGAATTGTCTTCTCTCTGCAGAAAGATTCGAGGAGCCCTAGCTCTCTGATAAACATTTCATTCTCTGACATTTTGTATTTATCTTTACTAGTTAAAGGCCTCCAATTTCAATTGTTCATGATTCGGATCATTTTCTTATCTTACGGAAAATAAAGGAGAATAAATATACGCTTTTATAGCTGCCCTCAGGGGTTGTACTTACCTATTCGAGAAACTCGGGAGATAAGAATCTGCAGTAAAATTAATATCCGAGGATGTGAACGCCGCTCCTTCTGGTCATAAATAACGCTACCCCGTGTACAACTATCATTTTCTATGCATAAAATTCGGTATAATTATGTCAAGTTATCTATATACAGTATATATTACAGTTGGGTATGATTATTAGTAGAACCTTATCTTCTTTTAAAAATGGCATTAGCATTGTCAGCTTGCCTTTGATGGTAGGTCCTGGCGGCTTCCGCTTTTATGGGCCTGTTGATTACTGTGTCTAGAGAATCGACTCTATCCTTTTCTTCGACAAATTTCTGTTTCATTTCAGTCTCACCGGCCAGGTGACTCTTAATTGCCTCCATGTCAAACACGTAGTTACCTAGAAGTCCCCTTTTAAGCTCACGGATGAAATGAAGAGCCGCACCAACATCATCATTCACCACCTCTCCTGCTTTA
Source organism: Wenyingozyma nanaspora (assembly GCA_030557475.1). Lineage (NCBI taxonomy): Eukaryota > Fungi > Ascomycota > Pichiomycetes > Pichiales > Pichiaceae > Wenyingozyma > Wenyingozyma nanaspora. The sequence continues at coordinate 144,295 of JAKTPF010000004.1, read as the reverse complement.
TTCTTTTTCACCTTTTTGGTCTTCAAACCTACGTGGTATAAAAATTCGTAAACATCGTTTGTTGGATGATCCATAAATGTTTTGTTCCACTTGCCTCTTGGACATTGCAAATTGAGGATAAAGAGTAAGTAATCGGCTACAATAACCGGATCCACCTTACTTTCACTCACAGAACCAACAATGGATAAGCTCAACATTGTTTTAATGTCATTTACCTGCGGCAGTAAAACACCTGGTGTGTCATAAAGCAAAATTTCCGGCTCTCTTGATACTCTAATAATTTCCGAAGTTTTCCTAGTGACACCCGGTTGATTTCCACTTCTGGCTACTTTTGAGTTCTTGCTAGTTTTCAAACCAATATTTCTCAGGGAATTGACAAGAGTGCTTTTCCCGACGTTTGGCATACCAACAATCATCATCCTAAGGCCCAATGGAGGCCTCGGGTACATATCGTAGAACACCTTTCTTGCCTCCTCGAGAATTCTTGAAGCTGATTTGGTGCTACGACAATCAACAAACATGTATCGCTCGTGGGGATGCCATTTTTGAAGTAAAGACTCCTTGACGCAACTTAAGTCCTGCTTAGTATATAGTATAATTTTTTGCGTTGATCTGAATGCTCTATCTAACAGAACATTCCTCGTACTCACGGGGGCTCGTGCATCTCTTAATTCAAACACCAGATCTATCTGGGGTGCAAGTTGATTCATTCTCGTTAAAGCCTTCGACTGATGACCTTTAAAATCACTGAGAATCACTCTGTACTCAGGAAAAATCGCCCGAGGCAAAAAATTAGTAGCCATTCTATCTCTTGTAATGTTTAAGTAAAATGTTGCTTGGTGTTTTAGAAGAAAGTAAACTTGATGTCGTCAACATGAAAAGTTGGCTCTTTGACTTTAATTACATCTAAAATAATTTTTCATTTGAAGATTAACACCCGTACACTGCTTTGTAGCACAGCCAGTTGATCTTCTTGAAGAGATGAAAAATATTTTTGTACTTCATGTCTATCATGTATAACTGTTCTTAGACTGATTGAAAGATAAATCAACACTACTTGTTAATAGATTGCTTTCTCTGACAAAAGTGACAGAATGCCATTGATAATTTTTGCAGGATATCCGTCTTCGGGAAAAACAACTTGGGCTAAAAAGTTAGTAGCTGCTTTTGAAGAGAGAATCTCCCAAGCACAAGGAAATAGCCCAGGAGCTAACATGAAAGTGATTCTTCATAATGACGAGTCTTTAGGTATACCGCATTCCGCATACAAGGAGTCGGTAACAGAAAAGTCAGCAAGAGGGACGCAAATTTCTGCCGTCAAACGTGATCTTTCTCGTAATAACATTGTCATTTTAGATTCATTAGCATACATCAAGGGATTTAGGTATCAACTTCACTGTGAATCCAAAGCATTAAGTACACCGCACTGTGTCCTTCAAGTTCTTGCTCCCTCTGAGATATGTTTTCAGTGGAATTCGAAACGTCCAGAAGAAGAGAAATGGGATGAAGATCTTCTCCGTGCTTTGATCATGAGATATGAAGAGCCCGACGGCCAAAATAGATGGGATTCACCATTGATTCCCCTCGGTTACGATGAAGAGGATTTACCATTTGACCAAATCTGGGAAACTATAGTGCTAAAGAAAGGGCCCAGGCCAAACAATGCTACTGTATTGAAACCTGCTATATCTGCTAACTTTTTACAGGAGTTAGATAGAATAACATCAGAAGTTGTCAGCTGCATAGTACAACATCAACAATTACAGAGTATCGGTGGAGAAGTAATGGTTAAGAATTCAAAGGATGAAAAATTTTATGTAGAAATGCCTTCCAGTAGCGTTTCGCTTGCCCAATTACAAAGGTATAGAAGAACATATATTGGTCTTAACAGAATGAGATCTGTGGATACTGATAGAATTGTTCCTTTATTTGTAGATTACTTAAACCACGCCTTACATTCCGATTAGATTTCTCAAAATAGATAAGTTTTCATCATTATTCTATATGTTTTTATGTACATTTCGTAATATAGCTCTGTAAATTTTATTTAGTTATTTTTAACCATATCTCTAAAAACATCCAAGGATTCATTTTTGGGATCACAAACATCAATCATTTCTGTTATGAATGGTTTGAATTCGCTGAATTCATCTCCAGTCAATTGTAAGTATGGAACAAAATCATTCAAAAATTTGTAGCATTGTTGAGGCGACTTTTCGGCTGCTGTAAATTGGGCAGCTAGCTTCACAACTGAAAGATCTCTTCTGTTCAAAGCTTGGTCAACAATACTGTTGAAATTGTGCCAATTCTTACTATTCGCATAGACAGTTAAAAAAAATGTATCCAGTAACGACTGAACCTTTTGGAACTCAGGGATATCAGAGTAAATTTTTCGTAGCAACTCTCTTAGTCTTGGTAATATGTGACTGCTTGTCCATACAAAAGAAAAATTGCTGTCAGCTACTCCTTTTTTTAAGGCGGAAGCCGTTATAAATCCTTCTTGATCCATTTGAGAACCACTGGCAATTAATAATGGAATTATTTTCATACCTATAGTTTCTACATCTTTTTCTGATAAAGTAAAGTCAGACTCAACTAGTACTGGCTGAAGCAGTTCAATAGCTTCGTTTATATATGCAAATCTCTTGTTAAAAATGTCAAATGGTTCGGTAACATCACTGTGAATCTCTGGAGAATCGAGCACGGCTGCAATATATTCTATAAAATCACTCGCGTTCATTCTATAGCCGCAAGCAACCATGTAAGCTAAATTCTCTTGGATAAGTACAAAAGGATACTGCGTGCAATCTTGTTTGTGTAAATCTCTGAGTAACTTGAATCTTTCATCCCAGTTTTCCTTTTCAGTAGAATAAACATTAAACTTCAAATCAGATTCTTTTAAGGCCGATGAAATGGAGTTGTTTGCTGAAGATGCAAGACACCTACTTGAGGTATGAAAATATCTAACACCTGCAAATATATCATCGCTTTTGCGATGTGAAACTCTGCTTGATGGCGAGAATGCATCTGCATCCCACAAACTTTCAAGATCTAATTCAGCTCTTCTCGCAGGGGTTAACAAGTGGATGAAAATGTCATCCACTTTACAGTCTATCATGACCCAGCTGTTTGGAGCAGAACCATAGTCATTGTTTGAATATGAAGAAGGTTTTTTACCCTTCTTCTTCAGCCTCCGTAAATGTTTGTTTAAAGTGCCTGCTTTCACGATTCCTTCCGTGTATGGAACCATGTGCATTTGATGTTTTACATAAAAATTCAGTTCTGCGGCTGCCTTCTGTAAATGTTTAGCAGATTTACCTGATCCTACAACCATGAAGTTTGCTATCTCTCCGGCACCACCTTGGTACTCGGCATTATTTCTGAGATCAAAAACTTTCAGGTCTACGATACCAAGCTTTTTGGCAACAAATTCGACAATAGGCAAAAGGCTGGTCGGTGAGTTCTCAGGAATTTCTGGTATTTCGGTTTCAAAAAGGGAAGAATTAATTAATGGTGACTCCTCTGTTCTCATGTACCACGGCATGTCGCCGTCTTTATTTCTTTCTATTTGGTTTTCCGCTTGAAATAAATATGCAGCCGAATTAAAAGACCTTGGAGACATACTTTTTAGCGCACTATGAGACATACCCATGGCAACACGAAGTCTTCTCAAACTTTGAGAAGACTTTGTAGACTCCAATGCAACTCTTGATAACATTCTCTATTTACAGATAGCTTTTTGAAGACTTTAGTTTCTTTTTTGCCTTTATCAATACAAATTAAAATATTCATCAGATAAAAGGTCTATTAAATTTTTTGAAGGTCTTGTTTTTTCGACAAGAGAACATCCGTGGCCTCGTGCAATCAAACAGTGATTTTACTGAGAATTAACTTTATGACATTTTTACCGAATTTATCTCTAGATATATAAAGGCAATGCGCCGGCCTTTATTATGCTATCATGGAAGTGCGAATGCTGTCATTAGTAAGTTACTTACAATATACAAGTGAATTTGTTGGAGCAATTACTCTCCAACAGACGTAAAATGCTACGTTGCGCAAACTTTAAAGATCATCTCTTTCTTTGATTCTTCCATTTAAAAATCGTTTTACCGTCTTTAGTTTGTATCTTCTGCTTTTCACCTTTCTTCATCAAGTTTTTTTGTAAATCCATTTTAGACTGTATATTTCGAAGTTGTTTCTCTCTCTCCATTCTTCTTTGAAGGAGCTGAGCCTCTTTTAATTTTTTCAAATCTCTCTTAGCCTTTTGAAACCCGTTTTTGTCTTCGAATTCTTCAACTATAGACTTGTCAGTTACATCAGTGAAGGAATTTTGTGCGCCGGCAAGCTGTGAGACTCTAAGTCTATTTTCCTTCCTGTACAGCAATCTTTCGTCAGTTTGAAAATGTGCTACCGGATCGAAAAACTCCTTTTCTTCATGACTGTCAACAAATACAGTATGTTTCCCTGTACCTTCTAACACAAGGTTTTCACTTTGTTTCTTTATTTTGTTCAATTCGTTTGTCCTAAGTGTGTTTATATAATTGGAGTCTTGACTTTTCAACAACAAAACTTCTTCATTTGTAAGTGCAGAATTTCCACGGTCAGCTATGAGAATACCATCTTTGTCGGTCTTACGTTTTGTCATAGCATGATAGTACTCATCTTCATTATGAGTGGACGCTTTCTGCCTTAATAGCTTAAGCTGGGCTTGTTTCTGATGAAAGTTTTCAGCTCTTAGTTTATAGTCCTTCTTCTTCTCTAAAAGGCCAAATCTCTTCCTACTTTGAGGTTGAGATCTCTCTCTGTGCTGTTTCTTCTGCACGTTATGAACCAGTTTTGCCATATTGAGTTGTTGCTGTACCAATCTTTCCTTTGACTGCTGTTGACGGGTATAGTGGTGCTATGGCTTCAACTAAACTGCTCACATCACAAACATAAGTAGCAGATGCATAATAAAAAGATACAAAAAAAATATTTTTGTCTGTGCGGGTAAGCATGCTTTTATCTCCAGCGGCGCGTCGCTGATACGCATCCTTTCTTCTAGCGCAGACATGCAGGAGTAGTTTAACTGTTTCTGATGCAGATAAATAGTGGTGTTTGGAGATCTTTAAAAGTATGACTAGACAGTAAAGAAGTAGGTATGGATCTTCGGGAGGATTACTTGTCGAAGGCAAACCGATTGGCACGATATGGTCTTTCAATCGAGGAGAAAGTGCATCATTCGCTATGGCTAACTGTTTTGGCTAGAAGAAGTTTTTTGATATCTACGTCTGCAACTGAAGCGGTGATAGCTGAAGTTCGCTTTATTTTGCACAACTTATGGGGAATACGGCCGCATTATATTTCATGTGATAATGATGGTGAATTTCAAAAGTTTTTGTCTGTTATAGAGGACACAAAAAAGGTGGATGAAGAGAGCGAGATAGTACAAAAATGGCTACAAAAACTCAATGGAGTGACTATATTAAGCGGGATTCATAAGCTAAACCAAACAGCACAACAAGATATACTTCGGCTCATTCGAAAGGAAAAGAGTAAAAATCAATCTGCTATTTTTAGTGTGATTATCATTGTACCCAAAGATGAGATACGAATGCTTGACAAATTTTTGGTCGACATTCTATGGTTTTGCATAGACTATGATCCGGTTGATTCGAATATGTTCTCTATGAAAGAAGAAACTGATGAAATTGCGTTACAGGAGTATGAATCGACTATGAAAATTATACAAACCCTAAGGCTGCAATATAAAAAAGTGAAAATCGTTCTTGAAATAAAGAGGTATGTTTATGACATTGTAATATTTTTGAGGGTTCACAGAATGGTTATTGGTGGGGTCAAGACATATATACTACAAGACATGTATGATTTTGTCAAGTATCTTGCGGTGAACAAAGGCTATGACTATGTTATCCCAAGTATGGTAAAGCTTGCAGCCTCCAAAATTTTACCTTTTAAGTTGACTTTAGTGACGAGAGCTGAAGATGAGCCCACGCTTTTATACGGTAGCGATATCAAACTGATTGAAGAGTTTGTGCCAAAATGGACTGCAGATTTGGTAGTTGAAGACGTTTTAAACCAAGTACAGCCTCCTATATAGTAAACAAAAATTGTCTATACAATACTTTTGATATCTTTATTTATTTTTATGCATTAATCTGCACTATGTTTATTTAATAGTTTCAAAGGCATATTTAAAATTCTACTTTCCATATCTTTAAGCAAGCATCTGCTCCTGCTGATACTATAGAAGTAGCATCCAGCCAAACGGCACCACTTACTCCTTCTTTATGAGCGTTTGGGCTCTTGAGATTCCGGATTGGTTTTGAAACCGAATATATGATCAATGAAGTATCCAATGATGAGCTTACAATATGATCATTGTCTTCATTCCATGATATGGAGTTAATTTTTGCTGTATGAAATGACCACCTTGAAGTCTTCAATGAAAAGTCCGATAAGTTGTAACAAAATATTTTACCAGTAGCTTCACCTGCTGCAAGATACTCTTCGTTGGGAGAGATCTTTATTGATGTTGGCTTAGCCCTTAGTGGTGGCAATGCTCCTGAGATTGGTGTCAAATCGAGGTTGTATAAAGATATAGCAAAAGTAGTCGCATTACCAACGGCAATGAATTTTGAAGAAATGTCTATAACAGAAGCATTGTGGCCTAATTTTAAGTTCTTTACTTTTTTGCCTCCTATGTAAAGAATAATTTCGTCTTCGGTTAAAACAGCAGTTGTTTCACCGTGTGAAGCAACCGAGACAGGTTGCTTTTCTAGTGAAGCTTCAGGTTCAATTGAAAGGTTTGAAAGCTTTTTTAGTGTGTCGTCCCAAGAAGCAGTGGTAATAGAACCATCTGACAAAGGCGCAAGGCCAACAATCAAATTGGTATGGGCGTCACCTTTGACTAAAGTGGCTGTCTTATTTTCTAAGTCCCACTTAAGAATACGACCATCATAACTACCACTGTACAACCCAGTTTCATTGGTGTATGATAAAGCAGTGATTGACTTATTATGGCCATAAACGATGTTGACTGCTTCATCCGAGGATTCGTTGAAATAATATAAATCACCAGCATACGTTAAGCCGATAATATAATCCTTTGTTGCAACAACGCCCAAGAAATGATTCTCAACCTTCTTTTCAACTGACCAAACTTTCAAACACTCATTAGAATTAACATCCCATAACCTGATGGTTGAATCGGCAGAGCATGTCGCAAACATCCCTGGCTTTTCTGCAACCCATGAAACACCAAACAATCCACCCTCATGCTTATTTTCTATCTTTCTCAGAAACTCTCCAGTCTTCCCATCATATACAACAATTTGTCTATCTGCACCTACACTAATGATAAATGAACCATCTTTGGAGAAGGATACGTCTCTAACAAAGTTCGTGTGATTACCTCTAACAGATGAGGCAAATTTGAAAGGAGGACCTTGCAAAAAAACTAGAGCTCCATCGTCAGACACTGTTGCAGCTCTATATGGCCTACATGGCCTGATACTAACGGCATTAATTTGAGCACTATGCCCAGAAATCTCACCAACCGTATTACCAGAATCGAAGGTAAAGCAATGCCCGTATCTTTCTTTACCGTCACCTACGGCGATAATTCTTTGAGAATCTGCATCCCATGCAATGTCATTGATTCTACCACTGATAATAGAATATTCACCTTTTAACACCAAGTCTTCACCTACACAATCCCACACTTTGACATTTCCTGCTTCATCACCACTTGCAATATAGAAGCCAGAGGGACTGAACTTAGCTACAGTTGTAGTTGCAGTATGGCCATTGTATTGGACAACTTCAAAGGGATTAGCAACTGAACGTAAATAAATTGACTTTCCACTAGCATATGCAATTCTGTCCGACTTAGGGTCATATGAGAGATGAACAGCAATAGCTCTTGTGGTTGATGGGTTAGCTGCCCATGTTCCGGCTATAATCAAATTGGTTGGTTAGTAAAACGTTATCTTTTGATACACGACTTTCACAAGCACTTACTTTTGACTATTGACATTCTGCGAGATCAATTAGTTGTATTTAGTGTTTCCCTGTCACAATGGTCTATTATGGCAGCACGACTGGTGGCTAGAAATATAAATGTACATAGGTAGGCCAAAAAGATCTATAAACAAAACTAAAAGGACAGGGTTGAATTCTGCCACAGCCTCGCGGGCATTCAAAACTGGTTCAAGAAAGATTTGAGAATTGACTACTTTGTGGGGAATCTAAAAACTAGTCAAACATGTTTAAGATGTCCTCAACAGATGGGCCGGTGTCAGGAGCTTCGTCCTGATCTTCTGAGAATTTTCTTCTTCTTCTTTGGTTCTGTTCGGTTTGTGGAATAAACTGGACATCATACAATTCCACCATAGCAGTGGTAATTTGGGCGATACGATCTTTAGCTTTCTCATCCACTTTCACAATTTCAGGAATGAATAGATTTTTACTTGTTTCTTTATCAAACATTTCCTCCCTTGTTATGCGTTCAATGATTTCGTCTACCAATGTTCTCTCGTTTTGATCACCATTTTTATGCTTTTCTACATCTTTAAGAATCATATCGCTAAGATTCTGACAATCGTCTGGATCGGCTTTTGCAGCATACTTAATAGCAACTTCTTTCAAGAGCTTGTTAAGAATGTGTATTCTTGGAGAGTTCATGGATAGTATCGTTCGGGTAATTTCGCTGAAAGTCGTTTTCCCGACACTTGGGAACTCCAAGCCTTTCGTCCGTGGTATTGGTAATGTACCTGCGAAGTCGTTTAATTCTAAAAATTCTAACTCCTTTTTAGGATTTCTTGAGCTCGCCTCACTTGAGAGTTTATCTAAGTCCATACTTTCAATAAAATCATCCATGAGGTTGACCATTTCTTTGGTTGGATGGACCTCTTTCTTTGAAAACTCATCAACGCCAAAAATACCTGAAATACTAGGGAGATTAGGTATTTTCTCATCCTCTTTGAATGGTATTTTAACAAGAGCAAATCCATAGATTTCTTTGTTGCGGTCATCATTTTCCATATTTTCAAAATCCCTTTTGACTTCTGAACCCAAATCTTCGTGATGTTTTGTGAAATTTTTAGTGTTTTCTGTTTGTAACTTTTGGGGAATCAAAACAGCTAATCTAACTGGTGAGCCTCGCTTTTGTACATATCTTACAATTGCTACAAGTTCCTTTTTCAGCATCGATTGAGTCAACAATGTGAATGCAAAATTGTCTTTTATCCTTCCTGAAGAATGGCCAACAAGAAATATTGACTCGTTTTGGTAGTACCACGGAGGTATCTCGTATTTTTTGCAAAAAGTGATAACATCAATACCAGGAAAGGTGCTAAATTTCATCAGCTTTTCTAGTGTTTCCGTCATCGGGATCACAGAGCAACCGTATTTATAGCCTTTCATCATTTCATAATCCATTACTGCTCGTTTCTCAAACTTTTCTTCTTCTTTCATATCTTCTTCTTCGTCCTCTTTTTCTATTCTAACAATGTGCTCCCTTTGAAACCTTATGCCTACTAGGTCAGTCTTTCCTGTCATTTCGTTTGGAATTAAGCCTAAGTTATGGGCAATTTCTGGTTCAGCCATTTTAGTTGCGGGAAACCCCTCGGCTCTTATAAGAATAGCTTCTTCATCCTCAAATCTGTTATAATCTACAGCGTCAAAAAAACCTGCCTCTTGAACCTCAATATTGTGGATATGAGCACCCAATCTAATTTCCCCATCAAATATTTTTGTTGGTTTAACAAGTCTAATGGGCTCAGCCCTAACATTATTCACTTGCATTGCATCAGTGAAATAAAATAAAGAAGAGTTTAACGTTCTTTTACTTGTGAAAGTTAAAGAATCATCGTGAACAGAGCTCAGTTTCCCTATTATCCTTTCCAAACAACTCAAATTGCTGTCAAAGTTTTTCTTTTCGTTTAAATCCTCATTGTAATCGGTCTCAACAGAGTTCATAATACAAACATGAATTGTAGCATTTAGGCTTCTTGAAAGAGAAACTATAGGATCATCTAATCCTTCAAATGAGCATTCCGTGCGACAATTAGATAAGACAACAATTGATATCTTCTCCTTTGGTGCTTCATTTCTTGGTTTCTTCATTGAAATTTTTCTGGTTAGTTCATCTCCATATTGTAATGCCACTGCTATAGCCCTCGGTAGATCAACTTCAGAATCACAAACCGGATCATCGTTAACTTGGATGATTCTTTTTAAATTGACAAAATCAGGCCATTGAAACACTCTGGGTTCAACGTCCACATGACAGTTACTCCATTGTCCAGGTTCAAGTGTCTCCAAAGGATTGTCTGTCTCCTTGCTATGGTAGGATATCACGCCAACTTTATCTTGCTTCTTACCCCTGATAATTTTCGAAGCAATTATATCATACATGTACAGCACGCTGCTAGCAATCTCCTCCTCCATAGAAGGAGATTTGTCCACCACAAAAAGTGTGATTTCCCTGTCAGCCATGTCTGTTTTGTTCTTGGATAGCTACCAGAACGCTCAATAGTTACTCCGGACTCAATGCAGGCTGGTAGACTTTGAATCATCAAGCTTATTAACGCATACCATTAAAACTATATTTACTTCATTGCCCTGTTTTGTGATTTTGCGCGGCGGTTTTTGGTCACAATAGATTTAGTACAAAATGAACTAAGTACATGAGAATAGATATTGCATGGTTTGCGTTTCCTCTGATTGCTAGCCAGGTAAAGATACTGCTATACGAAGACGCTGAAAATGCTGAGGATATGGAGACCTAAGATCTCACTGGGGGGACTTCCTGGACTCAAATCGGTCTCTGTATCACCCCGAAATCCAATAAAAATCCAGATTTTCAGGTATAAGAGTTCTGATCCAGATTTGCACTTCTTTCAACATAAACAGCAAAGGGAAGAGGAAGATTTTAAACAATATCAGGCAAAGCAGCAAAGGAAACAGAAAAGAGAAAAGATTGCTTTGTATTTCGTTGGTGGTATAGTGACCACTGGAGGACTGTTATGGTGGTTTCAACCGTGGCACTCATACTCAAGTAATGTTGCTAAATTACTGAGGAAAGCGCTATGGGCGGAATCTAATAAAGAGGATTATGATTACCTTAAAGCACTCAAATACTACCAAGAGGCACTAAATGAATGCAAAAAAGAAAATTTGAATCAGCTAAGTAAAGACTATACCGGTATAGTTTTAAAAATTGCTCAGATGTATGAAAAGCTAGATATGGTATCTGATCAGAAATTAGTATACAAGCGATTGAGTGATTTTTTGTTTGCTAAATTGGTCAATGGTGAAGTGGATGATGATGAAATTGATGATATAATTAAAAGGGATTTGTCTATAGCCACGAGGTTGTTAGAATTAGCGGGAAAGGGAGAAACGGAGTCTTCTATGCGAGAATTATGGGATCGAATACTATTTGCTGAACAAAGAGTAAATGAAAAATGGGTTATGTTAGGACCCAAGGCAAGCGAAAGAGATATCAACATAATAGAAGTCATTAACATACATAGTGGCAGTGATGCTAGAAAATTTGCAAGAAGAAGGCTTTCTGAAGAATCCGTTGAATTCCTAAGCAAGTGGTTTACTGCTCCAAAGTGGCCATCGTTTGCAGAGGAACTCATCTCAGCCCGTGATTTATACGGTACATTATGTATGGTGACAAACAGGTATCAGTTAGCTGTCAACATTTTCAAATCGAACATTCTTTGGATGAAACTATCTAGAAAGGAACCAGTCTTTTTGGGGACAGCTTTATCTAATCTTGCATCGTCATATTATTTGAAAATGGAAAGACACGAGTTGAATACTCGATTGATTGCCGAAAGGATTGAAAGACAAGCTAAAATAAGGTCTAGAGATCCTTCTGAAAACGTTGAAGATTACAATAAGAGTGATAGCAACCCTGCCGAAAATGAAAAACTTGTAGACGATGGTCTTTTGGAGAAAATATCAAAAGATGAAGCCAGACAAGCAAGATTGTCTGCAAAGGAAGTCGAGAAAGTATATAACGCACTTTATCAGTATTATGATGGTGATCATAATACAACAGATGATTTGCAAGTTCAATCATCTTTGGGTATGGCATCTTACGGATTGGGTGTTTTAAAGATTCATCAGGGCAAATTTGACGATGCAGAATTGTGCTTTATGTCTGCAAAGCAACGCGCCGAAAAGTATAATATGGATCAATTAGTAAATCAGGCCAACTCACAGCTGGAGTTGCTGAAGGAAGAATCAAAATTGCTATTATCTTAGCATTCTTGTATATAAAGAATATTGTTATGAATAAATATTTTTTGTTCTGTATATTAGAGTTGACCCTATAAACCTTAAAATTAATTAATTAATATGAAATATGTAACTGTTCTAAAATTAAGAAGAGGTCATGATTTGCCAAACTCTGATGATGTTATCAGTGTAACCAGAGAATAAGTTTTGACCATCGGCAGACCAAGCTAAAGAGATACATTCTGGAGCCTTACCGGAAGCAACTTCTGGTCTTAAGTCGTCCTTAAGAGTTCTTTGTTCTAAGTCAAAGATCTTGATGGAAGAAGAAGTAGCAGCACATAACCAGTATCTGTTTGGAGAGAAGGCTAAGGCATTGATTTCATCACCACCGTTTAAGACGTATAAGAGTTTCTTGTTGGATAAGTCCCATAAGATGATTGAACCGTCCTTACCACCAGAAGCACATAAAGTTCCATCTGGAGAGATGGTAGTACAAGAAACGTAACCAGTGTGACCAATGTAGTCAGCAGATAAAGCGTATTTACCTTCGGATTCGTATTTGGATAAATCCCAAACCTAAATTATAAAGAGAGAGAATGGCACAGTTAGTAATTTGAAATAAGGGCAGAAAAATTAAATAGTTGATAAACTAAATGTGTTATCGTTTCCCATGATTTATTAAATGAAGTTTTCAAAAAAGGTAATCAGAGATCTTGGTGATATTTTTATGTCTCATTCGAAGCCGTTAAGCAACGTCTGAAGTAGCAAATATGTTGTTCATCATGATAATAGAAATTATGTTAAAAAAAAGGTCGAAAACTTGAAATAATAAACCATGTGACTCTATAAAAAACACATTTAAGTAAATTGTGAAAGACTTTATAATATGAAATGAACATACCTTAACTAATTTGTCGGCACCAGCAGAGATAACGGTTGGGACATCGGATGGGGAGAATTCAACAGTGTTAACCCAGTCAGAGTGGGAAACAAAAGTTTCAGAACAAGCACCAACGGTGTTCCATAATTTGATGGTGTGATCTCTGGAAGCAGAGACAATAAATTTAGAAGATTGAGAGATAGAAACGGAGGTAACATCAGAGGTGTGACCAACGAATCTAACAACGGATTCACCAGTGGATAATTTCCATAATCTTAAGGTTTTATCCCAAGAAGCGGAGATGGCGTATAAACCGTCAGCAGAGATGGTAACATCTTGGACAATGTGGGAGTGACCCTTTAAGGCTCTCTTAGCAACACCGTAGTTGTTTTCATCTCTGGTTAATTGCCAGGTGATTAAGGTCTTGTCTCTGGAACCAGAAACTAATAAATCTGGGTCAGATTCGGTGGTGGCTAATGAGGTGACCCAACCGTTGTGGCCTTCTAAGGTACCTCTTAAAACTAAAACTTCAACTGGGGCGTTAACTTCAGACATTGTTGATATATTATAGAATAATTAAAATATTTGAAATCCCACCAAAAATGCAGTCTGTTAGCATACATTCACTTAACCTTTCTAAATATTTCACCATGTCTCTCTCTCTCTCTCTACCAACTCTCGTTCTCATTTTGAAATTTTTTTCTTTGATTTTGCAGAGGTGTGAGGTGTGCTGTGACCGGTATTCAAAATTGTCGTTCTTTCATACATGAAAAATGTTGTAATACATGTACGGGTGTTTGTGTTTCAATGTATGCAGTACCAGGAAAAGGATATTGTTTGATTAACTAAGGTGGTGTAGTTATTATAATGCGTTGTATTGCACAACATGTGTCATTTGACCTGTGCCATTACCTGAACAAAAATCACTCAATTGCCCAATTGCTTATACTGCACTAGACTTTTAAAGGGACTAGTGCGATGAGTGACGCAAACGATTCTTCGTACATTCAGGAGAGGCTGGAGTCCTTATATGAAGTTGATGTTAAAGTAGTGACCATGTTAGACAACCTTTCCTCAGCGCTGGTTAATTTACAAGAGGGAAAGCTCAAGGCATTATCAGGAGGTGATTCAAAAAACGCCAATCATAATTTGCAGCCTGATATTGCAAAGTTCAAAGAAGAGACTTCCAAATTCTATGAAAATTTGTCCACTGTCAGTATTAAACTTAGGAAAGAAATTAAGCTTTTAGATAATAAGACGAGTGGTTCCGCTGACGATGGCGAATCCAACAGTATTTTGCCTATAAACATAAATAAGAAGGCTACCTGGATGGGGAAGGCCAAGTTAGATGAAGAATTGGGTGAGCTTAAAGCTTTGTTAAATAAGGAAAAGAGCAATAAGATTAAAGAGGAAGTTAAAGAAGAAGTGAAAGAGGAAACGAAAGAGGAGGTGAAAGAAGAAGTCAAAGAGGAAAACGACTCTGAGAAAGATGTTGAAATGGCGGAATAAACCAGCAGCTCAATCAATGTTTACAATACTACTATCGTGGGATAGTGTGTCAGCTTGAACCAAAAACATACTAGTAAATAATTTTTATTTACTTAATACGCCTAAGAGATATATACATAACGTCAATTGGATTTTCCTTTGAAAACATAAATTAAAGTACCAAAAATAGCAACCAATATGGAAGTGATAAACTGTTTCATAAACGAGTATGGTTTGTATAAGCCCTTCACTAAAGGCATTTCATAAAGTAGCATCAACATGTTTTGCTTCTTTTTATTATAAGGATAATATCTATCCTTGAGTAAAAATTCTGCCCAAAATGGTTCTTTCAACACGCTTCTAGAGTGTGTGAATTCATCAATCGAATATTTCCCATGATACACTGATCCTGATCCCGAAGTTCCAATACCACCAAATGGCAAAATAGCCGATCCTATTTGCATAATCGTCTCATTAATAGCAACTGAGCCACTCTGAATATTCGATTTGAGCAAGGTTATCTCACTTGAACTATTTGAGAAAATGTACATGGATAATGGTGTATCATGATTCAGTTTGATGTCCGTTATTAGTTTGCTCAAACTTGAGTATTTCATGATTGGTAAAACAGGTCCAAAAATTTCGTCTTGCATTAAAGGATCATTCCATTCGACATCTTTGATTATCGTTGGTTGAATATATTTGGAGTGTGAATCAGTGTCTCCCCCATATAAAATTGTACCTTTTGTAGTATTAATCAAATTAGTTAATCTTTCATATCCTGCTTTGTTTATTATGTGTGTAAAGTCACCATCCTTATCTAACTTATCAAACATCTTAGAAGCTAAGTAAGCCAATCTTTGTGTAACTTTTTCATAGACACTATCATGAACAACCAAGTAATCTACAGAAACGCAGGTTTGGCCAGCATTTAAAAATGCTCCCCATAGGATTCTGTTTAATGAAGTATCCAAATGAGTATAGTTGGGTGTCAATATAGCAGGACTTTTACCTCCCAATTCTAATAAAGTTGGAGTCATATGTTCAGCTGCAGCTTTGCATACAATTTTCCCAACTTTGCAAGACCCGGTAAACACAATTTTATCAAACTTCAAGCTTAGTAACTTTTCAGACTCTGGAATACCGCCATTAACAACATAGACCAAATCCTTATCCAATGATTCATCTATGATTTTCTTATAAACCGTACAGAAGTTGGGTACTTGATCGTAAGGCAACTTTAAAACAGCATGATTACCTCCTGCTAAGACACCAACCAATGGAGCAAAACTTAGGTTAAGAGGATAGTTAAATGGCGAAATGATCAAAATGACACCCAAGGGAATCTTTTCAATTTCAACGGAACTCAAGACATGAGTAAATGGGAACCAAGTAGGATGATCGACATTCAAAAACTTTTTTATGTTAGATATCATAAAGTCAATCTCAGCTAAAGCGACACCATAGTCACAAATAGCCGTTTCTAAATTAGACCTATTGAAGTCTAATTTCAAAGAATCGAATATTTCTTGTTTGTATTTGATCAACCCAGCTCTAAGACTCTTTAACTGGTTTAAACGGTACTCACATGTTGAATGTGGAGTGGATTTAAAACATGTGCGTAGTCTTTCAACTACTTCTGCAATCTCTTCAATTGGGGTATAACCGGAAACTGACATTTTTTTAATTAGCAATATAAACACAAACACAACTTAAGCAATTGAAGTTATATGGAAAATACGTGCAGTAATGTTCTCTTTTATAGTAAAATATACAAAATGTGTTTGCAATTAATAACACTTATCCAAAGGACTCTGTTTGTACAACGGACTCTGTTTGCACTGTCAAATCCGTGGCCTCGGCTGAACTATGCCAATTGTATGGCGAATACGTTCAGTAATGCTTTGTTATATGGTACAATATACAAAATGCGTTTGCAATTAATAACACTTATCCAAAGGACCCTGTTTGTATAACGGACTCTGTTTGCACTGTCAAATCCGTGGCTAAGCGACTTCCTCGGTTAAATTCTGCCAATGGTTTGATTTTGTGATTTTCAAATTCTGGGGTTTTTGTACTCTTTTTTTAAAAAAAAGTTACGAGTGTGTGGGAAAGTGATAATTTAAAAATATATTAAGTATATATTCACAGTTACTGTACATTACTTAGGGATGAGGTAAGTAAGAGACAGCATTGTCTAAAACTAATGCCTCTGGGTGGTGCTGCGTTGTGTGGGTGCTCTGGGGCACCCACAGGAAATAAAATGATTATAGCGACTTCGGTGAAAATAAATATGGTCAAATAGACTGTGCACTCGGTTAAATTGAATTCTGGCCTAACTAACTCAAAGAATAATCATCAATCTTATTCTTATACTTGAGAACATTAAGTTTAATCTTAGAAGAATCGACCCACGTCAAGTAATCTTCCATTTTTCTAGTCACTAAATAAGCAGGATCCGTTATAACGTGGGGGCCAACTCTGACGTGACCTTGTTCTATGAATTTGACGGCATCAGAAATAGTCTCAGCCATCTTGAAACGGCACATCACGACACCTATTCTACGACGACATAATGCACTGACTGTAATTTTGTTTTCTAAGTCTGAAATCTTGGATTTGGTAGGCAAGAAACCCATATTGTATAGCTTATCAAGAAGCAGTTGTTCATGTTTGGTTCTGAAAGGGTCGTTAGGTTGTAAAAGAGATAACTTGTGTGCAATTTTTCTGATTTCACCACATATTTTATTGTACTTATGGTAATCTTCTCTATTTTGTATATGGTAAGTTCTCATTACCTGGGTGTCTCTGTGGCCCTGATCCTGCTTCCACTCCAGGAAGTCGACTTTCTTCAAGAGCTTCTGCTCGTGATGCTTAAGCTTTCTGACCATTATATCTGTGCTTGCCGCTATGCGAATATATAGTGAATCAGCACCCACTGTCTGTCCATATAAACCACTTGTCTTGTATGCTACCCACTGCTACATAAAATAAAATTTATTTTATCTAAAGCAAAAAAATTCCAGAGGGCCGTGCGCAACTCAAACTGCGCGAGCGGGCCAGCCAGCAAAAAATTCAACGAGCTCTGCGCAGTTTTAACTACAAGAGAGCAGTGTAAACTAAAGTAGTGTGGATGAACTGGTTGGACTGTCTAATACATATATACATACACATACACAAACACATATACACAGACAACTAGATATGTGGTCATCATTGGCAAGACAAGTGGGTATCAGGAGAAGCCCTTTTTTCCCCATAAGGACATTCGCAACATCGCAGATATGCAAATCACACATAGGAGGGTCTCCAATTTTTGTTCCTCCAGAGGTCAAATTTGAGACAATAGACTTGTTAAGACCAAGAATCGTGCACAAGGGAAGACACAAGATCAATCTCACCAGGCTTTTTTGCGTGACTGGTCCAAAGGGATCTGTCGATGTAGAGATTGCCGACTTTGTTGATATCAAAGAAGAGCCCGAGAAACTCATGGTCAAGGTTGAAAATACTAGAATCAGACTTCAAAAAGCTCTTTGGGGAACCACAAGATCTTTAATTAATAATTCTATTATTGGTGTCACTGAGGGCCATGTCACTACTTTGAAATTGCAAGGTACTGGTTACAGAGCTATGCTAGATGAGATTGACGGAATTAAATGGGTTAGAATGAAAATTGGTAAATGTGACTTACAGGGTTTACCTATCCCAAGGGGTATCACTGTCTCCATTCCAAACCCAGTGTTGTTAATCTTGGAAGGCGCTGATAAACAACAATTGAACTTGTTCGCCGGTAAGTTAAGAAACTTTCACCCTCCTGAGCCTTATAAAGGTAAAGGTATTTATATGAACGGTGAGACCATCACTTTGAAGAGTAGAAAGATCAAATAATTGCTGTTCTGGTTTTTCATTTCCCACTTCTTTGATGAGCCTTTGTTACTCGCCCCTGAAATTCACATATATACCTTGCATACATAGATAGACGCCATATAATAATATACTAAACCTTGTAAATATCAATCAATATACATATACAACTATTAAATATAGCCGACTAATCGCATGGAAGTATATTAGTGTCTTGCTCAAGAGTTTTTTCTTTAGTGTGAGAAAAATGAAAAATTGACGAAAGAGATTACTACACTGCTAAAAAATATAGAGAGAGAGAGGTTTTGTTTAAAGCTAGCTAGCATCAAGTTAATAAAGTGTGCTTGTTTGATAATTAAGCTAGGTTGTTTATTGTCTGCTAGATCGCTGCATATCATTACAGGATTATGAACAGTATAATCAGTAGAGCAACTAAGTGGCTCAACAACAGCTCGTTGCAGCTCACTTCAGTGCGTCTCAACTCCACCACCACTTCAAAATACATACCTTCAAATTCACAAATCATTTCACCAGCCGCTATCCCATACTTAGAATCACAACCACCCATGATAAACAAGTCCCCTGAAGCTGCAAGATTAAGAAGATCGCTGCTTTTGAGACCAGGTTTGATTGGAATTAAGCGTGGTATGACTGTCTTTTACGATAATCAAGGTACTAGAATGCCTGCTACTATTATCGAAATTGATCAAAATGAAGTCATATATAATAAGACTTTAAAGGATAATGGTTATTACGCCGTACAAATTGGATGTGGTTATAAGCCTAAGAGTCAGACGAAGGCAACTTTAGGTCATTTTAAAAATGCCCAGGTATCACCAAAGGCTAAAGTTATGGAATTTGAAGTTAAAAATGAATCAGGATTATTACCATTAGGAACGGAACTAAAAGCTGATCATTTTAAAATAGGTCAATTAATCGATGTACAAAGTGTTTGTAAAGGTAAAGGTTTTGCTGGTGTGATGAAAAGATGGGGTTTCTCAGGTTTACCTGCTTCTCATGGTGTTTCTTTAGCTCATAGATCAGCTGGTTCTACTGGTCAAAATACATCTCCAGCTAGAGTTTTACCAGGTAAAAAGATGGCTGGTAGAATGGGTGGTATCAACCACACTATTCAGAATTTAAAAGTATTGGATCTTAATGCTGAAAAGGGTTATATATTAGTGAAAGGTTGTGTTAGTGGTTCAAGAGGGTCATATGTTAAATTAAGAGATGCTATTAAAGAACATGGTACTATCTTAAATGAAGAAATTAAGAAAGCTGCTTTAAGAGAATCTCAAAAAAATTAAATTATTCATCATCTTACACAACCGCGTATCAACACACATACATATATATAAAGACACACAATCACATATACATTATTTAAATACTTCATTTTTTTCTCATGTAAATAAATATAAATGAATACAATCAAAAAAAAAACATCTTAAAATAAAAAAAGACCATGTATTTTTTTTCATTATACAAAAAAAGAACAAAAAAGACCCCTATAACTAAAACAAAATAAAATAAGTAAAACAAAAAAAAACGAACATAACACAATAAATAATCAACCAATGTTTCTTTTGATTATTTCATTAATCAAGTCCATGCTGTAAGCAGGTCCATACCCGTGACAGCGCTCATTGCCTTTCAATTCAGCCATGATTTGAGGAATATCAAACTCCACATCATCGTATTTATGGCTTAATTGATTCAAATAATCCCAAACAGCAGTAACCGTCAATACTTTTTGATTCTCAGCTTCGTATGCTTTGGCCTCTAAATTTTCTTTAGGGCTAAAATATTTTTTAATATGATCACCAGCTACATTATTAACGAATTCCTCTTTTGACACTGGGAAACTAAATGTCTGAGATTGTGAAATTGGTTCACTTGAATCTTCATCCATCATTACATCTTCAGAGTTACCATTGGATTTAGAAACACCTTTTTTCTGTAAAATTTTACCTAAACGGATATTTTGTTGTTTTAATTCTTCTAATTGCTTCAATAATTTATCCTTCTCGAGCTCAGATTCCGATAATTTAGCACCTAATTCCTTCAATTTGCCCTCTTTTCTCTCTCTAAAAGCTCTTTGGGCGGCTCTGTTCTGTGCTTTTTTACGTTGGATTATTTCTTCTTCGGTTAGATGTAATGTATTCGACGTATTTTGAACATTAACAGTATTATTATTATTAGTGTTAGAATGGGTATTATTCGATGAAGTTGATGATACTGGCGAAAGTGATGATTTATTGGTGATAATATTACTTTGATCAGAAGGGATTTGATTATCATTAGATATTGAAACTCGTTGTCTCTTAGATCCGGCTATCTTGGAACTCATTAATTCTTCATTTTGAGCATTTAAATATCTTTCACATTCTTCACTTTTAAGTGGAGAATTGTTGAATTGAGCTACATTTGAAGTGTACAATTGAGCTACACCTGTGTCATCCTTACTTAAATCACATGGAACAGTACTGTTTTCACTGCCATGGCTAGGCGGTGTCAGATACGTTTGCTTGTCGATGAGATTCGAGTTATTAAGGAAATGATCATGTTGTTGTTGAGGAATCGAAGATGTCGATGTTTGATTATAAGGTGTATATTCTATGTTTGAGGGACTTGACATCCCAAGATATGGATCCCAGAACTCTGGTGTTGGATTTATATTTCCTTGTTGAATATTCATATTGATTGACTGTTTTACTACTTTTTTACCCGGTAAAAATTAGTAATCCATCCACACGCCCTATTGCAATGAATTGAGTCCTATGAGAGTATTGTATACTGTTTTAATTAAGCAAAAGTTTAATAGCGGACTCGAGCTTCTTGAGTTGTGTCACTTTTCAGACCTATAGTATGGGCTGCTGCAATGGTATAGTGCTAGTTTGTCATATCTCCGAATATATCTATGGTTATTTTGTTAATGCTAGCTGGTTTACTATAATTTACTTGACAAGGGTAGAGAGGTAGAGCGAGGTTGCCTAAAAGGGTTACCCTCGTCTAAACGTTAGTGGTGTAAGGGTTTTATTCTTGGTTGGATTGTATTTAACCTTTTGTTACTGATGTGGTTTCTTGTACCACACGTCAACGGCCTATCTAAGAATTAATAAAATTAAGATATCAGTCAGTGTTCATCATGGAAATGCTAGTTTATTCTCTCAGTACTATTAACTGATTGAATAGACCAGTATATGACGAAATCCAATCTTTTGAGTCATAGCAAAAAAAACACTGATATGCAAACCATTTTTTTGGATTGGTGGATCATTATTTAGATGACTGTTAGCTAAACTGTGTGATTGTGATAAGTAACTAGATAAAAAGATAAATAGATAAATAGATAATGATAAACAAACTACAATAAGCCAAGGCATTTAGCTATTTATGAATGATACATATTGAGTAAAACGATCCATTAATTAACTAAATAGAGTTATGCAACAATTTAATTTAAAGATTTATTAGATGCATAGAGATACGAAATTAATTAAACGCCGAAATTGTGATTTGTTCGCCGACCAAAAATTTGACGCACAGAGCACAAAAGTAAGGGGATGTTACATGGGACTAGGGGTTATCTACACTGGACTAATAGTATGTATAGTTGTCAATTACAACAGAGGGGAAGGCGTCTATGTCTAGACTGCCTACTGTCTACTGTGACGTCAATTTGAGTGGTGACTCTGTCCTGATGGATGTGCCTTTTCCTGTCTTTCCATCCACATCATCCATCTATTGCATTGCACTCGTCTCAGTAGAGTAGTAGGGCTTGCGGGCTCTCTGTCTTCATTTTTCCTCTCCCTTCCCTGCCTATTTATTCCACGGCGCCGGGTATATGCCCATTTAGGTGTCAATTTAAGAAGCAGCGCGAGCGAGCGAGCCCTGGACGGACTGGGAAAGAAAAAAGAAAATGCCTATAGAAGAAATCAAGACGGCAGTGCTGGTTACATAGTTAATTTTAAAAGCTTCTCGGAAGTTTGGAATTTGGAATATTATAAAGCTCTGGCAGGTCGAGGTAATTACCGCATCGAGTAATTAGAGCGGCCTTCTCCCCTTTCTTCTGCTGGCCCCGTGAACATGAACATGTCAGAATATACCCACTTATC
The DNA here is from genome assembly GCA_030557475.1 of Wenyingozyma nanaspora. Taxonomy (NCBI): domain Eukaryota; kingdom Fungi; phylum Ascomycota; class Pichiomycetes; order Pichiales; family Pichiaceae; genus Wenyingozyma; species Wenyingozyma nanaspora. Next base: position 121,684 of record JAKTPF010000004.1, on the reverse strand, counting down.
TTCTTCTGCCTTTGAATTGTGTATTGTGTACTGTGTATTATATCTTGTGTGTGCGATATCATGATATGTAGCCGCAATATTGATAACAGCTACAGTGTGTATACAGTACAATATCATATGTGTAATCTTCATACACGGCGGTAATATGTTACCATCGACACTCTCAGTGCTGCCTATGTGCATGGAATGCACACAAGAGTCTCATACACCAATATACAAACAATAGTGAGTGGTAATAATGCCTTGCACACAGTGTCCACAGTGAAACAAACACACTCACAAAACGGCAGCTACTACTGCCCAGAGCAGCCAGCGCAGAGCTTATCGGCCAATCACGCGCGAGTTCGGGCCCCCCTCATTGCCCGTTTGGACTTGACACTTCCTTCTGCTGTCTTCCCGCTGTCATCTCTCACTGTTAACTTACTTGTTTCAATTGGTTCAAATAAACAAAACAGTCAACAACCGATAACAAAATACTGAAGAAAAAGTTCTCCTGCTTGATTCTCAAAGAGAATGGTTGCTACTACTATCTATCGGTGGAGTCTTTCATGTCTATGTATATTATTTACCGTTCAAGAAAAATTTTAAATCTCGCTGTAGAAAAAAGTACAATCGCATAGAGTTTTCGTTATCTTTAGAATTTCTGCTTACGACACAAAACAATAGAAAGCAAAATGATAAACAGAAAGATGCACTATTCCTGTCCGTTTTTCATAATCAGGTGCTTTGTTATAAATACCTTTTTCTATCCTTGGTATTTATCCTTTTTTTCTTCTCTTCCAAACCTGTCCACCTTCCACTTAAGGTTTTCTGTCTTACGCATACAGCTCACTTCATCTTTTGCTAAGGGAACTACTGCTGTCAACTGTGGTCTAGTTAAAAGAAATTTTTTTTTCTTTCATCTGATTTTTCTCTTTCAAATTTCAATTTCTTTATCTTTCTTTTTCATTTTGATTTTATTCTTTGGCTTACTACCAAGTCTCTTCTACTTGTCTGATAGAAACACCACTGTCTTTTTAAAGAACACTCACATTCTACCATGTCAGATCTGAAAAAAGAATATGATTCTGACTTGAAAGAAGTTACCGCAGATGTTTCTTCAACTGAACAAACATCATCTTCTGACTCTCCATCAAAGTCAAGTGGAGGAGCTTTTTCAAAATTTTTCAAAAAATTAGAAATTGATGGTACTCATAACTTGAATTCAGGTCAACTATTCCTCTATAATCATGATTTGAAACCTGTTGAAGCTAAGAGAAGAACTTGGGCTTGGTTCAATTTTGTGTTCTTTTGGATTGCTGATGCTTTTAATATTAATACTTTCCAGATTGCAGCTACTGGTATTACTGCCGGTTTATCATGGTGGGTTGTTTGGATTACAGTTTGGTTAGGTTATGGTATGACTGCTATCTTTGTTGTCTTGGCTTCAAGAATTGGTTCATTTTACCATGTTTCATTCCCAATTTCTTGTAGATCCTCTTTTGGTATCTATGGTTCCTTATGGCCTGTGTTGAACAGAGTTGTTATGGCTTGTGTTTGGTATGGTGTTCAAACTTCAATTGCTGGACAAACTGTAGAATTAATGTTAAAATCCATCTTTGGTACTGATTTAGATACTAGAATTCATAATACTATTCCAGGCGGTGTTATCACTTCTTTTGGTTTATTGTCATTTTTCATCTTTTGGTTCTGTTCTTTACCTGCTATTTATATGCATCCTCATCAAGTTCGTCATTTATTCTCAATTAAAGCCGTGATTTGTCCTGCAGCTGCTATTGCTTTCTTAGTCTGGACTATTAAAAGAGCTAATGGTATTGGTCCAATTGTTCACCAATCATCAACCATTTCAGGTTCTGAGTTTGGCTGGGCTTTTGTTAACTCAACTATGAATGCTTTAGCTAATTTCTCAACCTTAATTGTTAATGCTCCAGATTTCTCAAGAATGTCCAAAAAATCAAGTTCCGCTCTGTTGTCTCAATTATTAGCCATTCCAATTTCTTTTGGTATTACTTGTCTTTTCGGTGTCTTGATTACTTCCGCTTCTACTATCATGTATGGTGAAACATATTGGGATCCATTAGATATTTTATCAAACTACCTGTCTGATTCTTTTGACTCAAAGGGAACCAGAGCTGGTGTTTTCTTAATCTCCTTTGCATTTGCTATCGCCCAATTAGGTACCAATATTTCAGCTAATTCCATTTCCGCTGGTACTGATATGACTGCTTTATTACCTAAATTTATGAATATTAGAAGAGGTGGTTTTATTTGTGCTGCTGTTGGTTTTGCTATTTGTCCTTGGAATTTAACTTCTTCTTCATCCATGTTCACTACTTACTTATCTGCTTATGCCGTCTTTTTAAGTGCTATTGCAGGTACTGTTTTTGCCGATTATTACTTAGTCAGAAGAGGTTTTATTGTCTTGGATGACTTGTATACTAATGAGAGAGGATCAACTTATTCTTACGGTAGATTAGGTATTAACTGGAGAGCTTATGTCTCATACATTTGTGGTATTGCTCCAAACATTACCGGTTTTGTTGGTGCAACTGAAACTCACGTTGTCCCAGATGCAGCAACCAAAATCTATTACCTCTCTTTCTTAGTGGGTTACGCTGCTTCAGCTGGTGTTTACTTCTTATTATGTTGGTTATTCCCACCTGAAGGTATTCCAGATGAATTAGAAAAATTGACTTCTAAAGGTTGGTATGAACTTTACGCAGATGTTGAAGATTTTGATTACAGATACCATGAAAAATTCAACAAGGTCAGAACTGTTGAAACTGCTTAGTGCTCAGTACTAAACTGCGCTATGCTCTAATATAATATAATAAACTAAACCGTTGTTGTGTTTTTGCTGTTGTCGTCTTTCAAGCTAGTGTTTTTTTTTTTTTTTGCTTTCTTCTAATTTGTTAACTCGTTTTTGTTTTACGGCTTGCTTCTACACTTTTGATATCACAAAAAAAAAATCCTTTCAAATTTTATTCTGCGAGTGTTTTTTTGTTTCTTTCCTTCTTATATATATATACATGGCAGATCACAAAAAAAGCCTTCTTTGGCTAACACAAATGTCTACATACAACCCTGTAAACCAGCCATAAAAGTAATTGATTTATTTTTATGTGTTTCGGGTTTTGCCGTGTATATGTATATATTTTCTCGATTGCGTTTTTATGCTTCTTTGTCGTTTTTTTCTTCTATATTTCTATATACGCTACTCTATACCATAGATACACCTTTTAATAACATTATTACAACTTATTTCTATACTTAAAATTTAAAAGGACAGGGACAGAGTCAACTCTTCACATAGTACAATTAATTTAAAGTTGTGCAAGAGACCAGACTAATTCAGTTCGAAGTGGGGGTGAGAAAATATGCACGTTACTGCAAGAGAACATGCTTCAAGATTGCTTTACGAAATGATGCTGGTATTGCGGTCGTCTACTGCCTGGTTATCTTTCCTTATTTCTGACATGATGTAACCTTTTGGTGTGCACCCATAGATAAAGTAGATAGTGAAGAAATGTGTGTATCACTCATTGACATTGCCTAGTAAAAATTAGTGGTTTGTTTATTGGACTCTCTCATATATTGCTAATTCTCCGTAAAAAACTTAAAATACATATATATAAACGCAATGTCTGTCTTCTACATTTTGATTCAAGTCCAAATGATAAATATTTCATGTAGCATTGTCTTGTGTTTATGATATCTACATATAGAATTAACAATCTATTCTCCATTGGTACTAAAGCTTTGTAACTTGCAAATAAATATTTGATCAAAGCATCGAAATGATAGGAGATAAAAACAAAAAGATTGAGAATGATTCATATGGTGAATCAGTAGAAGAAGGTGAAGGGTCTTTTATTTCCATCAATGATACAAACAGTAATGAAAAATTTCAGACTAAAAAAAAAACATTCCCTTTCTTTGGTAAATCCTCAACAAAGAACTCAGCATCAACCGATATTCATACTGCTAAGTCAGTCGATGAATTAGAAGATAATTATTATGCTAATGGTCCAAGATCTAACTCTTTAAAAGATAGAATAGCTTATAAACTTAGGTACTTTGAAGTTAAAGGTACAAGAGGCTTAACCACATCTCAATTGTTTCTTTATAACAATGATTTAAAGCCCGTTGAAGCTGAAAGAAGAACTTGGGGATGGTATAACTACGTTTTCTTTTGGGTCGCTGATTCTTTTAATATTAGTACATGGCAAATTGCAGCTACTGGTGTTGAAGCTGGTTTGTCTTGGTGGGTTGTCTGGATTACAGTTTGGTTAGGGTATGCAATCACTTCTTGCTTTGTTGTCGTTTCTGCTAGGGTTGGTTCCTATTACCACATTTCATTTCCGGTTTCTTGTAGATCATCATTTGGTGTGTTTGGTTCTTTGTGGCCAATTATTAACAGAGTCGTTATGTCTTGTGTTTGGTATGGTGTCCAGTCGGCTATAGCTGGTCAAACTGTGCAATTGATGTTGAGGTCTATTTTTGGTAATGATTTAGATACCAGAATACCAAACAAATTGTCTGGAAACATTACATCTTTCCAATTATTAAGTTTTTTCTTATTTTGGTTGTTCTCATTACCTGCTATTTATTTACATCCTCATCAAGTTCGTCATTTATTTACCGCCAAGGCGATTTTGTGTCCAATTGCGGGTATTGCTTTCTTAGTTTGGACTTTGGTAAAAGCTGGTGGTATTGGTCCAGTGGTTCATCAAAAATCAACTCTTTCTGGTGCAGAATTTGGTTGGGCTTTTGTTAATTCGACTATGAATGCTTTGGCTAATTTTGCTACTTTAATTGTCAATGCCCCAGATTTTTCAAGAATGGCAACTACTAGAAATTCTGCTGTCTGGTCTCAATTGTTAAGTATCCCAATCTGTTTCTCAATTACTTGTCTTATTGGTATCCTGGTTTCCTCTGCATCAACAATTATGTACGGTCAAACATTCTGGGATCCATTAGACGTTTTATCTGAGTTTTTAAATGGTTATTCTTCAGGTGATCGTGCTGGTGTGTTTTTCATTAGTTTTGGTTTTGCAATTGCACAATTAGGTACTAATATCTCAGCTAATTCTTTGTCAGCAGGTACTGATATGACTGCTTTAGTTCCTAAATACGTCAATATTAGAAGAGGTGGTTTTATTTGTGCTGCTGTTGGTTTTGCCATTTGTCCATGGAATTTGATCACATCATCTTCCATGTTTACTACTTATCTATCTGCCTACTCAGTTTTCTTATCGTCAATCGCCGGTGTTGTATTTGCTGATTATTATTTGGTGAAGAGAGGTTACCTTTCTTTAGAAGACTTGTATTTGGCCAAGCGCTCAGGTCTTTATTCATTTGATGGTTTATATGTTAATTGGAGAGCATATGTTGCATACGTCTGTGGTATCTTGCCCAATATTGTAGGTTTTGTAGGAGCAACTGAGACCCATAAAGTTCCAATTGGTGCCACTAGAGTTTACTATTTCAGTTTCTTTACTGGTTATGCTGCTGCATCTGGTGTTTATTTCCTTTTAAGTTGGTTGTTCCCATTTAAAGGGAGACCTGAAAAGCTGAACAGTTTATTTGAGAAAGGCTGGTATGAAGAATACCAATACGTTGAAGATTTTGATGAGCAATACAGAATTGAGCATCTTGAACAAATTGAGCAATTTGACTAGAAAGGCTCATTTTATGTTTACTCTATTTACTTATTTTACCTATTTTACTCATTTTACTTATTTCCTATATATCCGTGTTTTTAAATAGCCATTCTGTATCTTCTTTGTAAGAAAATAGAGAAGTTTTTTTGATAATTTTCATACCTCGCGCGACATTATTTTGTGTCGCCTTAGTGCTGTTACCCATGTGAACATTGTCGAGTGAGAAAGACAGGTGTGTTTGTATGCTCATCTTGCTGACTGGATAGCGATAAATAACAAGAACATTGATCTGAATATTGGTGTATAATTCACTGATGGACAAGGAGATTTTTGTCTGGTATATAGCTTCAAGCAATTCTTAGTGATAATCAGGCAAAATGGTATGTACTAAATGATTAATTGATATCATATTTGCTTTTTCAGCTTGAATATTCTATCTACAAGTTGGTGTGATCTGTTCGATATTAGATTCAAGAAGTAGGGCGAAGTTCTATTTAAAAATTGGGCAACTAACATTTAATATGCATATTATAGGTTACAATTGGCAATGCACATGATGATCTTATTCACGATGCTGTGTTAGATTATTACGGTAAGCGTTTAGCTACATGTTCATCTGATAAGACAATCAAGATTTTTGAAATTGAAGGCGAGAATCATAAATTAGTAGATACATTAACAGGTCATGAAGGTCCTGTTTGGCAAGTCTCTTGGGCGCATCCTAAATTCGGTGTTATACTAGCCTCCTGTTCTTATGATGGTAAGGCCATTGTTTGGAAGGAAGAAAAAGGTGTCTGGACAAAGATCGCTGAACATGCTGTGCATCAAGCTTCAGTCAACTCAATTTCTTGGGGCCCACATGAATATGGTGCTGTCCTATTATGTACTTCATCAGATGGTAAAGTGTCTGTTGTTGAGTTCTTGGATGATGGGACAAAGAACCACATTATCATTGACGCTCACGCAATTGGAGTTAATTGTGGTTCTTGGGCTCCTCCTTTCTTATCTTTAAATTCCTCTTCTCCTTCCTCCGCATCTTCAAACGAAAAATCAAACGGAAATATCAATGGCACAAATAGCAACAGTAACAATAACGGAAATACAACAGTGAATAATAACAGCAGTAGTAATTCAACAAGTGGAGCACTTACAAATAATAGTAGTAATGAAAGAAGATTTGTCACTGGTGGGTGCGATAACTTGGTTAAAATTTGGAAATATGACGCCGCTAATAACACTTATGTGACAGAACATGTTTTACAAGGCCATTCAGATTGGGTAAGGGATGTTGCTTGGTCCTCATCCTTGTTAACCAAAACATACATTGCCTCTGCATCTCAAGATCGTACTGTTTTAATATGGACTAAATCAGAAACTTCTGACGTATGGAAAAAACAATTATTAACTGAAAACAAATTCCCTGATGTATGTTGGAGAGCAAGCTGGTCTGCCAGTGGTAATGTTTTAGCTATATCTGGAGGTGATAACAAGGTTACTCTTTGGAAAGAAAACTTAAGTGGCAATTGGGAATCAGCAGGAGAAGTTGATCAATAAGCTAGTTAGCTTCCAATGCTAAACTAGACCATATAAACGTGTACTATTTTGTTTACTTTCGAAGAAAAGTTTTGTTAGCTTTTAAGAATCGTTTTCCTATAAAAAAAAATTTGAATCTTTAGACTATGTTTGTTCATAATTATTTTTTTTAATTGCTTTGTTATTACTTTATAAAAAAATACATGTAAACAATAATAATTTTTGTAAGCTGGAAATTTCGTTAAATAAAATATATATACATTAAAAAATTCATCAAAAGTTTCAAATGATTGAACGACACACTAATTGATGTGCTCATGGTTGAAATTCTCACCATTACCTTCGATATTGTTGTCATTCTCGTGATCGTTATTGTTATTGTTTTCATTACCATTAGCATCAACATTATTATTAATATTATCAAGGTTTTGATCTCGTCTTTCCAGAACTCTGCGAATGAACATAATTACTATCACAATGAATACGAGAATAAATAGATAAATAAATTCGGGTTCCAATTCGCTTGTCTCGTCTATATCCTGTGGTAGTTGTTCTTGTTCTTGTTGGTTGTAGTTCAATCCATACATTTCAGACAGATCTTGTGCATCTTCAGCCAAGTCTTTTCTGCCATTTTCTTTCATCCTTTCGTACATGTTTAGCCAGTCCTTCCATGTTCTCTTGACTTTATCACTTCTATTGCCTCCGGCAATTTCAATTCCCCAAATTTTGTACCACCACAGTTTCAAGTACAGTCTCCATAATGATATCTGCACAGAGATATATGAATCTGGTTTGAATGTAAGCACCAAATCGTAATACCTTTTAGCCAAATAAAAGTCTTGTGGAACACCTTTTCCTACTTCATGCATGTATCCTAGGTTGAAATACGCCTGTGCTGATCTTTTATTTGCAGCTTCTTGGTAAATGAGAGCAGCCTTCTCATAATCTGGTTCAATAACATTATTTTCCGTTATTGTAAAATTATCTTTGAAAGCTTCTCCAGAAAACCCTCTATAATACAAATCACCCAAGAAATTGGCCGAGTCTAAGTTAAACTGATGTGAAGACCTGGAATAGTAGTTTAAAGCACTCTGATAATATTCTAAGGGAACAATTGGTAAACTCTCTGTTAAAGAAGTGCTTGGGTATAAAAGGTAAGCTACTGACGACTGGGCAGCTTCAAAGCCTTGTTCTGCAGCCATACCGTACCCTAATAAAGCTAAATCCTTTTGTTGAGCCAGAAGATTGTCAAAAGCCCACTTAAGATCAGTAACTGCAGGTTCTACTTTCTCAACAAAAGCTCTGAAGAACATTAGCGTATCTTCAATTTTGCCATCCACTACACCTGTCAGTTGTAAGTTTGCAAAATAATACATCGCTTCTAAGTTAGACTTATAGGCAGCATCCTCAATGTTTTGAATAGCATCGTGCCCCTTAATACCTTCTTTCAATAATACTCTGCCATAGTTGAAAAAGCCAGGTAAATACTTGGTGTTAGGCGAAAATGGATTCGCACATGAAGCATGGAACCAACCTTTTGCAACTTGTAATCTATCCTCGTTTTCCTGAACCCCATAACCTAACTCTGCTAACAAACCCAAGTCATTTGCAGCTGAGACAGATGCTGCAGTTTTGTATGCAAAGTATAAGTTCTTGAGAGCTTCATCAAAATTTTGTTCACATCCCTCTCCTCTCATATACATATGGCCCAATAATGAAGCACAGGAGGCAAACTTTTTGACTATAACTCTACTTTCTGGATAATGTTTATGAGAAACGTCATAGAATTCCATAGCTTTATTTACTATTTCGGAACCCAGTCCTACTTCAACACATTCTCGTGCGTATTTAAACGCTTCATGATAGTTTCTCTCTTCAGTGTAATAACCATTATAATATTTATTTGCGTAATAATTGAATTCATTTATGAGATCATTGTTGGTGTCATACTCAAGGAACAGACTATCATCTTTTGCCAATGAATTCACTCTTTTTTTAATTGAACGTCTGGTCTCACTTGCGTGAGATCCAAACAGTCCACCAGCAAAATCTGCCACTCGTATATTATAACTGTAAATGTTTCGGGTCCCAATAAAACCATCACATAAATATGAATGAGAATAATCAGCCACCATGGTATAATAGAAAAGAGCTAATTGAAGATCTTTGGGTACTGTAAATCCTGTGTAGTACCTATAGCCCAGGCACATGGCTGCTTTCAAATGTCCTTTCTCGGCAGCAAGCTTATAATGGATCAAAGCTTTACCTTGATTCATTTCTACTTGACCAAACAGACCAGTAGCATATATAAAACCAAGCATAAAATTAACATGGGCATCATCAAATAAAGATGCTGCTTTTTCATAAAAGTTTAATGCAACTGTGTAGTTTGTTGGGATGGAGTAATTGCCAAACAAATAAATATCAGCTAAAGCAACGGTAGATGCTAGGTCTCCATGTTCTTTAGATAGCGTTTCTAAAGTGTCTAAAGCAGTTAGTTGAAGATCAGATAAACGCTTCTTTATCACTCTCCTTCTTGCTTCCTCGTACACAGCACTATAATCAATGTGTATCTTGATATTTATATTCAAATCATCATCTAGTTCGTAGTTATCGTAGTCATCATAGTTATACTTTTGATCTATTTCATGACTATCGTCATTTTGTTGGCTGACATTTACTCGAAATTTAGAAGTTCGTTGAACAAAATCAGCTTCTTCTTCCGCTAGTATTGAAATTGCTTCCTTATAATCTAGTTTCGTATATCCAGGTTCTTTGATCTCCTGTTGCTCAAAGTCTATCGAGTTGGCATCGTCGTGACTGTCCAGTTCTTTCATTGACTCCGGAGTGTGACAAACTGCTAACGTGGCAAATAAAACAGTGAAGAGGGCCGGCACCCACCACAGCACACAATGCACCCTCATATTTTCTCTCTTTTATGTATCAGCAAACCGCCACTCTCTTACTTACAGAGCAATTTAATCTATGTAGAATTGAGCGTTACTATGATCTTTCAGTGCAAACATTAGTCTGTTGCTAAAGAGCCCTTCCTCTTTGATAAAAGATCATACCTTTTCCTTTATCTCTGAGTTTCTCGCTATCTCCAATAAAGTCGCGTCGAAGAGGACTTTTAGTACTTTGTTTACTGTCTTTGTGATTTCAGTGCTCTATATAACTACTTAAGCCAAGTTTGGCGGGATTCTAGGAAAGCTGCCTCACCAATTGTCATCATTTGGGATGCCAAGGGTTCCTGTAAGAGCTAGCTGCACATGTCATGTATCTATCTTGGCCCAAAGCTCGTCATCTGGGAATGAAGTAGAAGAACAGCTTGTTCCTGATCCTATCACTTTTAAGGATATCAAATATTTGCATTACTGCCGCAAATGTGCAGCTATTCGATGCAACAGATGTAGTCGCTCTGAAATAATACAGAAGTATTGTCCTCACTGTATGCATACTATGCCAAAAAAGCAAATGCACTGTAGTAGAAGCTGCTTTTCGTGCCCCAGATGTAACAATTTTCTTCATATCAGCTCTAAAACGAAAGTCAGTAGAACAGATACCACGAAGATTGAAGGTAAGGTTTTTGATTTTAATTGCGAACTATGCAACTGGAAGTTCAGCACCGGTTTAGTAAATAAGCCACAGCCACTGTATAAGATAATAAAAAATATTCAAGAGGTCCAACTCCCAAAAGCTAAAGCTTTCAAACGATTGTCTGAATACTATCACAAAAAAGCATTAGTTTTGAAATTTTTGGACAGCAGTAGTCACCAAAGGTCCTTGCTGAAAATTGAATTACTTAGAAACTTTACTGCTTTGCAGATTGCCAAACTAAACAATTGCAAGAGCTTGGAAGAGTTCCAAAAATGTGTTGATTTCGATGTAGATGAAGCAGAAGATCATGACAATGAAAATGGAGAAGATGGAGAAGATGAAAGCGGTGACGATCCAGTAAGTCAAGATGTGGATGTATGGTTTCCCCAGCCGCAATACTTGAGGAGTAAGGTTTCAAGAGTGTGTGAACTGTGTAATGAAACTCTAGTTCTGCCAGAGTCAGATCCTTTGTCATCTAAATCTTCCCGAAAGCAAAACCTGTACAATGATTTTCCCGATATACGGTTCAATCTCCGAAGATCAACGAATTTACATCAAAAAGTGCAACTTTTCCAAGGCGAAAACCAAATTCTTTTAAGTTTAAGGAACGTTCAAACGGAAGAAATAGACGTTACGTTATCCACCTTTTCTAATTTTGATCAGGACTCACAGGTGGTGAGAACGGATGTAGAGTGTTGCTACTCTGTATCAGTGCCCCATTTACAGCTCAGTCTTGGTAGTAATCCGGCAAAACTGACAAAGCCCGAAGTAATAGCACAAACTATACCAACAGTTGAGCTTACTGATTTCACTAAAAGTTCTAACGTTGAATTATTCAAGAGGAAGCCAGAAAATGTGAAAAAAGTTAGTTTGTCACCACAGTCTGACAGCAAATTTACAGATGATCATGAAGTACCACCTCTTATTTTACACGAAGATCCAATCTTAGATTCAGGTATCAATTGGTGTACTATTCTAATTAAAATCACAATTTCGAAACCAATCGAAGCAGATGTCATCGATCTGCCGCTATTTATTACAGCTTCAAACAAGTCTACTGGTTTGAAACTTGGGACATGGGTTAAACTCCCACTGGCTCTCTCTCCATCGGAGTGATTGATTTATCTGCCTGTATATATGTGTCACGATGATGAAATAAAGTATCTAAGCTTTATCGCTAGCATAGATAAGTACAAAAAATTAACAGACGCGTCTGTCATTTTCTTGATGCGCCTCTCTATAATATTTATATTAAGACACGCTTTCAACTAGATGATTTAATCAAAACTTTAAGTAATACTTTGTTGTGATAATAGAACACTAACTGCTGCATTCACAATGTCAACAACCAATGCAGATGAAATGGTTCCTGAAAATTCCAATGGGGATATAAGGATTGATGACATGACTCTTGCCAGACTCCTAACAACTGTATCGTTCAAGAGTAATGAGACTAAGATTTCACAAAAATCATTGAAAGGATTATCTGAATATATCAGATTGTTCACCTGCGAAGCTATAATCCGTGCTAATGAAGACAGGATGAGGGAGTCTGATTTACAGAGGAGCAATAGTGGACATCCTCCAATGGCTAGCACAACTGCTGCTTCTTCAACTGCACATGAAAACTTGGAGAGCAGTGACGATGAGTTGGATGATGACGAAGAGAATGTGCCGCAGGCAACTGAAGGCGAAACTGGAGGAGCAGCAGCACGTAAGATGAAGGATGGAGATGATAGAATTCTTACTGAAGAGATACTGGATACCAGACATCTGGAGAACATTGCTGGTTTACTTGTTCTGGATTTTTGAAAGTTGCTGATGGGCATGTCTGTATATATAAGGTTTTATAGTGTTTATTAGTTTAATTTGTTTTGAATTGAATATATGTGTCTATATGTTATAAAGTTGATTAGTAATATTTAAAAGAGCTCTTAGACATCATGAGAATGGTCGGCTGGCTCATTTGGATCAATTGAGAATATTTTGTCAGGGTTCAAGATTTTCAAAGGGTCAACTGCTAATTTAATCTTTCTCATCAAAGCAACAGCATCTTCTCCTGCTTCTTCAAGCAAATATTCCCTCTTACCATATCCCACACCATGTTCACCGGTACATGTACCTTCTTGTTGCAAAGCTCTATCGACCATTCCTTGGACGAGATCTTTACAGATATTGTACTGAGATTTCTTGAAAAGAATTAAAGCGTGGTAGTTTCCATCACCTGCGTGGCCCACAATTGAAGCGGTCAAACCTGACTTTTTAATCTCTTCTTTCGTACTCACCAAGGATTCAACAAACTTCGAAATAGGGACGGCAACATCAGTAGTCCAGACCTGGATATCAGGATCGATATAAGTTTTACCGTGAGTTATGGTTGACCAAAGCGCAACTTTTCTAGCATTCCATAACTCATATTTTTCGTCATCTGATTCAGCAAATCTGAATGTACAACAACTATTATCTTTGCAGATCTTTTTCACCTCATTAGTCAACAATTTCGAAGAATCTTTGGAGTTACCACCTAATTTCAACATTAAAGTTGGTAGTTCCTCGTATTTAAGAGTTGTTTCACCTGATTCATTCACGAATTTCATCATATTGTCGTCCAACAATTCTACTGCATTGGGTTGAATACCACTTTGTACTAATGCTGCAACAGTAGATGCTGCTTGACTTATGTCTTTGAAACTAGCAACTGCTACATTTTCAAATTTAGGCTTAACGTATAATCTCAAAGTTGCTTCAGTTACAATACCCAAAGTACCTTCACTACCAATAAACAAACCGGTTAAGTTATAACCCGCAGCTGATTTCCTTGGTCTTCTCTTAGTCTTAATAATAGTACCATCTGCTAATACAACAGTAAGGCTTAAAACGTTTTCCTTCATCGTACCGTACCTTGCGGCATTTGTACCCGAGCACGAAGTGCCCACCATTCCACCGATACAGGCACCTGGACCCGGATCCGGACCAAACATTAAACCATAATCATCTAAGTAATCTCTTAACTCTTCCCATCCTAAAGCAGGTTGGACAGTTATGTCTAAATCGTCTTTATTTAATTGGATAACTTGGTTCATTCTACTCAAATCCATTGTGATACCACCTCTTGTTGGGATAAAATGACCTTCTAAAGACGTACCCCCTGAAAATGGAACAATAGGAACAACATGTTCATGACATGCTTGCATAATCTTACTTACCTCTTCTGTAGTTTCGGGATAAACAATACATATTGGTCTTTGATCACTTGTAGCATGGTGAGTAGAGAAGAAAGTATCTGAGTGATCATCTAAAGCAGATTTACTTCTCACTATTCTGTCAGGAGGTAAAAATTTTGCAATATCTTGAATAGCAAACTCTGTTTCTCCATAAAGTGGAGATACTGTTTGTGATAGTTTGATAGTTGAGCTAGGAGAGTATTTTAAAAAATCGTAATAAATACAACTTCCCATACCTATGGCAAAACCAGATACCACCGCCAGTGTGATTATTAATGTGCCAGGACTCTTGGACTTGGCAGATGATGATGATGATGATGATTTTGAATTCTTTTTCTTAGCTTCAGCTTCTTTTTTCAACTGTGCTTCTTTGAGTTTCTTAGAATAAGCTTCTTTTGAAGCAGATTGGAACGCAGACTCATCAGTCGGAGAAGACTTTAGTAATCCTCCAGCAAATGTTTTAAAGCCACGAGTCTTGTTCCTATTAACTACGTGGTAAACTGAGTAGCTAGGGCCCATAAATGAAGCACTGAAAAGTCTTGCATTAGTGCTAGCCCTGAAAAACGGGGAAGCTATAGTTTTTGAAAGAGCGCTCATGGTGATCTAGTCAGACTTGTACAATCGCCAACCAGTCAAGTGAAGCAGACTCAAGTGCAACAATAAGCTTCAGGGCAGAAATAAGTTGTGGATTAAGGGAAAAAGAAGGGATCAGTTGTTCAAGAACTTGCAAAATGTTCTTGATGGCCTCATCCCACATCCCACATCCCAAATTTTGCAAATGGCATCCCGCACTTCCCATTTTTATCCGGGGCAGTCGCGTCTTTCTTGTGTGGAAAGATAGTATCTCGTGTGTATTAAAGTACGTAAACTTAGAAACATGCATATATATATATATATATATAAAGAAGATGTCTCTGTGGGTTTCTAAATGTGTATATATATATATATATATATATGTTTGTGCGGCATATGGTACGTGGTATATGGTGAAGTAAAACGGATACTACCCTTGTCAAACTACACTCATTAAATTACATAAAATCGTCATCAGATAAATCATCGTCTAAGGCCTCTATATCCTTCTTAAAACCAGCAGCACCAGCATTAACTTGACCTTTAACCTTCTTCTTACCAGCACCACCAGTAGCAGTACCTCCAGCTTTGGATAATCTAGCTTGTCTTTCGTCTCTCTGTTTTTTAGTCAATGATGCGTTTAATGTAGATGTCACTTTACGAGTGTTTTCCACTGATAAAGGCTCACACAAGTCTCTAATTAAATCAATAGCCAATGAACTTGAGTAATGTAAAGAAGATTGGTTGTTTAATCTCGTTAATAAAGGAGCTAAAGTCTTTCTTAATTTTTCAAAATCTTGCTTTGTTTCAGGATGGAAAAGAGGGTGAGCATCTAATGGAGTATCTTTAGTAAACACTTGTTGCTCTTGTTGAGCAGCTAATAGAGCAGCAGTTTGCTTAGCTCTTGGGTGTTCATCAGCAACACCTAATCCACCAAATAAATCAGCAGCATTGTTTAAATCGGAGTTTAATTCAGCTTCTTTTAACAGTTCTGCTCTCTTTGCTGGGTCTGCTAAATCTATAGCAGATAAAGCTGCAGTACCAGCAGTAGCGGCCTTCTTTCCAGCTTTCTTACCCGCTGGAGCAGGTTTGGCCTTTGGTTTGGCTGTTTCTTTCTTCTTTGCGGCTAAGAATTCATCATCTGAGTCGGCATCCCATGATTCTAAAACTGGTTCATCATTTCCATCATCTGCAAAATCGTCGTCCCAGTTCTCGGCAACTTTTCCTGAGGAAATAGGCACTTCAAAGTCTTCGTCATCTACAAATGATATAATAAAATAAACGGTGGTTAGTATAAGGGACTTGGTCATATAACTGCAATTCTAATCATTTCAATCATGATTAGAATAATAAAGAAAGAAAGAAAAAATGAGAGACAAAAGAACGTTTTACTGGGAAAAATCAACCAGTAAAAAGTTGTGAGTCGTAAACATACCCCAAGACATGCTATCTGCTTCTATATATATATATGTATAAGTGTGTGTAATCTGGTGTGAATAACTGAAACCCAGCTACACCAACGCCAACATGAAACCTTGTTAAACTCCAGTAATACTGTGAAAAAAACGGCAGCGACGAGCAGAAAAAGATTTTACCAGAGGCTTCAGGTGTGCTTGCGTAAGGTTTCTCCGATAAAGCAGCGGTTGCGGAATAACATTTGATGAAGGGAAGTAAGTAGTTTATCAAGGGTATAGCTTAGTGCAGATATAAATATACCTGTGTATCGTTATATGTTGGTTTTTTCGTGCATTTGCTTGCAAAGACGTGACATAAAACACTCTAAACGCTTTTAAAAGTACTGCAGTATGTCAGCCGGCCACGCAGTCAAGTTTATCAAACACGCTGGACCTCCAAAGCCAGATAACCCCGCCTTTTTCAACATTATGGCTAAAGGATTAGGAGCAACAATGTGGTTTTGGATATTTTATAGAACCAAACACGATTATAAACATTGGCTTGTATGTATTTTGTTGATGGAACTTTTGTAGATGATTTTGGTTTGTTGCATACTAACATTTTTTCTTATTTTTTCAATTATTGCAGGCATTAGATCACCCTGGGGAACATCATTGAGTCTTTCAAGACTCAACATATATTTATGTATTTATTTATTTATTTATTTATTACGTGCTTGATATTCTTAGGTTCATACACATACAATTTACAAAAATAAAGATAAACGAACAAATATTGTTTAATATTGAATAATATAGTTTATATATATATATATGTATACTCTGAAAAGTGTAAATTAATAATCAAAAGTAAAATAAAGTCATAATTCATAAGGAATAACAAGTTGTAGTATTCATTAACAGAGGAAAACGAGTAGAAAAACACAAAATTAATAATTAATTAATATAACCTCAATTCAACGCATTATTAAAATTAAAAAAAAAAGCTTACCTTTATATGCAGGGCAAGTCGGAACAAAAACCAAAAAGAACCAAACAAAAAGAGCTAAAAAAATTCACAACTTCGAATAACTAATCTCAAATCTATAAATTTGACAATCACTTTTGATTTTGAGATTTCCCGTATATTTGAAAGAGAGAAAGAGAGATAAAATGCCAGGTAACCATTTACCTAGTGGCTTACTCTTCCCTAGGAAAAAATCTTTTTAACTTTCTTCAAGAAACCACTTGAAGATGAAGAAGAGCTATTCTTGCCTCCTCTTCTATCTTCTCTAGAATGAGAAGGAGATATCTGGCCATCAATTTCATCGGCTAAAGTACCTGGATTTTTGGTATGAACAACATTACCAGCTCCACCACGACCAGTAGAAAAAACTGGGGTCAATTGCTGGCCCTCAGTAACAGAAGGTTCTAATCTTGGAGAAGGAACTTCATCGGCTTTGGCTAAATTAGACTGACCGCCTCTACCAGTAGAATAATATACCTTACCATCTTTATCGTGTTTGAAAGAGTTGGAAATTTGAGAGGTTAAGTCATTCGAGTTGACGGGCTCTAAAACTGGAGAACCGTGAACGACGTTTCCGGCTCCACCTCTACCGGTACTATAAGCTTGAGGTTGGACTTGATCTTGGGACATTATAATAATAGTTGAAATCAAATAGAAGAGCTCCTTAGGATTAATATTGTACGTTTGTGCTAGCTATACTACAACAGGATAGATCTGAAAAACAGCAAAAAGAAGAGAAATTTTTTATTTAGATTATAGGCACTTATATATAAAGGGGAAAAAAATTATTCTAGCAGTCATATTGTTATTTATTGTACTACAGCCTGTCATACATTAGAGCAAGAATGACGTTTTTTTGCTTGTCTTGCTTGGCCGATTTGGCTTCCCCGGTCATTCCTTTCGCAGCGCGAGTTTCTTGTCATATTTCCCGATTGGGCGACGGTCTATGCGGTGGGAGGTGTTGGCGGCTAAAGACGTGGTGGTGGTGCCTTTTGGTGAATGTTGTGTTGTGTTATGGCTTAATGCTTGATGTTTAATGTTGAATACTGTTTTTGTGGGATATTGTGTACAGCATCTCTATGAATCAATAAATAAATAAGTAAATAAGTAAATAAATAAATAAATAAATGTATATATAATTTCACTGTTTAAGATAGTCTCCCAGAACTAAGTTGTTGGACAACAGCTCAAACCTCTTTTGAATCAAAGTGATTGAAATGACTAACAGTTCATTGTAAAGTTCCGGTTGCTCTTCTTTTAGTAATAACAAGTTTTCGTTACTCAACTTCCAAATAATAAGCTCCTCTTTTTCATCATTTGCGAAATACATCACTCTTCTGGTCTTCTTATATTCCACTATATCTCCAAATATGGTCAATGGCAACACATTAATATTAATAACATTGTTTTCATCTCCTTTATATTCGTTTAAATCTCCTGAAATTCCATCATCGCTAATACAGTCGCTTAATACAATAGTAGATTTAACTAAACCTGTCTCAATGAAAAACAAACTAGCTCTGTTATTTGTGTTATCATAAATTATCTCTTTAAATTTCCCTGTATACTTTAATTTGGTTAAATACTTGGGTAATTTATACCAAAATTTATCCTTCTTGTCTGATAAGCCTTGCATTATAGTGATTATTAATGGAATTGGGTATACTGCGTTTTGTGTAGCTGAACTCATTCTTCTAGATTTGGCCATACTAGTACTTAAATCTCCTATGCTTTTGTTTTTCTTTTGATAGGTTTCATCAACTTTCCTAGCAACTTTTAAAACATGCAAATCTCTAGGAGAAGATATTGGCAATTGATCATCTAAAATGGAAGAAATTTTTCTATTAACGCCTTGGCCTCCTGGACTTCTATTGTTAACCGTTGACATAGCCATCGACATTGCATTGTTATTGTAGTTATTATTACTGTTAGCATGAGCTCCTGCCACAATACTTCTACCTCTTTCTCTGTTTCTTTCTCTTTCTCTTTCTCTTCTCTTACTGAAATCTTTGTATTTCTCTAAAAACTTGTTCTCACACCATTCTAATCCTGAGTTTAAGTTATTGAATAACTGAATTCTTCTACTATGCTCTTCAACCTCCCATAATCCGGAATCTTTCAATGACTTAATTATAAATCCATCACCATTATAACCATTATCCTCACTTAATCCAGTTATTAAAAAGAAACAGTTTTTCTCAATCAATAAGTTTCTAATTCTCCTAAATCCTTCAGCAGCACTAAAATCAATTGATAATACGTTAGACATATCAAAAATAAGATACTTAATTGGATTTTTTTGAAAATTCAAATTATCAAATCTGTCTCTCACTTTTTCTTCTAATCCTCCAATAGATCCAAAAAATAAAGATCCTTGTAATTTCATAATGTATATTTGCTTGCCAACTTGTCTCAAAAAATCTTGTTGCTTGGGATGACGAATGACAATTGATCTTGCAAAGTCACCTGTATATATTCCCGATATAACAGGTCTGCTACCTGCTTCAACTACAAATGATAAACAAGCTAACAGCACACCAACTAATATACCATACACAAAATCCCAAACTCCCATAGTAATCACAATTATGAAAATAGTTATGTACTCAAATTTTTTCAATCTACCTCTTGTATCCCACAAAGCTTCCTTTAGTAATTCATAACCTAAAAGGTAAATTAATGAGCCTACCACACAAACTGGAATATATCCAATTAATACAGGACCAATAAACATAACTATGCAAGTTGCCATAGCAAGCATAACACCACTGAGTCTAGAGTCTGCGCCTGCTTTGATAAACAGCACTGTATTTGTATAAACCAAATAATTTTGAATTGATCCACATAATCCGGATAAAGAATTTGATATACCGTGAGCAATAAGTTCTCTATCCACATCAAATTCATCCATTTCCAATGTCACAGCTAAAGCTGGAACATTAATGGGTACGTGTAAAATACCAAAGAATGTCAATGCAAACATAGTGGGGATTTGCTCAACAATGCACCACCAATTGACAATCTTAAAATTATAAAATTTGTAAAAACTGAACCAAGGCTCATTTGTCTCGGGAGAGCTAAAGCACCAGCCTAGTTCTCTAGCTATTGATAAATTCCAGGATGGAACCAACTTCACTAAAAGATGGAAAATCAAAAAAATCACAATGAAATATAATGGTACAACTATGGCATTTTTTTGAAAATGTTGAATAACAATTAAAATTCCGGTTAAAATTAATGGAACTGTCCATTGTAAAAAAGCAGTTGGTTGTATCAAGTATTTTAAAGTGGGCAAGGTATAACTCAAACCACCTTCTAATCTGCTACTCACTTCGATACCTGTAATAACCAAAAAGTATCCGACACCTCCAATACAACCCACTAAAATATGCCTGGGAAAGAAACCAACCAGTTTACCTAATTTGAAATAACCTAGTACAAAAAACACAATACCAGTCACAATTGAACTTATGGCAAATGCAAATATAGTAGTTGATATAATTTCTTGTGGGTGTTCATCGCCTATTGAGCTCATAATTGAAAGAGCCATTGAATGGAAAAAAGGTGTAACCTCAATCATTTCACTACCAATTCCTGACTTAAAAGCAGATCCACCCAGTGAATAAACTAACTGGGATATAATACATGACAAATAAAACATGGACAAACCATGATGGCCCATACCACTGAACACAGCTTCACCAATTGGAAACATGATCATACCATATGACAAGCCATCTAGGATGTTCAATAACACACCTAGAAATACAGCAGGCAAATAGCCCACTGGTTTCATAACGCAATCATCAAAAAGTTCTTGTTTAGTTTTAGACTTGACTGAAGATACAAATGAACGAAAACTAACTTTAGACTCGTATTTGATAGGAGTAAATTGCGGAAATTGGGACTCAATGTCATATTCAGCAGGATTGAATATACCTGTATTATGTTCCATAGTGTCTTGTTCAGTTGCATTATATGACTCGTGAGCATTTGAAGCTATCATTGGGTCAGTTTCTTTGCTTCTCATCCTCTGTTTTGAAGTATTATAAACTTGAGTAGGGTATTTAGGAGATCCATTAGATGGTGAAAGTGAATTATACGAATTAGCTGAACCATTGTTGTTATTGTCGCCATTAGTAGGTGGATTATTTTGATTATACTCCGCTTCGCTATCCTTTGATTTGGTAGACTCTATAAGATATGAAAGTTTAGAGTGGCTTGGATGTTGTTCAGAATCTTCTAAGGATTCAAAGCCGGATTTGTGTTTATCATTCACTGTTTGAACGCTGTTATCGTTTGTCTCATAACCATCTACAATAGCTTCTTCTGGCCATTTACTAGTTGTGGTGCCACTAAATTGATCCCTCTCCGTGTACTCATTATTAACCTCTTCATTGTCATTATAATAGTCATCATTTTGTTCATAGGAGTCATCATTACTACCTGATTCCTCAATACCAACATTTGCCAGTTCAACTGTAGTTTCATGGATAGACTTTCCTGAATGAATTGTAGGAGAACCCGCTACCTCTTTATTGAAACCATTGCTTGAACTGAGTTGCGGATGCAGTTTAAAGCTGCTATATATGAATGATCTGCCTATATTACTGTGATCATAGGAGATTGAAAATTTTCTATCATCATTCGGAATAGCAGTTGCATTAGGAGTTACATTTGAATTAGAATTTGTTGAGGTCCTTGACACCATTCGGGTACCTCTATCATTCGGTGAGTGACTATTTAGTCTTTCAAAGTCCATAACTGAATGTAATTATGAGTATCAATACTAATCAAAATGATATTTTTGATCCACTTTGAAAAAAGTATGCAGAAATGGGAAAATTGAGCAAGAAAAAAGACAAACTTGTATGAGTAAAATTAAAAGATAATAGTCAGCCAGCTGACTATAGAAGCAAGTTAGATGTTTGGAATCTCCAGTTGGGTATACAGTCCAAGAAACGGGCTTTTGAACTGTGTGCAACCCACCAAAAAAGCTGTCATCCCCTTTTGTAAAAAAAAAATCAATGAACCCTATTCAAAATTCGCAAATTGATGCAGATGCGCAGCTGACTTTTTCTGTTCAGTTTTTAGGGCATTGATTGACTCGGCCCACAAAAATAGAAAGTGTATATGTAAATTTAAGGGAAACTATACAGTTACATTTCCAAAAAATTGATCACTTGTACTAGTTTATTAAGCCTAATAATAGACTATTTGTATTTTGAATTGTGAAATTTCGATATGGAAGTACGTAATTTACTTATAATTCGTCCTTAAGTTCAACGGCTTCTTCTGCTTCTTCTGCTGTGGCTTTTTCAGCTGCTTCTACTTCAAGAGCACCACAGTCAGCGATAGTGATCTTCTTGAGAGGTCTGTCTCTACCACCAGTCTTGGTTTGCTCAATCATCTTAACGACGTCTTGACCTTCTACAACAGTACCAAAGACGACATGTTTGTTATCTAACCATTTAGTGACAACAGTAGTGATGAAAAATTGAGAACCATTGGTGTTTCTACCAGCGTTAGCCATAGATAACATGTATGGTCTATCATGCTTGACCTTGAAGTTTTCATCTGCAAATTTGGCACCATAGATCGATTTACCTCCAGTACCAGTACCATGGGTGAAATCACCACCTTGAATCATGAAATCCTTAATAACTCTGTGGAAAATAGATCCTTTATAACCAAATTCTGGGTCTTCAGAGAGACATAATTGGTAAAAGTTTTCAACAGTCTTTGGAACAACATCACCAAATAGTCCAATGACAATACGACCGAGCTTTTCGTCACCTTCAGTAATGTCAAAGTAAACCTTGTGAGTAACAGCTGGCAACTCTGCTAACTCTTCAGCACCACTGGCTAAGTTGATGTAGTAGAAGAAAACACAAAAGACAAGTGCTAAAACGGAAGTTAACCACTTCATTCTCATTAATCCCTGATGCGTTGCGGTAAAGCGACTTTCAATTGACCAATATAGCACACACCACGCAATTTACTCCATCAAATGAAGTGTAGATCAAGGTCAAAGAGTCCTGAGTGAACTGTCTAGTCAAGCCACCGCCGTTGTTTTTCGCTGGCTGTCAAGATCTTTCCTGGGCCACCAAAAGGCTAGTCTGTGGTGCACTGGTGTTAAACGTTGTAGGGTATTGTTTTAACTAATAACGTGTGTATTATTTATACAAGAATGGTTATATATTTATGAATGGAAGAGAAAACTATTAATTATTTAAACCTGAAAGCAAGTCTTGTTTATATGACAAGTTTCTCAATTGAGTAAAGAGGTACCTTCTTTGATTCAGATTTAGCAGATGATGAGAAATTGCCACCATTGGCGACGGAGAAGCTTGATGACAATTGTAAGATATCATCCAATTGAGATTTTGTTTCTTTGATTGAAGCGTTAGCAGTAATTGAATCTGAAACAGGTGTAGCTGATGTGCTGCTTTTTTGCTGTAACTCATGTTGGTTCAATGATTGATTCACTATAGTCAATAATTGAGCATCTGATAATAAAGATTCTACTCTATCGTCTGTTTTTTTAATTAATTTAGCTAATTGATTTTCATTTTTAGAGTAATGTAATGATAAGATTAAACCATTGGAGTCAATTATTGAATTCAATATTTCAAATCCGTAATTCAATTTCAATATTTTATGTATGACTTTATCTAATTGGAATTTGGATAATACTGAGATTTGGTCATTTAATGATTCAGCTTTAATCAATTTAATTGTTTCAGCTGTGACTTTTTCAGTTGAGAATTCTTCAATTAATCTAGTTATTAAATCTTTAAATATTTCTTCGTTATCTGTCTTACTCAATTGCTTTATCAAATCGTGACAAGGTAAATTAGGACATGTAACTATTGCTTGTCTCATCAATCTTGGATAGTGTTGAAACTTATCTAATAAACCATCACAGTATTCGAATGGGAACAAAGGATGAGTCAAGAGATAAGTTAAAGCTCTTTCAGGGATTTCGTGATCTGCAGGCAATACTTTCAATACTTTTGACCCTTTCACATCCTGCTGTTGCTCCAATTCAAATAAAAGTTCTATGATTTTTTTGATGAAATTAGAATCAACAACTCTGTCTTTATCCACTTCAAATACCTTGAATGATTCATCAATCTCCACATCAGATTCCTCTTTATTTGATTTCTTATTTGGCTTGGGAGATTTCAATTGTTGAGTATTTTCAGAGTCGTTTTCTTTAATATTCTTTAAATAGCATATAAGTTTTCTTTCTAACAAATCCAATTGATTTGTTTCTTTGTAATCGACCAGTTCGTGATAAAGTTCAACTAATTCATTTGATAAAGTATTGTATTTGCTGATTAAAATTGAACTGTCACTAAGGATAGACTTGAAATGATTTTTGGAGACTAAAGGTGGAATACCAGCAAACTCATTCTTCACTAATTTAGCAGATGATGATGATGATGATGATGATGATGATGATGATGAAGCAGTTAAAGATTTGGGTATACCTTTACCTAAAAGATCAGATAATTTACCTAAACCCACATCAATTGATACATAATTCAATAAGGCAAAATTATCATTTGGATTTTTCAACATATAAATAACAAATGATTCTTTTGTCTTTAATGAAGTACCTTTCACTATTGGTGTTTGTAACAAAGCAACTTCTTTATATTTTTTAACTTGTGATTCATTGATAGGTAATTTGGATTTAGGATATAAGTCTAAAGAGCCTAAGACTGCTTTGTTCAAGATATCAACAAGGCATAATGTAGATCCCTTGGATATAAGTAATCTATTTGAAGATGATGGTAAGATAGTGACTAATGAATTTGATTCCTTTTCAGAGGCAAATAATGAAGAGATGGAGATTTCATTTATCTTATTTATATATGGTAGTGAATAAATTGTTAAATTAAGAGTATTTGAATTTAAGTAAATTAATTTTCCTGAAGAATCATAAGAGAATTGAGAAAAATTTGTAAATTGATTCATATCTTCGGATGATTCAGATGATTGGTCTAATTCTATTACAGATGTAGAAATTTCTAAAACTTGGTTATTTTCAATACCTATTAATTTAACTGTGAATTTCTCTATTGATGATGCAGATTCTTTTTTGGTCTTTGTATTATTCTTCGAAACTGTTAATAAAACTGAATTTATTTGCTTTTCTTTAATATTTAATTCAAAAGGATTAATAAATCTTTGGAAAATTATAGTTGATTTATTTCTCACATTTGTCTTGAAAAACGATAATACACCAGTTTGATCTTGCTTTTGTAATTCTTCAGATAAATGGAAAGTATGAATTTCAATTGATTCATCTTCAAACAAAACAACAACTTTAGTTCCCTTGTTTATAAATCTAACACTTATGACTTTGCTCTTTACTGGAATACTATAGCTTGTTACTTCTTTCAATCCATCTGAATTAGAAGTGGTGGCTCTATCTTCTTCATTTGTAATAATTGAATCACCATCATTACTTCCATTAATTATACTATTAGTACCATTTGATTTCTTTTTAGGTGAAAAACTACTACCATTACCATTTAAAACACTAGTTGAGCTGCCACCATATAAGATAAATCTAAGATAATGTTTCTTTCTTTCAGTTAATCCTACTGCAAAAATCTTTAAATCATCATCGAATTCTTCTTGATTTAAATCTTCCTTTTTCAATATAAAAGAATCAAGACAATCGACAGCAGTCAAGGGAGATAGAGCATAAGACCAAATCAACTTCGGAGTAGGATGGGTTATGAAAGTTCCAATGTATGAGCCAGATATACCTATATCAAACGATTGTAATGCTTGATTTGACGTTGAAATATTTGGAATGGTGCATATCTTTGATGAATCTTCATTTACTGGTAAACGGGGTAAAGCCGATATCACAAACGGATCAAAAATGCAGGAAGAAGAAGAAGAGAAGGACATCTTGTTCTTTTATAAACTTCTTGTGCTTCTTGTACTTCTTGTTAGGTATTATGCTACTACTATAATCAATCAATACTCCAAAAATTATATATAAATATCTTAAAAATCTTAAAAATACTATAAAAGATGCTAAAGGGAAAGGAAAAAAAAAAATTTTGCTTTAAATTTAAGTCGATCGACTTATCGAAAAAAAATTAAGCATAGTGGTGTATAGATGTTTATATTGATTTATGTTGCTACAATAGCCAAAATCACTAATACTATTACTGTATACATATACAGGTAAACTTATCATACACTCTTATGTGAGTGAATTCTTATGTGATTTGATTTTAAATGCTGTACATAATATTGTATATACATAACCATATATGTAAATTAGTGTTGTGTGTGTATGCAAATTTTTTCCAATATATTTTTAAAGAAAATTAAAGGTAACCTACCATAAGATCTGAAATTTAAATTTTAGTAAAGCATACTGTGAGATAAGAATTTTACTACACTGTTTTATTGTTGTTGTTGCTGATTGACACTTAAGAAAGAAGGAAAAAGAATCCGTGCACCAAAGTGATTAAAGTTTATTTATTTATTTATTTAACGAGTAGATGATTTGTTTTGATTTTATTGCAATCTTTTAAATCTAGTTAGCTCAATAGTGTGTTTCATAAAACAAGAAATTAGAATTCCCATTAATATCTAATATACATACCCAAAGATTATATAATTATTT
Source organism: Wenyingozyma nanaspora (assembly GCA_030557475.1). NCBI lineage: Eukaryota > Fungi > Ascomycota > Pichiomycetes > Pichiales > Pichiaceae > Wenyingozyma > Wenyingozyma nanaspora. The sequence goes on along the minus strand of JAKTPF010000004.1, from coordinate 95,009 downwards.
AAAATAAAATAATAATAAAATAAAGATTAATAAATAAATATAAGACTTCAAGCTTAAGCAGAAGCAGAAGAAGTATATTTAGTAACAGCTCTGGTACCTTCAGAAACAGCGTGCTTGGCTAATTCACCTGGTAAGATTAATCTAACAGCAGTTTGGATTTCTCTAGCAGAAATGGTAGATTTCTTGTTATAAGCGGCTAATTTAGAAGCTTCAGAAGCAATTCTTTCAAAGATATCGTTAACAAAAGAGTTCATAATAGACATGGCCTTTTGGGAGATACCGGTATCTGGGTGGGTTTGCTTTAAGACCTTGTAAATGTATGAAGAGTAAGTTTCCTTTCTGGCCTTAGTTCTCTTCTTTGGTTCAGAAGAAGAAGCGGTTTTCTTACCGGCTGGTTTCTTTTCAGCTGGAGCTTTGGAAGCGGCTGGTTTCTTTTCTGCTTTTGGGGCCATTGTGAATGATTCGAGTAATTAGTATTAGTTGTAAAGTTAAGGCTAATTGATAAAGAGAGAAGAAGAAGAAGGAAAGGAAAAAAAAAGGGAAGAGAAAAAAGAGCAGAGTAGAAGAGGTGTTGTCTACGATACCATTGCCATCTGTGTTAAAGAATAAGGGGGGGCATTGGTGTTTATTTATAATGTTTTGCCCATGACGAAAAACGAAACTTAACTGAGCAGAAATTGCTTCGCGAATTATTTTTTTTGTTTTCCTCATGAAAAAGCTAAATGGCCATAGTTAAGACAATTTCAGTTTTTCTTATTAAATTTGAAACAAAATTTAATAAATTCGCGTTAAATTTACCGTTCCAGAATTTAACCATTAATGCGTAAATATTGGCATGGGCTTTACATTAATATATGTTAAATGTGGCAATTTTTTAATTTTACTGTGATTTCATTGGATGTTTAATCACGCTCACACAGTGGGATTCCTGATTCGAGCAATTAGTTACATTGCTGTTGTTTTTTTTATGTCTGTCTGTATGCATGTATATGTGTGAGACTGATGCGTATAAGTACTAGTGAATATCCCCCCTTGTGTTGATATCGGATGTTTGTTTAAACACTGATTTGGACCTTTTCACTTTCCCTTTCTCTTTCTTTCTTCTCTTCTTTTCTTCTTCTCTTTCTCTATAGAGTTTCTAACTTAAACTTAAACTTATTTCTATATTATTATTATTACACAATGTCTGGTGGTAAAGGTGGTAAAGCCGGTTCTTCTGAAAAAGCTTCAACTTCAAGATCTGCTAAAGCTGGTTTAGCTTTCCCAGTCGGTAGAGTTCACAGATTATTAAGAAAGGGTAATTACGCTCAAAGAGTTGGTTCTGGTGCTCCAGTTTACTTAACTGCTGTCTTAGAATATTTAGCTGCTGAAATCTTAGAATTAGCTGGTAACGCTGCTAGAGATAACAAAAAGACCAGAATTATTCCAAGACATTTACAATTAGCCATTAGAAATGATGAAGAATTAAACAAATTATTAGGTCACGTTACTATTGCTCAAGGTGGTGTCTTACCAAACATTCACCAAAACTTATTACCAAAGAAATCCGCAAAGGCTAAAGCTTCTCAAGAATTATAAAATTGATAAGTTGATAAATTTTATAACTTATTTTTTATTTTCGATTTTTTTCATCATTATGAGCTTTAATCTTTTGTTAGTATTTATTTGTTGGGATTTCTACTAGGGTATAATTTAATCTTAATTATATATCTTTATTTATTATAATTATTTATAATTATTTTTTTCATTATTGTATATTAGTCAATATATCTTTTATATTATCTTTAACTCATTCTATTATCATAATTTAGTGTAATTTGACATTTTAATGGACTTATGTATATATATATCTGTGTTTACATATACACATTTATATTTATAGATATACATATACATATATATATATATATGTATACACAATTCATCTAGCATTATTCCCACAACATTATCAAATTGTCGCAAATAATTTTTTTGTAGCTTTTTTTTTCTTTCTTAAAAAGTGATTAGATTTTTAACAAAATATTAATTTTTACCTCATATATAAATATCGCTTCTTTTCCCACCTCTTGTTGGTATCAAATTACTTTAACTCAAAGATGTTCATACAACTCTTCTTTTTCAACTTCCCTCTTGGCTTACTAGAACTATTCCATTAGCTCAGTTAATCAATCTAATTCAATACCAATACCTATACCCATTTGTTTTATTCTCAACAATGCCAGTTAGACAAATTTACAGATTTTTAAGACGTCAATACGAATCAATCTCTAAGAGGTTCGAGTCAAACAATAAGAAGACAGAAGAAGAACCAGCTACTGAAGCTCCTCCTGCTGAAGTTCCCGCTGCTGATTCTGAAGAACAACACGAGGAAGTTGTAGAAGAAGCACCTGCTGTTGTTGAAAATACAGCTGATGAACCAGTTGCTGCTTAATGAATTTTAGGTAACTAATTTCTTATCTTTTTGATTTTGTTATTTTTTATATAGTTTGCTCATTTATATTTCTGTGTCGTTTTTTATTTATTTGATGATTTATATTCACTAATCGGTTTCGACAGGTGCCTCAATAATTATTTCATCTTTCTTGTTTATTTTTGCCTTTAAATATTTGTATCATTATAGGTTTAAGCTAGTATATTTATTTTTATTCTTTATTTCTTATTTGGTTGCCATTTTTTTTCTCAATTATATATATGATTTTTTTTGGGTTGGTACAATCGTGTTACTTTCTTTCTTTAAAAGTATTTCTTTTGAATGTTTTGTTATCCATTCTTTGATTTTAGTATTTATATATATACATAGATAATTCACTAGTTGAATATAAATAAACAACAGTAAATAATAATAATAATAGTAATATCAATATAAGCTAGGCATACAAGATTCTATTATAGTTCCATTATAATTCTATTATACACGATCCCAGATTGTTAAAGTACCATTTCTTGAAATAGCAACAAGTAATTTACCTTTTTGATATACATCAGTTTGTAAAATTGGCTGATAATTCACTTCATTTTCATCACAACAATTTAATTGATCAATCAATTTTTTAGTTTGTAAATCAAATATAAAGATCTTACCTTGTTCACTTCCTGTTATAATTGAGACTTTATCTTCATCTAATGTTATAAAATCTGTTGAACAACTAAATTTTTGAGCAATTGATTTACTTATATCTTTAATATCATTATTGGAATTTTCATCATCATTTGTAAAATTTGTACTTTTATTAGGTTCATTTTCATCATCATCAAGTAAATATGTCTTCACGACTTTATTATTCATATAATCCCATAATTTCAAACTACCATCAAGTGAACTTGATAATATATATTTACAATTAGGTGTAAATTTAACATATGAAATAGGGAAAGATGCATTGTTACTTATCTGATCATAAATCAAAGTTTTCAAACATTGACCCGTTTCTAAATCAAATAATCTTATTAGCCCATCATAAGATCCACTTACTATCACAGTACCATCCCAAGACAAATCAACACATGACACAGGATCTGAATGAGCACTTAGGATCTTTAAACATTTACCTTTAATTATATCCCATATTCTTATATTTTCATCAGATGATCCACTGATCAATATAGTCGATTTATAATTGAACTTTAAGGAATTGACAAAATAAGTATGACCTTTTAAAATCTTTATACATTCACCAAATTTTAAAGACCATATACGAATCATTAAATCATCACTTGCAGATGCCAAATATTTACCATCTGGCGAAAAACAAATACAATTGATACCTTTAGTATGTCCGTTCAAAGTTCTAATATACTTGATACCTTTCCCATCTGAATTTATAGACCATAGTTTGATCGTCTTGTCAGTTGATGCACTAGCTAAGATTTCCCCGTTGGGGTGTATCTGCACACACGAAGTAAGCGCCGATCCGTGAAGACTGTCCACCTTGCATCGGAGTTTGTACATTTTTGAGTTCTTTTCAAAACCTTGCAATCTCTGTAAAACGTCTTACCTCAGTCCTATAAGTTGACTAAACTCACACACACACATACATACACACACTTGCATACACTATCTGATACGTGAAGCCAGGGCAGATAAACATCATCAAAATGAAAATTATAGAAAACTATCACCGGCGCGCCGGTCTTTATACACAATCCGTGCACCAGAGAAAAATCTTTTCTACTATATAAGGATGGCTTTGCAGCACTTTTTTTTTTAGTAGATAGATGGAGAAACTAGATAACATGATAATAAGATTTACACTGATTTATCTTCATATCTTTATACTTATACTTTTATAAGCCATATATTACAAGTTCAAAAACAAATAAACAAATATGTGTTGCTGTGGCTGCTGTTGCGACTGTTTGCTCGTGTTCATTTCCATCATCCTGCCGCCCGTGCCAGTGATGATCAAAAGAGGCTGTTGTTCATGTGATGTCTTGATAAACATTTGTCTTTGTATATTGGGTTATTTACCCGGTCTTATCCACGCCTGGTATATTATTGCTCGTTATCCAGAAGTTCAATACGTTACACAGGATGAAGAAAGACTCATTGGGGGTAACGGTTGTAACCACCCTCAAACTATTATTATTCATCAACCTTCCCCAATAACGTTTAATAATCCTGAACCATTCAATGAAAATCATCCACACCATCATCACCAACAATTACCTCAAAGACAGTTATCACCATTATCTTCCTCTGTTAATCCTTCTCGTGCTTTAGACAGTTACGGTGCCGTAGACGATCAAGAGGCACCTCCTCCAAGTTACGATAACGTTTTAAATGAAACTGCTAAACAATATAAATAATGATTTCTTGATCAATTTCATTCAACTATATTATTCATCTGTTTTTTTTTTTCGCTTTGGGTTGTCCTTGTTCCTTTCCTGTTTTCTTTCATTTTACTTCTTGGCAATGTATATATACTTTGGTGATTAATTAATTATTTGTGCCTTTTTCTTTTTTATTTATTTTTTTGATGTTTACTCTATACACATACATTTCAGCATGAAAACAATAACATTTATAGCTTTTCGATCACAATTTGATATTAATAGATATATCTATGTAAAAAAATTTAAATACCAAACTTCTTCTCCATTATACTATGGAAATTCGTGTTTAAAATTTTGTCTGAAGGCAAGCTTAAATCATCATTGTAAATATCTTCCCAATCAACTTTTGTTTCTTTATTTAGTAAAATATCCTTTTGCATGTCTTTAAATCCATCATTACCTAATAATTGGACTGGCTTAAAACTAGTCTCTTCAACAATCTTCAATTCCATTGATCTTTTAATTGGATCGGCAGCACCAAATAAACGTCTATATGTCTCTAACTGTGTATCTCTTTGATTCTTTTCCCAATTGGTAATACGTGATTCTAATGGATGTCTATTGTTAACCTTACTTGAGATTCTAGTAGTTGGCTCACCGGACCTCAAAGCATCTTGTAATGCAGGAGCAGATGGAGCTGTTGGCCCATAACTTACTGTTGATACAGAGGATACTTGATCAGATGTTGGTATTAGTTTTATTGAAGACTAAATAGAATAAGAGCATAATCATGAATAACGTTAGTAATTTGATTCTGTCAAAGCGTCAATGTCAGTTCAACATGTCATCAAAAAGAATACTTACCATTGTACGTGGCTATTTCCATATGATGATTTATCCTATCTATTTTGCCTACTACTTCTTGTCTAATACTGACCCTATTACTCCCATGCCTTTTAATGTAAAGGCTTCCTCCAACCATCTTGCAATCTAACTGACTTTGCCATCCACAAATTGGTGCACAGATGTAACCAAAGATATAAAATATGTAAATATATATACATCACGTGATTTCCTTTTGCTCGTTATTATAGTCTCGAGGCGGTGAAGGCAGTAAATCACTTCTTTGACAGCAATGTATACTATTCAGGTACAATTTCAGGCACATTTTTTTTTTGCTTTTTGCTTCTGTTGCTGCTCAATTGATGCTTCTTTTGCCGTTCAGACATTTTTTAGGAATAGAAGTACTACAATTCATTTTCAATCCAAACGGCAAAAATGTTTGATAAGCTAAAAAGCAAGTTATCCGGTGTCAAACTTTCTAGCTCCGAGGAAGCCATTGCTGCTCCCCCAGGTTCCGCTCCTACTAAAAGAGCATTATATGAATCAAGATCAAATTTTGGTGTTAATTTGGGATCTTTGTTTGTTCAAGAGAAATTCATTTTTCATAAACTGTTTGCTAGTAACAGCAGCGTGGAATTAGATGCTGTAAGGGCTAATGTGAAGGAAAAGGGTGTTGATGAAACCAAGAAATTATTTGAAGATCACTGGATTCATTATTTGAATGATGATGATTGGAACTGGTTAAAGAGTAAAGGAGTTCAGTCTTTAAGAATTCCTATTGGTTATTGGAGTTTTTTATCGAAGGTCAATGGCAGGGGGACCTCTTTTGACCAAGTGGCTGGCGTATATGCTAATGCTTGGGAAATTTTCAAAAAATATTATATTGAAAAAGCTGCTTTATACGATATCTCGGTTTTAGTGGATTTACATGCTGTCCCTAAAGGTGCAAATACAGGCGACCATAGTGGTGAAAAGCTCAATAAAGCGGGGTTTTGGAATGATTCTGATAGTCAAGAATTATCTTGTGAAATTTTGAAATTTATTGCAAATGATTTGGAAAAAAACAATTATGAAAACATTTCAGGTTTACAAATTGTCAATGAAAGTGAGTTTGATAATGACGCATCAAAGCAAAAGAGTTACTATGCAAGTGCTATCAAAGCCATTAGATCTGTCAATAACCACATACCAATTGTATTTTCTGATGGTTGGTGGCCTAATCAATGGGCTAATTGGGTTTATGATATCAGCCATCAAGGCAAGTACGATTATGGGTTAGTTTTAGATAGTCATATTTATAGGTGCTTTTCAGATGATGACAAGAAGAAGTCAGTTGACCAAATTATCAATGATTTACAAGGTGATTGTTTAACAAATATTGAACATCCTATTGATATATTAGTGGGTGAGTATTCTTGTGTATTAGATGGGCAATCTTGGAACAATGGCGGAGGAGATCAAAGAAGTGAAAAAGTTAAACAGTACGGTAACACTTTATCTCATCTATTTAAAGAAAGAGCTAAAGCAGGTTCATACTTTTGGTGTTATAGATTTCAAGATGGAGATGGTGGTGAATGGGGGTTCAGACCTATGGTTGACAGAGGCTGTATCCCCCCTAGACGTGATGGGATTAGCTTACCTTCACAAGATGATTTCAATAGGGTCTTGGATGAAAATTTCAGAAATCATGAAAATTACTGGAATAATGCTAATAGTCATGAGAAATATGAGCATTGGAGATACAAAGAAGGATTTACTACTGGATGGGCCGACTGTACTGAATTTGGGAAATTTAGTGGTTCTAAATTAGGTAGGGTTAATGCCTGGTTAGCTTCAAGACGTAAAGAGCATATCAGAGCAAGAGGTGAATCTAGGTTTCTTTGGGAATGGGATCAAGGGTTTTTAGCTGCTGTGAATTATTTCAATGGTTTATAGGCTGTTTTTCTTTAGTTACATTTTTTTATTTACATATTGTTTTTGCTTTATTTATTCATAAAATACTTTTGCTTAGTTACTTATCGTGTGTTGATATTTTGTAAATCTCAAGTAAGTCTGTCCAATCGTTAAGTTGGATAAACTTTAGGTCACTTAACTTATTTATGCTTGAGAGATCATCATTAATGTCGTAAACTTCAAACCCTAATTTTTCTAAAACCGATTTAGCACTCCCACCTTTCATAATTATTCCCTTTTCACATTCAATCATAGATAACACATCAGTAGAACTATCACCAATATACCATGTTTCCCCATCTCCATTTTTATTGTTGCCTTTTATCTCTTTCACTTCACTCAGTTTGTCGTAACCAGTACGTATATTATGGCTCAAATCTATATCCCCCGTACATACACCTTCATTATCAAATTCAAATTCATTGGTGATTAACTGATGTGGAAACGTATTGAAATTTTTGAAATAATTCTCAATAAATTTTCCAGTCCAATTGATTGATAAAATTATGAATTGCAAATGGGGATCCAGCAAACTATTGAATAAACATTGGTAAAACTCTGGAAAACCCTTTTTTATATGCACTTTAGTGGACTGTTTTGCAAACTCTTCTGCTGGAATCCCTTCAAATATTTTCAGTTCAATACAACGATGCAAGCTACTTAATTCGACATCTTTCAAATTCTTCTGAAATTCAATTTCTTTGGCCAATGTATCCCTGCCAGCATACCATGCCAATGGAAGTCTATTCTCACAAAACTCTTGGTAGCTTTTCTTGTAAACATTATAGAAAAAAACTTGGTTATACTGCAAATCAGGCTTTACTTGCTTGAGCAAATCAAACGATAAACTGATAGTATCTTTATCTGTGATTGTGTCATCCCAATCAGTTATAATTTTTGACACTTTACTAAAATTTAGTATTTTTGCAATCTCATGTAGCTTAGGTTTAGCTGTGTTTGAAACTGACATTCTTGCTAAACCAATCAAGGTGTGTATTTGCCCCAATCAGAAGACCATATTCAATACAATGTAGACAAGCCAGGGCTCCTCTTTGCCTTGTTATTAAGAATCCTCGGCTGTTACTCCCTAGAGCCGCACAAAAGACCGAGGAGGACTTTGTATTTTGAACTGGTGGAGCCTTTGTTAGCTTATTGCATCACAAAAACGGGTTGCTTGCAAAAAGCTACAACGGTTCAGTTAAGCATCTAAATAACCATAGTACAATGAAACTGTATAAAGTGATATTTCTGATAACGCTTGCTGTATATTCAGAAGCTCTAGCTGTGTCGAAAGACGTATTTGAGCTGCTTACAGTGGAAGACAGAGTTGATGAAGTAGTGATTAAATTAGACGAAGACCTGAGCTTCACTGACGATAATGATGGGCTGTTATCACTCCACAAGCAATTGATTGACATACCTTCCATAAGTCACAATGAATCTGCAGTGAGTGATTTTTTACAGGGGTATTTGACTGACAAGGGATTAACAGTTGAAGCCATTCCAATGGAAGATGGTAGGGAAAATATTTATGCCTACCTTGGAGAAACTAAGAAGTGCTCTGTGCTTTTGACTAGTCATATTGATACCGTTCCACCCTATATTGGATATTCAAAAGAAGGAAATATGATTTATGGAAGAGGATCGAATGACGCAAAGGCTTCTGTTGCTACTCAGATAGTTGCATTTTTTGAGCTATTGGAAGCTGGAGAAATAAAAGAAGGCGATGTTGCATTACTTTACGTCGTTAGTGAAGAGATTGGTGGTGAAGGGATGAGAGCAGCCAGCACATATCTTGAGGATAGAGATTATGATGATTGGAATGCAGTGATTTTTGGAGAGCCAACGGAGAATAAATTGGCTGTTGGGCACAAAGGTATTTATTATTTTTCGGTTGATGTCCACGGCAAAGCTAGTCATTCAGGCTATCCTGAAATGGGAATCAATGCCAACTATATTTCAATTGACATTATGCATGATTTACAACATCTTAATTACCCCATTGACAGCTTACTAGGCCCTACAACTTTAAATATTGGTATGTTTAATGGGGGTGTAGCTAACAACGTGATTTCACCTTCGAGTCATTTTACCGCTGTTATAAGGTCATCGGTGGATGCAGATATTGTAGCTCAAATGGTTGAAGAGCAAGTAATTAACAAGTACATCAACTCCTATGATGTTGAATTTACTTTAATTGAGTTGGCTGATCCTTCGTTTTGTGATTATGAAGTTCCAGGTTTTGAAACTTATATAGCATCATATTCTACAGATATTCCTAATTTGAAGGAGGGGGAATATAAAAGATATTTGTACGGCCCAGGATCCATCTTAGTGGCTCATTCGGCAAATGAGTATGTTACCGTAGAAAGCTTGAATGAAGCTGTTGATAGTTATAAGAAGTTGATCTTATTTTCTTTATAAAGATTACTATTTACGTAATGTATACTAAATTGTACTGTATTCCATCTCTATATCCATTAAAAGTAGATTTATAACCTAATAACGGACTCAAACTAGGAAAATTTCATTTCGCAAAGTGATTAATAAATCCTGACTGACTATCATGTAAATCAACCAAGAGAAGGTTTTACCATACCCTTTTGAATGAATGAATGGATATGGCTCACTTCCTCACATGCTTTTGTGCTTAATTCAAATTTTACAAGTTAAAAAAAAAGAAAAAAAAAAGCTCACTAATGTATTGGATATATAACTATGTAAAGCTATACATCATACCAAGCTACGATAACCGACAGCTGTACCAGCTAGCCATATGTGCAACTAATTGTAGTAAATAACCAAAGAAAATGATTAGAAAAAAAAAAATTATACTCTTTTCTCTCACGATTTTGGTGCGAGCGGATAAAGTTATTTGTTACCCTCTGGATGAATTTTTTTTTATTTTTATATGCACGATTTGCAAGGGTCGCCTAAAACACTCTAGATAGATTAGAGTCATAATTCAAGAAAAGCCACGATATCCGACCAGAATCCAGATATCAAAATATAAATCATGTCTGCTTCTGTACCGGCTTGGAAAAAGCTGGGTTTGAAAGTCAAACAGACCATTGAAGAAGATCCTTTGGCATTGACAACCCATATCGAATCTTCTAATTTAACTCACAAGCAGTCTAAGCAAGTAAGGAAGAGACAAAGAGAGGAGGAGCAAAGTACGACATCTAATAAGGAAAAGGATAATACTTCAGACGTGTCCAAAAAACCTCCAAAAAGAGTGAAGTTGCCAAAAAGTGAAAGACCTCCCCCTCCTGAGAAAGATCAGTTGGTGTACCTTAGACAGTTTTCAGAGGATAAGGAATCTTGGAAATTTTCGAAACAGAAGCAAAATTGGATTTTAAGACACATTCAATACATACCTGAGAGTTACAATGAGCCATTAAACAAATATTGTGCAGGTTTGGTAGGTTCATCGAGAGATAGACTTATAGAAGATATGAAGAAAGTCATTAATTTATGGAATAAAGGTGCCCTATACGCTGAGCAATTACTTCAAAAGACAGCAGAAGAAAACAAAGAAAATGAAGAAACTGAAGTTGCTGATAACAAACCAGCAGAAGATTCCAAGACAGAAAATACTGAAGATAAGGAAGAAGGTGAGGACAAAGATCAGAAAGACTTACCTAGCATTGAATATGCCCTTAGAGCTCGTGGTCTTATTGAAGCCATGACAGGAGAGTTTTTGAAATTGGAAACTATTGACGTTGGGGAAAATGAAGAAGAAGAACCTTTGAAAGTAGAAGAAGAACAAGGAAAGAAGCAAGTTGGTGATGGCAATATCATAGAAGAAGAGGTAGAAGTTACAGAATATCTTGAAGACAAAGATTTTGAGACCGATGAAGATGTTAAAGACAAAAACGAGACGAAGACATTGGAAGTTAATGAGAAAGAGCACAAAGCAAAGACAGGTGATAAATTAAAAAAGGAAAAGAAAGAAAAGAAAGAAAAGAAAGAAAAGAAGGAAAAGAAGGAGAAGAAGGACAAAAAGGAAAAGAAGGAAAAGAAAGCCAAGAAGGAAAAATAGTTATAAAACACAAGAAATTGAAGAAATATAATCATCTTCTCTGGTTGAACCAAACACAAGCAGTGCATAATGACCTCCAAAAGAACGTATTAGATATTTGTATACTATTCATAATCGAAACATCTCTGTAATATATTTGTAAACATTTGACAACTTTTTTGAAAGTAACAAAATTGGTGATTATAAAATGACACATAAGAAGTGCCCACTACATCCGTGCACCAATGTTATTTTGGGCCATAATTCTTGGATAGTCTTTTTGGCCTTTGATGTTAAAACTATGGTTTCCTCCTGTTAAACTAACCATTGCCACTTCAAAGGCCCAGTTGCACTATACACTGACCATCTGACTGAAATCAATTGCTCTTCAATATTTTTAGTTTAGCGATGAGAACATATGTTGGAGGTTTGTTCATTCAAACCAAGGATACTGATCCTGATTTGAGGTTCATGGCGTTGAATGATTTGGAAAAGGAAGCTACAACTCGTAGCGTATCATTTGCATCCCAATCGACTAGAGAAGAATATACTGAAATCTTATTGAGATGTCTGGATGATGAAACTCCAGAAGTTAGAACAGAGGCGCTTAAAAATTTATCAGTTGTCACACCATATTTAGGTTCTAGCATTGTTAATGCATTAAGAACCTTAAGTACTAAAAAACACGATAAGTTATCCTTCACTTCTTCTATCTACACCATGGCAATCCATAATATTCTCAACAACCTGAGAATAAAGCCCAACTCCAGAGAATCTAACGAAAATTCTGTTTCTTCTGCTATTGGTATAAGTGAAAACGAAAGAGCTGTTATTATAAGAATTTTGTTGACTAACGTAATTGAAAAAAACATGGAGTCAAACAAGAATGTCATTTTTACCACTATTGATTATATTGAAATTTTGACAGACTTGTTGGAATGTCTCGGAAACTATTTTACCAAGTCTCAAATTCAAAATATTTCTGGATTGTTAATTGAAGCATGCTTTTACTCTGAAGCGGTTATTGATAAGAGATCCATTATAGCTTTAAGTTTGTTAGCGAAGTCCGTTGACGACTCCCAAATGAATAGTATAGTTGATTCTATTATTGACATGGATGCAACCACAGATTCAAAAAAGGGCTTGACCAAAGTTAAAACCACAAGTCTGAATATAATCAATCAATTGTTGAAATCTAACTCTTATTTAATGTCATTCCAAATTAATAAAATTGTGCAAAAGATCATTTTACCAAATTTCAGACTCGATTTAATCGACGAAATAGACGACGATTTTGATAACCAACAAAAGGTTGAAGAGATCAGGTCGGAATGTTTTAACACTCTTATTACATGTTTTGAAAATATCGATCAGGTTTTCATGGAGCAATATGTCGAAGAAGCTTTAGAGATAGCTAACAAATTTATGAAGTATAATCCCTATGGAAATGATGAAGATCCCGATGATGAAGAAATTGAAGACGCAGAAGGGGATGAAGATGACTATGACATGAGTGATGATATGGATGAAGACCTAATTGACGATGAAGATGAAGATGCTGCTGGTTTATCTTGGAAATTAAGAAGAGACTCTACTAAACTTATTTCGTCTATTTTGGAAAAATTTCCTTTGCGTTTATTAGTTGTTTACCAGAGATCTTTTGATTCCATCAATAGATTAATCTCAGATGAAAATCATCATGTCATTGCTGAAGCTTTGAAGACTTTGACAAAAATTTTCAAATTTACTGGTCACGAAGGTCCGTATTACAGCTTGAAATTTTTACAGTCTTTGAATGAAAGTAAAACGGACTCAACGGTTCATAGGAACTCAGATGTTAGCATGAAAACTATAGAAGATCCAGCTACTCTATTGAACTCCAAAATTGACTTTGTGTGCCATAATGTTACCCATTGCTTGATGATGAATAGCAGCAAATCTCCTAAATCATTTTTCCCTTTACTACTTGAATTCACAAGTGAGTTATCCGCCGCGACAAATGGGTTTGCTGATACGAACTGGTGTAGCAAGTTCTTGGAAATGTTATATAATTTGAAAGATACCAGGAATGCTGTTCATTTACCATTGATTAAGTTTTATTCAGGCATGATTAAGACAAATCCATTAAACAAGATTGAAGGATTTTTTGAACCAATTGTTAAAGATATCGTATTGAGCATTGAAAGTTCTTCAAACCATGAAACAGTTTCGGAAAGTCTGAGCTTGATGGATGCTATTGTATTGAAGCAAGGTTCTGGAGAACCTGAAATTGCTGCTGTCTTAGTTAAACCTTATATTCTTGATTCACTTATTGACAAAGCCTCAAATAATAAGTATTCTGCAGAAATCAGACAGCAATCCTTGGGTGTTTTAGTTGATTTTCTTTTAAACCTAAATCTGCAAAGCAGTAATAAAGTGCATGATATTTTGAATGTTTTGAGTGAGTCAATTAAAATCGAATTTTTAGCCCACAGGGATTTGGACATGATTAACAAGATATTTGTTTCGGATGAAGAGATGTTGGCAAAGAATAATTTAACTAATGAGATTACTTCAGATTGGGTTGATTCTGTTTTGATACGAGTTGTAGATTTTATTTCAATACCAGATTTAATGGATTCCTCTGAAGCAGCAATGAATTCCATTTTGAAAGCTAATTTTGTTACAGAGAAGAACCTAATCTCCAAGCAATTGAAAATAAATATTCTCACAAGTTTATTGAGTACAAACTATTCCAAGTCTGTTACGGCTAACAGTTTAATTGCATTTGAAAATCTTGTGAATTTGATCAATAATGAAAAAATTTCAACGGAGTTACAAGAAAAGTTGGTTGATAAATATTTTGAGATTTCAAAGAATACAGCATTAAACTCAAAGCTTTTAAATTTGTTTGTCTTCAACTTACTTAATAATTCAAACAAGGACTATCTTATTGATTTAGTATCCAATAAATTGACTAGTGATGAGGATAAAACAGAAATTAGTTCCTGTAAGATTATATCTATTATTAAGATTCAATCTCAGGACGCATCTGTGAATGTAGACTCAGTATTACAACAAATTCCACTTATTTCGAATAAAGAAGACTTACTATACTCAATTGTGCTACTGGAACAATTATCAGAGACTTCAAATCTTCAATGTGGCTTGACCCCATTTTTTCAAATTTTGAATAGTCTCAGTAGTGTTGAAACTACCATTACAACGAAGAAAAAAGACGAAGAGATCAAAAAGATTATGGTCAATTCAATTAGCACTCTAGTTTGTAGCGATTTGGATATGCATTTACCTCAGTTGATTAATGAATTAATAAACAACGAGACTAATAGAATTTTATTGTTACAATCTTTAAACCAAGTATTTAAAAAGAGTGAAGTCTCATATGCTAAATACGATGAAATATTTACCACTATCATCAACATACAAAAGTCAATTAATACAGATCCTGTTGGTGGAGATATTGCAGAATTAGACTTCAAAATAGATGAATTTGAGTGTAACATTGTTGCAGAAATTTTAGCAACAATTATCAAAACCAACACGTTATTTTTGAGTTCATTAATAAGTGAACTGACAAACATATCCGATGAGTCGATTGTTTTCAAATTTACTTTAGGTTCCACTGTTAAATATTTATTTGAAGACGATAAATTTGTTGATCTATGTTTTAATAGCGACTCAAATTTGAATGTTAAGACACTTATTAAGTATCTTGAATTATCAACCATTACAAATAACTACATCTTCAATGAAGACATTTTAATTTTGAAAGAACTGGGTGTTTCCAATTTGATTTTTGCGTTACACAAAAGATCTATCATTTGCATTCCAATCATTTCAAGTGTTATGTCAAAGATTTTAGAAACTGAGATTGATATCAAGAAAAAATTTATAAAGAATTTCAATATTGGTTTGAATAAATATTCAATTGATAACGGTACAAATTATAGAAAACTAATATATGAGTTAATTTATTCATTGTTGGTCACTATTGAATCGCATTCTAATTTGGTTTTCTTGATTAATAATAATGGAGAGAATTCAATCGATTGGAAAAAGATGGTTCGTAAGTTTTTAAAGAGGTCTTTCAAAGATGATTACCATATTATATCAATTTGTCTTTTGATTTTGATTAAGATAATCAATTTGAACAAAACTACCTTATTTATTGAGTCCAATGATAAGAAGAATGAAGTGAAAAATGGGGATGAGAAAGAGAAGGACGACGATTTGACTTTGCTAGGGTTATTTATGACTACAACAAACAAAGTTCTAAAGAAAAAGCTTAAAGAATCAGCAACAAGACAGGAGGTAGAAAATAAGAACGA
Source organism: Wenyingozyma nanaspora (assembly GCA_030557475.1). Taxonomy (NCBI): domain Eukaryota; kingdom Fungi; phylum Ascomycota; class Pichiomycetes; order Pichiales; family Pichiaceae; genus Wenyingozyma; species Wenyingozyma nanaspora. Next base: position 79,091 of record JAKTPF010000004.1, on the reverse strand, counting down.
GTTGAATAAATCTGTTCTTAGATGTATTTATAAAATCAATCTCATGGTTGATGAAAATCATGCTGGTTCATCATACTCTACTAGTTCAGTAGATGATCAAGGAGGTTTGAAGATAAGTAACCATGATGATTTACTGGAATGGAAAACTGTTTTCTACCCTGGTTTACTAGAAAAATACCCAAGTTTCTTTGACAGTGATGATAAAGAATGAAAAATTTAAAAATTATTTACAAATATCACTTTAATCTGTTAATGTGTGGAATCTGACAGAAAGGGGGATTAATAAATAATTAGGTAAATAAAATAAATAACGTAATAATAAACTAAAAATTGTAGCTTAACTATTTATCAGATAAGAAAGTGACACCAGGTAATTCTTTACCTTCTAATAATTCTAAAGAAGCACCACCACCGGTTGAAACGTGGGATAATTTATCAGCACCACCGAATTTCTTAGCGACAGTAGCGGTATCACCACCACCAATAATAACAGTGTTACCAGCTTGACAAGTTTTAACACAAGCCTCAAGCATAGCCTTAGTACCGTTGGCAAATGATTCGAATTCGAAAACACCTGGTGGACCGTTCCAAACAATAGTCTTAGCTTCAGCAATAGCGTCAGCGTATAATGCTCTGGTCTTTTCACCGGCATCTAAACCTTGCCAGTTGTCTGGGATACCTTCTTCTAAAGTAGCGTAACCAGTAGCGGCATCTGCAGAGAATTTGTCAGCGGTGACAAAATCAACAGGTAAAATGATTTTAACGTTGTTATTCTTAGCCTTTTCAACCAACTTTGGAACAATTTCAGCACCGGCTTTATCGAATAAGGAGTCACCAATAGCCATGTTGTTAATGATCTTGTTAAAAGTGAAAGCCATACCACCACCAATGATTAACATATCAACTTTGTCTAATAAGTTGTCAATTAATTGAATTTTGTCAGAAACTTTAGCACCACCTAAGATAGCTAAGAAAGGTCTGACAGGGTTTTCTAAAGCTTTGGCAAAGAATTCCAATTCTTTAGCCATAAGGAAACCAGCGGCTCTTTGTGGTAATTCGAAACCAACCATTGAGGAGTGAGCTCTGTGGGCGGTACCAAAAGCATCGTTAATGTAAATATCAGCTAATGAAGTTAATTCATGTCTGAATTTAGCAACTTCTTCTTTGGAGGCCTTGACTTTTTCACCATCTACTTTCTTGGAACCTTCTTCTTCGATGTGGAAACGTAAGTTTTCTAATAAGAATACTTCACCACTTGAAGCAGAGTTTACAGCTTTTGAAACTTCTTCACCAACACAGTCACTTAAAAATTCAACTTTGGAATCGGATAATAAAGAAGTCAATTCTTTTGCAACTGGGGCTAAAGAGTACTTGGCAACTTTTTCACCATTTGGTCTACCAAGATGAGAAGCTAAGATAACACATTTTGGAGATTGATCTAAGACGTACTTGATTGTAGGTAAGGCAGCAACAATTCTTTGATTGTTTGTGATTTTATCACCATCTAATGGGACATTGAAATCAACTCTGATAAAGACTCTTTTGTCTTTACAGTTTAAGTCTTTGACGGATAATTTGGAAGATAATGACATTCTGCATAACAAGTTCCATTGAGTTAGTAAACTTCAACGATCTAACTGAAAAATAACGGAGTCTTTACGAGGAGACCTCCGGGGCCAGAATGCTGAGAGACATGAGGCATGAGGCATGGGGAATGAGAGCAGACAAGAGAGAGGACATACTTTAACCAGTATAGATTGAATTTCTTTGGGGTATACTTGAGAGAGACCAAGAGGTTCAGCAGCATGCAATTGAGCCAGAAAGAGGCAAGCGGCATCAAGGAGTTAAGCAACATATTTATACCATCCAGACCGAACCATCATCACCATACTGGTTAGCTGCAATCACCTCACCATTGCAGTCTCAGCTCCGAGGAGTGACTGGCGGGTCTTGACAGAATTTACTGTTATCCGAAGGCGTCGATCGTCTTGGTTAACAATTAATGGGTCGATTGTCCAATTTACTTTACTCTTCAATTTGGCTCCGGGCAGCTGGAGTTTTGAGTTTTTTTGGGTGTGCCACGCCGCAACTAATACCGCTGTACTTGTTACTTACATCATGTATAGGTAGTAATAATTTGTTTAAAACTTTGCTGTTACATATCAATATTATCAGTTGTTCAAAACATAACTTACTTAAAATAAAGGGAATTGGGGAAAAAACATTGCAGTTTTATGGGTTAGTGTTTAAATAACCAGTCTATTTGCTGACATCGTTTCTTTGATAGGCCAAAAATCCCTCTATCTTTGAATCCGGCATAAGATTCATGTAAAGCTCAGCAATGTCTCTGCAATCTTCTTGAAAATTAGATCCACCAGCAACCTGGAAACAATTTTCTAATGCTTTTCTCACCGTCTTAAACTTCATTTGTTTTATAAACTGCTCTTTTAGTAATGCTTCTTGTGCTTTTAACAAGTCAATAGGGTTGTTGTAGTCTATATTATCAAAAGATACCTCTGGTGGGTGCTCAAAAACCTTTTCTCTCTCTGAAACAAAAATAAAACATTGGTCTAGTTAGTAAAGCTTTCTTCTTCTTAAAAATACCTCTCATTACACTTCTTCAATTGTTTTCAATTTCTTTCTGAAGTCTATGAGGCTACTGTGCTTCCGTGGAGTCTGAGTCTGAATACGTACTTGACATTTTCGGTAGCACGCAAGTGATCTGGGTGTATTACAAGTAACTTGTTTTCCTTCTTTGTTTTCCTTAGACTTTAGACAGCTTATTATTTACTCGCTGTAATACTTTGCTTCAACCTGCACTGATTTTTGCTGCTGTTTTCTCTCTAAGAAAGCCTAGTTCTGGCCAAAGCCAGCTTATCATGTCAGACTTGCAAGCCAGCTTGTAGCTTCTCCACTTTTTGGTCCTTCTTATCACATCAAAAATCCCTTCAGGTGCACAGATGTGTATATAAATATATTTATAGTAGTAAGTAGAGCGGGCAGTGCAGAGTTTTTGCAGTCAGGCAAAATGAAAACATCGAGCAGACTAACTACGAGACCGAAAAGAGTAGTTACATTACACCAAGATGATCCCGAGGTAGATGGATGCCTCTGGTGGTGAAGCTGGTAACAATACTCCAAGGAACAGCCACGCATAGTCACTTCTAATTGCATTTGTGTCTTCTAGCTACTCTCATTTCCCTGTTCAATTTCTGTTATACTCTTGTAGGAAATAGCTGCATCGGAATAAACACACTACTGAAATAGACCGATTTCATTTGGTTTGTGATTTGATTTAATTTGATTTGATTTAGTTTGATTTAGTTTGACTTTTGGCTTGACTTATTCCCAAACTCCGAGATGTCGAATGCGTTGCTGTCATTCAATTGTCAGCTGATAGCATTGGCTCACACTTCATGTGCTGCGCTCTCTTTCATATCAGCTCTTATTATTGGCTGCTATTTACACTATGAAAAAATCGTCAAGAACGAGTTTTACGGGTATCCTGACGAGTGGTTTCCTAGTGTTTCTGCTACAATTGGTGATAGATACCCTGAAAGATCTGTTTTTCAAATTATAATAGCATTGACTGCAGGACCAAGGTTTTTGTTTTTATTCTTATCTTCAATCATTTTCTACTACAATAATAGCTTTCAATATAAAACTAAAAATAAAGTCTCTTTAGCAGTTGGTGTGATAAGAACTTTTACTTGTGGTGGATGGGTGTACATTACTTCCACTGATGATCACGATTTTCATGATATTTTCATGATATCTTACATTGTTTTGACGCTTCCTTGGAATATCACCGTTATATCTTTAACCACAGATCCTAAGCTTAAAAGAATAAGAAAAATATTTTCTTTTACTTTCTTCGGTTTATTAGTTCCTTTGATATATCTGTTTATCCAACACAAGGTTTATAGAATCAAAGGAGCTTATTCATATTACGCTTACGTTGAGTGGTCTTTGATTCTTTTTGATGTACTTTTTGACTCTGTTGCTATTTCCGAATTTAAACACTTAAAACTTGAACTAATGCCTGTTAACACAGAAGATGAAAATGACCAACAATTTTTCTTTACTAATTTCAATATCAATTTGATTCAAAATAGTAATGATAAAAGCTTTTCTAGTTCATCAGTGTCATCTTCATCTTCATTAGCTTCTGAATCAGATAGCTCTAAATTATCTCCAAAATTATCAATTGGTTTAAATGATTCATATTTCCAGTTTTTCGTTAATATTATTAACTCTTTTATATTTTGGACTAATTATACTGCTTTATTTTTATGCATCTGGTATTTCCCGCTATGGAATATGGGTATTTCAGGTTATGAAGCCGTTATTTTAGTGTTATTAGCTCCTTGGACTTTGAAATTAATCCCATTCTTGAAATCACCAAATGCATATAAAGTCGTTAGATTAGTCTCTTGTGCTAGTGGTATTGGTTCTTTTTTCATTGTTAAACCAGAATATAGACTGTTATTAATTTCCCTTGGTACATTTTTAGGTATTGCCTCATTGATCGTAGAGTTCAAAAAAATTATTGGAAACCCAACGAAGGTAAAATCATATGCTGCATCTTTCTTATTAGGTTTAACTTTGTCTACAATCTCCAAATATGCATTTTGGGCAAATAACCCTGTTTGGCCAATTATGAATAGCGAAACAGGTGGTTGGAATATAACAGGTTTAGTAATTGGCTGCATTAGTGCTTGTTTTACTAAAATTGACCAAGGTGGTGATTTTGCCACTACAAAGACAAAAAATTCCACTGGTAAGTCACTAGTTACAAAACTAGCCACCTCAATGGCATTTGGTTCTTTAATGTTTTCGTTATCTGCTATGCTTACTGATTCTTCTACCATGATTTTGTGGAATTGGGAAGGTTTCCCAGTGAGAGGCCCTATACCCGTGCCTCACGGTGCAATTACTATTATTGTAATGTGCATTTCCACGTATTTGAGCTTAAGCTCCAGAATTACCAAGAGAACCACTCTTATTCACATAATTGGTGTCCTCGGTGCGGTTGTATTATATTTCTTCAATAATTGGATTGGATTTGTAGGGGCTTTAATGTATGCTTTTTGGTTAGTTGTTTTGACGCCTACTATTTTCATGGATATAATTTCAGTTGATTCTTTATTCTTTTATGGTTTATCGTTTTTCTTTACTATTTTATTGTCCCTAGGCCATGTTTGGGTTGTAGCTTATGCTTTTGTTCCAGCTGGTTGGGTTTTAAGAGAACGTACGGATATTATTTTAGGCAGTTCGGTTATAATGATTTTATCCGGTTGTATTCAAAACGCTTCTTTTGATTTGACTGCCGATTTATCATTATCTAAAAAATCTGATTCCATATCCGAAAAGCCTTTATCAAATGTTTCTGCTTCATTGTTATCTTTTACAAGAAAGTTATTTAATTTATGTTTTGTATTTTCCATTCTTTCTGTGTTTATTTCATTGCAAAGATTCCAAATGGAAAAACCTAAGCCATATCATCCAGAGACAAGATTAATTACTGCAGGTATTTGGACAATTCATTTTGGGTTAGATAACGACATGTGGGCATCAGAACACAGAATGAGAGATTTGATAAGGGATGCTGAATTGGATGTTGTAGGATTGCTAGAATCTGATACTCAAAGACTTATTATGGGTAACAGAGATTTAACTCAAAGAATCGCAGAAGAGCTAGGTATGTACGTTGATTTTGGTCCTGGTCCAAATAAACATACATGGGGTGCTGCATTATTATCCAAGTTCCCAATTATCAAATCAACCCATCATTTGCTTCCATCTCCAGTTGGTGAATTAGCACCTGCAATTCATGCCACTTTGGATTGTTATGGAGAGTATGTTGATATTGTTGTTTTCCACTCTGGTCAAGAGGAAGATGTGGAAGATAGAAGATTACAAAGTCTTGGAGTTGCTGATATAATGGGATCTTCAGAACGACCAATGATCTTGTTAAGTTATTTAGTTACCACACCAAAAGAAGGTAATTATAACACTTATGTTTCTTCTAAGAGTGGTATGCAAGACATAGATAGTTCGGATTGGGATAGATGGTGTGAGTACATTCTTTATAAGAACCTTCAGAAAACAGGTTATGCGAGAATTAGTAGAAGTACAATTACCGATACTGAACTTCAAGTGGGTAAGTTTATTGTGCCTAAGGGAATATGTCCAGTTAATGAACAAGATGTAGAAAATATTTCTGAGAGCAGAAGTAATGTTTATTCTAGAAGACAAATCAAGAGATGGTATGAAGCCGAACAAGTTACCGATGAGGAAGCATTGAGTCTTTACGATATTGACTTAAAATTTCCTGATAAATTCTACGGAGAAGGTGTTAGAGGCCATCAATATCATGTTTTTGATGCTCCAAGATATTTTCAACTATAATCGTTTATAATCATACTCACACTTTCAAAAATGAATTCAATGATTTTTCTTTTCCGAGTCTAATATAGAAATAAAAAACTGTATATCTTTAAATAATTTTTATCAATACAATCAGTCTTATTAAATCAAGCAAATGCCGCCTCTTTTGATCTTTTGTTAGCTGGCATCGCTAAAAAAACAGAGTTCCTTAGTTAAGAAAAAATGATGGTCTTACTCTTTGAGATTTAGCACCTTAAAATGACCGGGTCGTTATATAACACAGACATAATTATTGGTATGGAAATTAAAAACATTCACTATCCAGCAAAATGAATTGAATTCAGCTTTAAATAAAAAATTTAAAATGTGTACTTAAGATATGTTTATTTTTTTGTGATTTGTGCTTAATATATGTACTTGGCAGTTCATTTTGAAAGAGTTTTCAAAAATGATAATATTTATTCCACTGAAGTTGTTATCCTTAGTTCCAATTGACGGTTTTTTGAATATGTAACTGGAGTGCCTATATTATGACCTTCTGATTTTGGAAGTATTTTAGATACAAATATGTGAAAACTGCTATATGTAGAAAATGGCGTGTATTTGTCTGCAGCGTATTCTATATTAATACCTGTTATCCATTATTCTGTAAAAACAAAACCATAAGATCAAAACCCGATATGAAGTTTAGAATTATCTGGATGCGTTACCGTAAACTCAACTCTTGTGGTAAAACCTATAATTCTGTAAAGCTAATAAAAAACTAGCGTAAACTCAAAAGTTAGTAATTCAGCTAATGCAAAAAGCACAAAAAGAAATGGACTAAGTTAAAGCTTTCTGCCTCAAAAAAAACCTTTTTGTATGTTAATATCAATAACATTGAAGATGTATAAAATTGTTCTCCAGGGGATCATTGCGCCATAGGTAGCAAGGTAATCTTAAGGGGCCATAAAAGGAACCACTTGAAATTTTGACATTTACAAGCTATCAACATATACTGCCTCCATGTATAAGGTAAAGACCACCACTACCGCAGAATGGGAAGCTAGGTGTACATATCAGAATGCCATTAAAAGTTTATAAAATGCAATTATCAGCTAGCAGTTTAAATAAACTTGAGAACCCTTTACTTCAATTACAAAGGGGAAATAATTGCGTGTTTTGGCTCCTTTTAGAAGCAGTAAACAAAAGTCGGCATTTCCCAAACATTTTGCACAATATACCCGCTGAAGTTAATTTGCGGATACTTTTATAAAAGTTACATAAGTTTAGAGTTTATCATTAGTATAGTGGACAAAAGTCTCAGGACGACTATCACCAAATTTAACGTATCCTGGAAGGTAAGTGGTTGTTCCGTCATCCATGGTCCTACAGCCCAGCGCATGGATGCTCTCACGGGAAACCCTCAAACGAGAAGATCACAGAATAACACTGCGAGAGACGCACGCATAGACGCAGGGAGGAGACACCGGCGGTTGTCGCAGGCCAGCGTGCAGCGTGCTTGTTTCTGGACTCTGCATATCCCAAAATAACAAAATTGTACAGAGCTGGGCTGGCGCTACCTGCGTGCTTTCCCCTCGCAAATTTGCAAAAGTGTAGAAAAAAAAAACGGCGATCCGCACAGGGAAACCGAAACCGAAATACAAACCGAATTAGAAGCAGAAACTTAATAATTGCAATTCTATGCAGCTCTCTGCTCTGCAATCTTGAATTTTACTTTTGACCGCTAAGTGACGTGTTGATGATGACTCTAAGAGCAAAAATTGTCATTATGATTATCATAAATATTGTATAAAGAATGAAAACAAATTAAAATTACAAAATAATAGATTAAATCTTACAAAGACACGCATTCTTATTATGAACAAAAGTGTCCCCCTCTTTACTCCTCTTAATGGCTAACTCTATCTTCAGTTTAAGTTACTGCTGTCATTGATACTAGGGTTACCTTCGTTATTTGGATTGGCCAACTGACTATCAGGTAAATTATCGGATTGTTTAGTATACACTTGACTATTTGGATCTATCACTCCTTTGCCACTGAAGTTGAAACCTAGCGAGTCTCTTGTTCCCAAATTGAACTCGTCATTATTTATTAAAGATTTTAAAGATGGCAAAGATTTTCGATTTGAATTGTATGATTGTGAAGAAATGGAATTTTGTGGACTTGCTTGCGAAGCCTGTTCAGTCATCGGTATAGATGACGCTGTACTAATTGAATTTGTAGCTAAAGGTCCTGATGAACTCGACATATCTGTACCGGTTGACGTGTTTAAAGAACTCAAAGATTGCATACGAGGATGAAACGGACTGTGCGACATGGTTTCTCGCTGGTGAATTGATAATGGATAAGAAGCACCTGTTGGTAGTCCATGGGAATATTGTACTGCTGATTGCTGTGTTTCTTTTGAAGTAGGATTGGTATAATATCGTGCTAATTGCTGATGAGAGGGAACATATGACTGCCCCTGCCCAGAATGCGTTTGATGAATTGGATCCACATTTTGAGGTGCTTTAATGGTTTGAGGATCAACAGGTTGGTCAACATAGTACATGTTTGTAGTTAAAGGTACTTGGGATGTAGCCATTGAAGGACTTATATTGTTTGCCTGAACTATATACCCAGGGGAATATTGCAAAGGACTGGCATTGAGTACATGACTTCCGGAGATTGCCGTCTGGTGTTGCTGTGGTTGAGGCACATGGACAATATGTTGTTGTTGCTGTGGTTGAGACAATTGATTTTGAGAATATGACGCATTTGCAATTGATTGTTGTAAAGCAATATTGTGATTTTTCAGATTTTCAAAATTAGTTAATAGGTTTTGATTTTGCTCATGTAAGTAATAAATATAGTCAATGGTTTTTTTCAATATAGAAGATTTTGATTCATTTTCACTCTCTATAGTTGGTATCAAAGCTTTTAATTTGGAAAAACCGTCAATTATTTTTTCTCTTCGTCTTTGTTCAGACCGTATATGTAAATGCTTTCTCATTTTAGAGGAAGTCATACCTTTTGTGTTTTGAATAGCGGGTAGCGTACCGGATTTGTTTTGATCTGCTTCTAGTGAGAGCTCTGTTGCATTTGTGCCTGCTTCTATGGTACTACTACCACTTCTTTCAACTGAAGAACTGGTATCTAAAGAAGGTGAATTATTATTCACTTCCTTTTGGGTAGGCTTTTTATTAGGAGGTGGTTTTTTTGGTGGCATAAAAAAAATTCAGAGAGCAGTACTGAAAAATAGAAATAAAAATAAAAAAAAATTGGATTATGTCTTTTTTTTGTTTGAATGCCGAAATCAAAACTAACGAATATAGATGTAAAAAAAAAGGAAAAACAAACAAACTTTTGCACCAGTAGCCTTTGAACTGTCAATTATTGAGTTTCTTTCTGCGAAATTATATCTTGTGGGCGATAATTATACAAATAAAAATAGATTTAGGCTAGACTAATTCTAAATGCAGGTCTTTGACCAGTCAAAATACTTTAAATTTTTTTGTGGATTTTTTTTGTGCTTTCTTGAAAAAAGCAGATGGCAATTAAATAAATAATAATTGAAATGGGAAGTTCATCGAAAATTAACTAATTGAGAGATATGTATATGTTTTTTTTCAATATTACAGGCAAGTATCGTGTTGCAAGAGACAGTAATATATAGAAACCAAATACTGAAAAGAGCAAAACAGAGAAGAATCGATTATTATAGAGTGGAGAGAATGGAAAGAAAGAGAAGAAAAACACTCAAGAGGAAAGTTGATTTATAATTGATGATAATTAAAAGTAGTGTGGATAAATTAATGTGTTAATGTAAGAGAAAAAATTGCTGCATGTTTACGAAAGTGGGTAAGGTGGTTTTGTGTTAACTAAATTTTCATTATATTAGGCTGTAATACAAGGCATGCAGCGCATTGTTGATGCCTTGTGAGAATATTTAGACTGCGGGCAGAACGAAGGCCATGTCCAGTCATGTAATACCTGTCTAAATTGACCTGTGACGATAAGGTAACTGTCGAGACAATAAGATCAATAAGATACACAATATTCGCTCGCAATTTGACAAGGCAGTATATTAAACAAGAATTGTAACCGCAACTGATGTAATTGTCTAAGCAGAATGAAGCATGTAATAGCAAATCATTATGGTATGCCTTATACCGTCTGTACCGGCTCAGCAAGTCAGTCGAACTTTCAAAGAGAACTAATTGATTACTCCAGCGGAACTTAACAGAAGCTGGAGCAAAGATAACTGTAAATACTGTACAGACGGAACCCACAACAGGAAGCGCATGCGAGGCAATGCACCTCAAAGCACAGCGGTCCACACGCTGTAAAGCTATAAAGCTAATTTCCATCTCTCCATGCGTCGTTTTACTTTTGTATGACCAACTCCGGAGAATATTATATGAATTTTTCTTTTGTCTTGCTATTTAAGCCTTATTGCGCAATGCAATATGTATAGCTCTTAAAGACTACTACGTATCTCAAGAAGGGACTAATATATATATAGAAAGATAATTGAGTATGTCTCAATTCTGTTTTTAATTACCAAAGGCAAAAGTAACAAGGACACGCGAGAGAAAAAGGAGGTACAGTAGAAGATTATTAGCGTGAAAGCTGCAAGAGACAATAGAAAATGCAGTTTCTAATTCCCTATTTTAGTTAGATCAACGTCTTCTCAAGAAAGAAGAGAGAATGAATGATTAATGAATAAACGAGCTAATAATTGAACGAATCATAGAAAGACCGATCATCTGCTCAACTCAGATCAAATTAAGTTCACATTAAATTGCTATTTTTATTACTACAAGAATGCTGCGATGTAGATTATCTATCTGGCAGATCCTTCCTAATTACAGCTGATTACATCAGTTTTTCCAGATGAAAGAATCTCGTTGGAATGTTCTGAGAACGTTTGCTAGTTTTTCCCTCACAGTACTGTGTCATTAGCATTTGTACTTTAACTTTGCTTTTGAACCCACCATGCACGTAAGGGCTTCCAGCAGATTCGAGTTTTGTTAGCAGTGAGCAATTCATCGTTAACCAGCTATGTTTATATAAACACTTGCCGAATTTTTTTTCCCATATTTAGTAGTTAAAGTCACACATAAAACGGTTGAAAAACGGTTAATTACTACGGTTCAATTCCCGTATGTGCTGTCATATTATAATATCAATTAATGGTTTTCTGCCCTCCCAAATTTAGGAAAAAAGTGCTTAATATGTGTCTAAAACTACATACTATTGCTGACGTATATAGTTTGTGTTGTGTTGATCAATTGATAGTAAAAAGCATCCTTTTTTTTATTGACTGAAGAAGTTACGAAGAAACTACAAGATGACAAAAGTGGAAAACTAGCTTATTGTATTCCGATTTTTGTGAGCTGCAATCATACATTTTGTAATGCCGTTTTGCTAAAAATTTTAGCAAAATTAGAATGCCATAGAGCTGCTGAAAAGTTCAAAAGAAAAAGAGAAAAAAGTCATGTACTTTAAGGATATATGTATCTGTTCAGATTAAAAGAACATCAGGCCATGCTAATTTCAATTCAGCAATTTGAGAATTATAAAAAGATGGTGTATGTTCGCTTCACAGATCGTAAGCCCCATAATCCTAAACTTATTGTAAATAGGCAAATTAAATCAAAGCGTCAACTTGTATGCTGCTAGGCGGTGATTAATTTTTACTGTTATAAGGTGAAAAGAAATGGTATTGCTGTGATTGTTTATTAAATCTGAATGCACGTCCTATTTTAGTTTTGTTTTGGACGCAGAACCAATATAAATATAAGGTCCAATGCTTATATATATGCCGTATTGTAATAAAAAAAGCCTCATAGTTATACTATAACCACAGACAGGTTTACATTATTGTTGCAAACTAATGGAAGCTTAACTCTATCGACAATTATTTTTTGGTTTGGAGCAGCGAATGAAAAACTTAACTAGAAACCGAAAAAGTATAATATTGCACTAATAATAATTAGTCACTTTGTTTTTCTTGGACTACAACAGCAAGATTTTAGATATCATAATAGTAATTAGGCATGATTTGCAGAATAGCCACCTTTTAGTTTGCTTTTTTCTTTTTTTTGTGTGGTGTGATTGATTGATCACTTTGTGAAAGCTATAAAGCTTCACAAACAACAAGCACTTACTTCGCGTACCACATTCCAACCCCTATGTCGCAAACTTTTGAACTTGCATAGGCTGATTCCGATTACTGCCCTTACAGCTGCCACTTATACATTGTTATATAATAAATTATGGTATAGTCTCCAACCCATTTTAATAAAGCGGCATAAAGGTATAACAGCTTCTTCATCCTGCGTCAAATATGTTTATTGACGTATACATATTTGATTTAGTATATACATTTGAATATACGTTAAAAGCATGTGTGCCTATTCGGAAAAATTTAAGCGGAGCAAAGCATAAATTAAGACAGTGTACAGTTTAGCGTAACTCGTGTGTTGCTATTTGATCAATACAGCTGTGTGACGGATAATGTTTTTTGATACCACATCATCAATTAGTTGTAGCATTCCTGTTTGTTGCGAAATCTGTCTCATTTTGTTTTATGCTTTGTGACATCGATTGGCTTTCGCTTTTTCACTGCGTTTTTAATTTATTGTATATACCTATACAGATATATATATATATATATATATTGCTCTGCGCGTAGCGTGGTGTTATGCCCATTGAAATGATTGCCGTTGCTTTTTTAACCGCCCGCAAGCACTGCATGTGTTGCTTTGCTTATATCAACCGCAAAAGGTAGTGCTAAAGATTGCAGCGCAATGGCAACAGTTTCTGCGACTTGTGCTGTGTATATGAAATTTCGGCAGCATAATGGTGGAGCGCTTTTTTTTTGTTGACAGTTCCTGTGCTGTGAAACCAATTAGCATGATGCCACACAAAACGTTATTTCGTACCGACCGACCAGCAGATGCAATTTTAGCATCGGATCTTACAGTAAGCTTAACACTAGCGCAGAGGGCTTCGTGAAGTGTTTTAATCTAGACGCGTCTGGTTTTTTTTGCGCGTTTTTGCGTAAATCACAAAAGAGAAAAATGACAGGTCTGGATTTGTTTACTTTTCGCTTGAAGCTTTGCATATCAATCGCAGCAAATATAGAAATCAGAAACTCAAGCATAAAAGTAGATAGGAAGATAGATACTCCAAGGGTACATCTGAACTACTTAGTAGTGCCAATGAATGATACAAAGAGGAAACTGTTTGCCCCTTTCAAGTTACCGAGATCTACCTCTTCTTCTTCTTCATCCTCCTCACCGGTATCGTCTTCGCCTTCAGGAACTTCGCAGCGATACCAAGGAATTAAGAGACAGAAGCTTCAGACTTCTGGAGTTAACAAAGATGGTCCCACAGGGTCACAGCTCAATAATGGGGCAACTACTAATCAAAACATACGTATATATAACATTCTGTGGAGAACCAAAACCTTAAAAAAGAACAAAACTTGGGATGGGGACGGAAAACTTTACCTAAATTTCACTACAAATACCGCTGTTCTTAAAAATGATTCAGACTATCAAATTGGAAAATTGACTAAAAATGCACTGAAAACAGTACAACTGGGAGAAGTCTTCGCTATAGGTAACCTAGAGTTCGAGGTTGACGGGGAATTCAATGACTCAAATGTTGCAACAGAACCGCTAAAACCTGTCCCGACAACCAGATTAGGGAAACCAACTTGCTCCACTTCTTCAAAACTTAACTCAAAACCTTTCAAACCCTTAGTTCCAATGAAAAGTATCAATACAGCAGATGATTCATTGTGCCTCAATTCTGATCTAAAGCCAGTCTTGCAAACTGCAAAGTTTAAAAACTCAAACCTTTTTTCTCCATTGTTTGACCCTTCTCACGAAGGAGCAATAGTAATGCCACATGCTCCTGAAAAAGTTTTGAGCAAAATAAAGGATAAAGAAAATCAAAGATTTATAGACGTTGTTATTGATCCTAGTATATCAAGCAAATTGAGAGATCATCAATCTGAAGGTATCAAGTTCTTGTATGAATGTATCATGGGATACAGAGAGTACGATGGCCATGGTGCCATATTAGCAGACGAAATGGGTATGGGTAAAACTTTAATGACCATTGCCTTGATATGGACTCTTTTGAGACAAAATCCATTTTACCATATAGATAAATCTCCTTGCCTCAGAAAAGTATTGATATGCTGCCCTGTAACATTAATTGGAAACTGGTATAAAGAGTTCAAAAAGTGGGTTGGTTTGAACAAAATAAGTGTATTATGCATAAATGGTAATAAAAATCTTGCTAAGGATAAACAAGATATTATAAACTTTTCCAAGACTAGGGTATACCAAGTGTTAATAATTGGTTATGAAAAAATGGTGTCGTGTTCCAAAGAGCTTTCTGAGGTGAAAAATTTTGATCTTGTAGTCTGTGATGAGGGTCATAGACTAAAGAACAGCTCGAACAAAGTTTTAAAAACGCTGGAAAGCTTTAAAATAGAAAAAAGAATTGTTTTATCTGGTACGCCAATCCAAAATGATTTGGTCGAATTTTTTAATGTTATCAATTTCATCAATCCGGGAGTTTTAGGTGATTTAAAAAGTTTCACTAAAGAATATATTAAACCCATTCTGCAATCCCGTGAAGCTAATTGCTATAATGATGAAGTATTGTCAAGAGGTGAGTCTCAATCAAGAAAACTCATTGAATTAACCAGATTATTCATTTTGAGGCGTACCAAAGCTGATACCATATCTAAGTTTTTACCTTTGAGAACAGATTTTTTGCTTTTTGTTCCTCCTTCATCTTTACAGCTTAAATTATTCCAATCCATGCAGAACACCACAAGAATGAATAAGCTACTTTCTTCATCTAATAGTAATGATTCATTGGCACTTATCACGACATACAGAAAGCTGTGCAATTCTCCTTCTTTGCTTAAAAATGATGGCTTGTTTTTAGAAATTTCAGGAAAGGGATCCGAGTCGACAGAAGATGAAGCTTTTAGAAAGGGGTTGGCCAAGAAGGTTAAATCTGGCAAAATTAATATACTGGTCAAGCTTTTGAAAGAGTTCTATATGATTCAAGATAAGGTAGTACTGATTTCCAATTTTACGTCAACCCTCGATGTATTAGAACAAGTGATTCAGACGTTGAATTTGCCTTTTGGGCGACTTGATGGTTCTACTCCTTCCAAATCCAGGGATAAATTAGTCAAAGACTTTAACAACTCAAGTTTTGATCAACAATTCGTGTTCCTATTGAGTGCAAAATCAGGAGGCATTGGTCTCAATCTTATTGGTGCTAATAGATTGATAATGTTTGACAACGACTGGAACCCATCTGTTGATCTACAAGCCATGGCTAGAATCCATAGAGATGGGCAATTGAAACCTGTGTTTGTATATAGATTACTAACTGCTGGTTGTATTGATGAAAAAATTTTGCAACGCCAGTTGATCAAAACAAATCTAAGTGACAAGTTTTTGGACAATGGAGGCTCAGTTACTAATGACAACTTTTTTGATTACAACGACCTGAAAGATCTTTTCACTGTTCAAGATGATTGTAAATCAAATACGCATGAACTAATGGATTGTGATTGCGTAGGTGACGGTTTTGAGATTTCGAATGAAGAAGAAGAAAATGACCACGATAACAAGGATTACCAAGAACAAGAAGAAGAAAGGATAGTTGCAAAAAAACAGTCAAGTTGGATATCAGCGTTTGATTACCAGCAATCTCAGCTGGATGGCGATTCAGATCCTTACAAGAAAAAGCAAGCAATTATCAAATGCCTTGCAAATTATAAGCATATTGATCCACAGACGTATTTCGCTAACAAGGGGGAGGACATTGATGCAAGTACTGTTGGTGACGATGTCGTTGATACGATCATAAAATCTGAGGATACTAATTCTTTGATCTCTTATATCTTCACCAAGGTTTATTATACTACTTGATATTTTTGCATGCATATATTTTTTATAAAATCGCTATATACCCAAATAAAAATTTCTTTTATGTTTATTGATCTATTTACCATTATTTTCCAGCCATCTTCTTTAACCTTTCTTCCGCTGCTCTGGCCCTTTGCTCACGCATAATTCTCATTCGTTGAGCATCACTTAATAAATTAAGATTCGCTTGTTCAGATGTTACATTGATACCTGGCGCAATGGCTCTTCCGTTTCCAAATTTTTTATTTCTATTTTGAGATATCTCTTCTTTGGCAGCTTCTAAGCCTTGCTCTAATAACTTTTTCTGTTCAGCTTCTTTAGCTGCCACTTCACTCTTGAGAAGTTTATCGACCTCTTCCTTTGATTTTGACTCTGTAACTTTGGCGTCTTCAAGCCAATCAAAATCTGTAGTTTCTTTTTCTAAGTTATAACGTGCAACTTGAAAAGCGTATTTCGTTGCTGAATTGGCACAGAGTTCGTATGCCACTTTATTATTGTTATTCCTGATTGTTGGGTTAGCTTTGAGATTGGTAAGCAGCACTGTACACATAAATGTCAAACCACTATGGGCACTGTAGTGTAGCATCGTTGGTGTATTATTATAATCTTGAGATGGAGTTAATTGGAAGTTGGGGTCAATGTTATTTTTTCTAACATAGGAAATCAAAGCTGGAGCTTTTGATTTTTTTAAAAGTTGAATAAGTTCAGTCGTCTGCTCATCAGATTGAGATTTGACGGTAATGACAGTGTTGTTAGTCTGTTGTTTGGATTTCAGTAAGGCTTCTTTTTGTTTTTGCTTTCTTAATTTTGCCTCTTGATTTTCCTTGGGCATGTCAACAACTCTTAAGTAGCTTATTTCACACCATGCCCTTTTGAGTTCATTAGTCGTTGGTCTTTTTGTCGTGAAAGGGAACGACTTGACTCTGGGATCAGAGCTATATAGAGGAGATGGATATGCACCAGAGTTAGCACCTGCGCCTGGATTGAGTAGCACTTTATGTGAACTAGGGCCACTTGCCTTAATAAAGATTGACTCACATTTGTCTAATAATGGCTTCCAAGAAATCAGCAGTTTCCTTACGTCATCTTCTAAAGCTTGTTCATTGTAACGTCTTAAAGTTGAACCAGCACTATTAGCTTTGCCTTTAGCTGCATCCATTGCACTTTGAGAGCCTCCCTGTTTTCTTCTGGTTGTATAACGATGATATGTTCTATGCTCTATAAGATCGACCGACTGTAATAATAATTCTTCTTCAGACCCCATGTTACCCTTTGTGCTTATTCTCTTATGGGAAATGATTGCACCTGCAAAGTGACCGCCTCCAATCATAAATAATGCTGAAACTTTGTCAGAAGCATTGTGCTTTTGAATATCTTTGAGTAAATCCAATGGCCTATCATGTGGATCCATTGCATTTATAACAGACTTATAAACTCCAAAACAAAGATTTGGGGGAAGTAACGACGACTGGAATAAAACTGATGCAGATTTCGTATTCAAAAAACTCACAAAAGAATCGCCTTCATCGCTTCCATCATTCGTGCTTTCGAGCTTGTACTCACTTATGGACGGCAGTAAACTATTGACTTGGTCATTTGAATCATACTCGTCATCAGAAGAATCAGACCCGGATAAACTTAGTTGATCCATTATCTTTTCAAACTCAATTTCGTTCATTTGAGGCAAACCTCTCTCTTTTCGCTTGGCATTGTACTTTTCTAAATCCTTGTTTACGTTTAACGAAGTTGGAGCAAAGGTTCTTGGCTTTGGCTTCACAATAGTTGGTGTAGTAGTTGGAATTATCCTACTGACGTCTGGTTGATTTTTTAGTGCTTCCTGTTCAGGAACCAATTGCATGGTCAAAGAATCAAAGTAGCATACTTTCAAAGAATTGAGAATAGTGTCACTTAGGTCATAAAGATACAGACTTCTCGTATCTGTTTCAGCACCTTTGTATTTCACCATTGCTCTGTAGTTTTTGCCTTCAGGTACCTCTCTTTAAATGCTGCTCAAGGATGGTTGCTAAGACGACAAAATATATAGAGATAAACTATATCGTCTATTTTTGCGATGAGTCTTATTCATTTTGAAAAGTTGCACCGCCTTAATTGGTTTACATCAGTTATTTTTGACAATTTAGCCGGATTGGCTTGCCCGCATTGCGTATTTCTACAAAACGATGATTCTATTTCAAAACTATGTATAAGTGTTTATAAATACAAGAGAAAATACAAAACTATTGAGATCCAATTCTATGACATTCTTTCAAAAACCAATCGATCTGTTCTGGGTCCATAAAAGGATGGGTTCCGTGACCGAAATTGATGATATAGTGTTGTTTACCACCACCGAATCCTTTGATCATTTTTTCAACCTTCTCACTGATGACTGCTTTAGTACCATACATGATACCAGGATCTAAGTTACCCTGTAAGGTAACTCTACCTTTAGAAACTTTAACGGCATCTTCAGGTAAGTAAGACCAATCTAAAGAAACCGTATCGTAACCCAATTCACAAAGTTTGTCGAGAGCATACCATGAACCTTTGGCAAATACAGTAACTGGGATATTTTCTTTGATTCCTAGCTCTTGTAATCTTGTTGGAAGCTTCTCAACTATTTGTTTCAAATAAGGCAAAGAAAATTCATCGAATTCGATAGGTCCTAATTCACCTCCCCAACTTTCAAAAACTTGTAACATTTGAGCACCAGCTTGAACTTGTAAAGCTAAAAACTCAACAGCCACGTCAGTAATTTGTTGTAACAAATCATGCGATTCCTTTGGATACTTATAAAGCCATTCTTTAGCAAATCTAAATATTCTTGAACCTCCACCTTCAATCATATAACACATAAGGGTCCAAGGGGCACCACAAAAACCTAATAAAGGTACTCTGCCGTTTAACTTCTTTCTTGTCAAGGTAATAGCTTTAAAAGCCCAATCTAGTTCTTTTGAAACGTCAACATTTTTGGTTAATCTGTTCAAATCCTCGGGAACTCTTAAAGGATCGGGGAAAGTAGGACCAACTTTGTCCACCATCTTCACCTCCATACCCATTGCTTGAGGAATCACCAATATATCACTAAATATAATGGCGGCATCTATAAGTCCATCAAAATGGTCTATGGGCTGAATTGTAATCTCAGAGGCAATCTCAGCATCTCTACAAGTTTCAAAAAAATCACGGCCACCTTTGACTTCATGATATTCAGGTAAGTAACGCCCAGCCTGTCTCATAATCCAAATAGGTGGTCTCTCAACTTTTTCCCCCCTTGCAGCTCTCAAGATTAAATCATTTTTTAAAGGGGCAAACTCAGACATGTCTCCGGCAGCTAACTGTTTGAATAATGGGGCTTGAGAAGCAATCCGTGTTACCTGAAGACACCAAAAACAAACCCTTAATTGAACACACATGAAAAAAAAATGCTAAATATATTTATACATACATGCAAACCTTTCCTCAGGACATGCCCCAACATGGAAAAAACATGCGTCGATAGTCAAGAAGTGAAAAAATAAAGAAAGATCGATCGACGCTTGCTATTTATTTTTATCTTGCACCGCAGACGATCGACTTTATTTTGGATGCAGTGATAAGAGTAAACAAAAGCGGTCCGGGGATGAAATAGAAGAGATGCTTGTTTCTACAGCAATACCTGGTTTACATGTGGGAACTACTATCATAGTGTCTTAGATATACATTGGTCACATCAGATATAGCGAGATTCTGAAGTGTTATAGCAATATGTCAGACAACCCAGAGCCGGGCATTTTTACAAGGTTTGTTCGCTCGACCTTTGCTTTTAGGAAAACCACTTTAACTGCTTTTGTAGTTCTTTCCTACCTTTTCTCTATAATTGCTACTTACTATTTTGAGAAAGCTGCTTTAAGTTTACCCTCTGATGAAACAAAAATACCTGAATATTTTGTAGATTCTTGGATTGACTTGCAAGTTATATCCAGACACTTTCATCCTTACGACTCACATGCAAATGACGATATTCATGATTATTTAGTCGAAAGAATTGAGCAGCTGTGTGAATCGAAGACATACATTTCCTTTTCAGATTCATACGGTGAACAGTTGTTATTCAGCAAGCATGATGATTTTGACCCAACAAGTAAGATCAACAGAGTCATTTATTTTGAGAATGGTAACATTTTAGTGAAAATTGAAGGTAAGAACCCTGAGTTAGTGGATGATGGTGTTCTCATTAGTGCACACTACGACTCTGTTCCAACTGCTAAG
Organism: Wenyingozyma nanaspora; assembly: GCA_030557475.1. Lineage (NCBI taxonomy): Eukaryota > Fungi > Ascomycota > Pichiomycetes > Pichiales > Pichiaceae > Wenyingozyma > Wenyingozyma nanaspora. The sequence goes on along the minus strand of JAKTPF010000004.1, from coordinate 58,490 downwards.
GGTACTACAGATGATGGAATGGGTATTGCCTCAATGCTTGGAATTTTAGAATATTATTCACTTGACTCAACTCCTCAGCCTGAACGTACAATTGTTTTCAATTTCAATAATAACGAGGAGTTTGGATTGTTAGGTGCCTATTCGTTTTTCAATCATAAGTGGAGTAAGCTTGTCAAGTACTTCATCAATTTGGAAGGAACCGGAGCTGGTGGTAGAGCCATATTGTTCAGGACCACAGATTATGGAGTATTGAGCTATTATAAAGCAGCTTCCAAACCATTTGCAAACTCATTATTCCAGCAAGCTTTCAAAAGTGGATTAATTAGCAGCCAAACTGATTATAAAGTTTATGCTGAGAATGGTTTAAGAGGAATTGATATTGCTTTTTACAGACCAAGATCTTTATATCATACAAGAAGGGATTCAATTACAGGTACTACTAAAGGTTCTCTTTGGCATATGGAAAAGAATGCTCTTGACACATTACATTCAATGGCATTTGAACCCAAAATTTTAAGTGATGATACCTCAGATGCAGTTTATTTTGATGTATTAGGTAAATACTTTGTTTGTTTTCCTATTCAATCAGTTTACATCATGGATATTTTTATGCTCATTATTTTCCCATTGCTGACTATTTTCTTCTTGCTAATAATCTTTAAACGTGGTACTTGGTATTTAGAAATCGGAAAAGGTTTCTTTAGATATCCTATTAGTCTTGCAATTTCAGCATCTATTACTTACATCATGTCAAAACACTTATATTATCATGATCAATTCATATTATCCAACGATTACACATCTCCACTGTTATCCTTAACATCATTGTTTATCATTTGTAATTATATTTGTTTGAATTTTTCAGCATGGGCTAGGCCTGTCCATGATCAAAAATTAATTGGATTACTTGAGTTAAATTTGATGTTTTGGATATTAAAAGTATATTTTACTATTAAGGAAAAAGATGGAGAAAATATTTCCAGTTATTCTATCACCATGGTATATATTTTGATTTCAGTTGCATCATTGTTTGGACTGTTTGGTCTTGTTTGCAAGCGCAAACCAAAATACCAACGCAAGTTTAAAAATCCTGCAATGTATGGATCCACGGGCAATGACCCTCTTCAATCTCGTGACCAGGAACAGACAGGTCAAGAAAGTTCCAATAATTCTAGCAGCGATAATGATAATACCACAATTGCCAATTCTGGTGAGCAAAGTCCTTTATTGGAAAGCGGCAACAATCAAGTAATTGTCATTGAGGAAGAAAGTGAAGAAACGTTCCAACAAAAGTTAAAAGCTGCTGCTTTGAATTCATTCAATTATGATTGGTCATTACAATTTTTGATTGTAGTTCCATTGAGTATACTTATTTTTTGGAACTTGGGCGATTTGATACTGGAAGGACTACATAGTACGTCTGGGGACTCTCCAATGCATGGGAAATTTTCCATGGATACAGTATGTTTGGTGGCTATTCTTTTGGGATTGCCCTTATTACCATTTATTCATAAGTTGAATGCTGCGTTAACGATATGCGCCATTATTGTATTTGTGATATCAAGCGCAATTGCTTACTTTGAAGAGCCATTTTCATTTAATAATCCGATGAAGATTAGGTTTATACAAACAGTTGATTTAACCAATTCCTCGTCTCCCATTGTGGAACTTTCTGCTAGAACAGGCTTTTTGAAACCTATTTTAAAACAAATTCCTGGGGTTGATATTTCTGAAGTTTGGTGCAAAGAGAACGTCAAAAGTGATAGTGAGACATGTTACTACGAAGGAAGTAGACCATGGTTAATTGATGGAAGTGCGAAAAACAACGAATTTTCTAAATTGCTGAATATTGAAGTTATTAAGGATTCCAATAAAGATGGCAGCGGCGGGGAAGGTGGAGGAGATAAGTACGGACCGCTAGAGGCTGAGTTCAAGATTAATGCAAAGGCTAACAGAAACTGTGTTTTGAGTTTCAATTCCACTAAATACAATACCATCGACTCGCCTCATGATTCAAAGATGATTTCGCCTGTTAAAATTGTTTCTATTTATAATGACACTAGCAACACCACCTCATCAAGAAAGAGCTACAATAACAATAAAGACACTTTCAATATTAACACCCCATCCGGTCATTCTACAGATCCAGTAACTGGAACACAGACATTCAAGCTGATGAGCGGTATAGACGAGTTACAGTTACATAAGCTCAATTGGGATCAAGATTCGTATCATGTTGGAATTAGCTGGATGCTTTCTTGGGATGACGAAGACGATGATGATGATTCTTCCGTAGGGTCGAAAGAGAGGAATCTTGGTGTATCTGTGAAGTGTTATTGGGGAGAATACGACCAGGAAGTAAGGGTAGGGGGAGAGAAACACAGGATGATTCCTGCTTTCGACGACCTGCTGGAATACTCACCTGACTACATAACATACACCAATGCGGCAAAGGGCTTGGTAGAAATCGATGATTATGTGGAGTTGTGAGATTGTGACATTGTAGTTACTTGCTCTATGAAACTATGTATTAAATAATGTGCTATATATTTTTATATGAATATATCAAACAATAACGCAAAAAGGAAAGGAGAGAAGAAACCGTAAATGTATACACATCTACATAGACATCTAGACCATGCAACATTGAAAAGTCGTCGCAGCACAGCCAAACCGCCTTATCACCAGCTCCCACCCTAGTTAGCGCCCGATAACGAAAAGATAAAAATTTTCAATTTTCTCAGTCGCAGTCGCAGTCTCAATCTGTGTCATGCTGTCATGCTATGCTGTCTTTTGTTTATCTCACTCATATCTATCTATACCATCATCTCGGCTTCCTCTGTACTTTGACCCATACATACTACAGGTCATCATTCATTAAAATTACAATATAATACGTTCACCTCCAAGAACATCGCATGGCAAGCATTTCATTCGTCCCTGCTGTTTAGTACTCAAATCAAACCACATCTACTGCGTACCGTTCAATAATACGCTACCATATTTTTTGGTTTTTTTTTTCACTGTTGTGCAGTTTTGCTCTTGCTTGTGCTTTTGCCTTTGCTTGTGCTTCTGTCCCAACGTCAGTTTGTTATCTTTCTTTGTTTTCTGGATACGAATACCCTCCCTGGTCCACTCCACCAGCGAGACGTCTGGCTCAAGCATATTACAAGTGACACACTAGTACGCACGATCACTTAATTATATCGTCTGATTTGAAAATATTGTCAACACAAGCCCACAGGGTCACCTGATTAAACACATCAAGCAGTTTTATTTTCATCATTAAGCTTTTATTGCAAGCAATTAGAGGATGTCAGACTTACCTTCAAGATTGAATGATCTGACTTTAAAAGGCCAGAAGTCCGAAGGGACCGTCGACAAGTTAAAAAAATCTATGTCAGATATACAAAGCTTTCCAATGAGAGATAACGATCTTGACTCAAGTGTTAGCACTATTAGTGCTTCTCTTATACGTCCAGGAAACCCCAAGGCTTTGGGTTCATTATATAGTGAAGCAAATGCAAGTGTGAATACGTTAACAGCAAGTTCAAATGGTACAAATACTCCAACAGCGATTGAAAGTACACCCTCAGCTTCAGGGCTGTACAGTGATAATAACACTAACAACAACAAAGCATCTTCTTACATGTCTTTACCAGTCGCAAGTGCGCCGCGTGACATCCCTATGAAAAAAGCCCTTTCCGATAGCATAGCTAATAAAATCACTCTGAGAACTACTAATGCTAATGCTCAGAGTACTGACGACAACCTGGATAATGGACATGAAAATTTTCGAAGAAATGATAATAACGACGATGCCACAAATGCTGAGCATACCAAAAATAACGACCATGGTGATAATAATAACGGAAATATTACTCAATCTTCTAGTATAAGTACCAGCAATCCCGATAATAGAGGTCAGGAATCACCCGAATTTTTAGCCACGTCTATTGGAATGGACGAAGATGGAAGATTGGTTCCCTCAACTTCAAATATTTCCTTGCTTTCATTAAATTATAGTCAAATGGCTGCAAATTTGGGTAGTATACCTTTGACCTCGAATAGTATCAACAATACTGCTCAAAATCAACAACAAGGTTACGTATCCACGTCTGTCGGTCAAAATAGTGCTACGCAAGTTATATATTCAGGACCATGGGTAAATAAGGCACAAATGAGCAGCATCCATCAACAGCGTCATAATTACTATTCCACTCCAGGCTTTAACACCTCACAGTCCAATTTATCTTCACAGTTACCAAGCACGCCAATAACGCCCGCACCTGGATTACACAGAAAGTATTCAATGAATAATCAACATCAGCAGCAGCATCAACAGCAAGCACAAGGCTCGTTCACATCTCCTCAACCTCCTTCGATGAGTACATTTGTTCATTCATCGACGATCTCACCGAAACCAATTGCCTCAAGGAAGGATTCAATGAATTTAAACACACCTGATTCTCCACCTTTAAATCCTGTATCCGTTGGAGGATCGCCATCAGGGTTTTGGTTAGGGAACAACTCCCCTCCAAACTCCATTCCAAATGGCACTTATCTATCTAATAGTTATCTGAACTCAAATGATTCGCCCATTTCCATGAATACAGCCAATATTACTACCAGTTCCAGAACTAATTCATTTACTCTTTCCAATAATGCTAGAATCATGCAACAGAATCAGTTGCAGCAGCTTCAACAAAAAGTACAAAAATATCCCCAATCAACACAGCAACAAGTACTTAAATCACAGCAACAACAACAACAGCAGCAGCAGCAATCACAATTTAAAGGCCAGCCAATTCCGCCTCCTGTGATCACTGGTGATCAAAAAGCCATGAGCTATGAAACTCCATATGCATCCATTGGGAATAGATCTCCAGATTTAGCACCCGTTGGAACATTACCACCAATGACACCACTGAATTTATCAAGTGGTTCAATGGCTAATGCATTGGGAAATACAGGAAAATCATTATCTCCACAAAAAATGAGTAGTATATCTCCGCGTAATCTTTCGCATCATAATGGACGCTATGACGATGAGTTCACAAGCAGATCCAATTCTCAAATAGATGAAATTGAAGAAGAAGGGGACGAACTACGCTCATTAGAGTATGATGATAATAATGATGTTTTTGCTGAGCAAAGAAGTAATGACGACATTTGAAAGTAACCTTCTTTCGATATCTCCCCAAAAAAAAGTCCGCTGATCGTGATTATTTCTGTTTTTAGTCAACTATATTACTAAACAAACATTTTTAGTCAGATTTGTGACAGTATCATGTATTTATTATGTAACGACTTACTCAACTTTACTATATATCTATGCCATATATGAATTTTACAATAACTTAACTCGAACTTATACATTATGTTGTGTACAAAAATAACATCTACGAACCATAAAATCGAAGAAAAACACACAAGAGATTTAGACACACCAAAAAAACAAAGGGCAAAAAGCAAAATTACAAAAAGAAAGCAGAATTTGGTAAACAAATCAACACTAATCATTATCTTTTTCGTTATGATCTGGCCTCTTACCTCCTTGAAGTTTTTCTTTTGCCTCATCGAATATGTCTTCAATATCATCAATTGTGTCATCGACAAAGTCTTCTAAGTCATCATAAATGTCGCCCAATTCTTCAAAAAACACCTTCCCTTTACTGTTTGGTTTAGTCTTATCTTTTGACTCATTATCATTACCATTTTCGTCATCTTCATCATCCTCCTCTTCCTCCTCGTCATGATCATGATCACTATCCTCACCATTTATATTATCAGCGTCTGCATCATGATCATCATTATCATCGTCATTATCAGCCCCTTCAACAATCTCAACATTGGTCGTTGGGTCTCCTGTTATGTATGAAGTTCTCAAAGTAGAGGAAATTTCCATATCAAGACTCTTGTAATAAGTGGGATCAGGTGCATACGCATATTGAGTACCAGTCTCAGTAGCAGTTTGTTCCTCACTTAAAAGCTTTTCAGTTGCACTGGGATCAAATGGCAAAACAATAGTCTCATTTGTCTGTTTGAGCCTATAGAGCATGTCATAAGTCGCATTTTTGTGAATCATCTCTATTGGGAAAGAGACGTCGGGATATGATAAGTGATCCTTCCAAGTATCGTCCAACAAGTTGTCAATATTGACATAAGAACCTTCTCCCGGTTTCATTGTTGTGTTGGTCAACGCTGGAGTCAAATATAGTGATTCACAAATAATGTTGTAAACCTCTGTGTTTTGGAATGGTTGTAATTTGATATCAGATCTACCTAATTTCTTTGTAAAGTAAGGTCCACTTCCTAGAAATATAGCACGCATTAAAAGCTCTGTGTTATTATAGCCATGCACTCCCAATGGCGTATAATCGCCATTCTTTTCTTTCATGTCGGCATGTGTAGTGATGGAGTATCCTACTTTTGGTATTAACCAAATAGGTGCTATTCTCGAACTAAACTGACTTTCAAATTTGCCGCCGAATTTCCATTCCTCGGGTAAGTCTTCTTTCAAAAATATTTGGAAATTATCTTTCAACTTATGCGTTTCGTATTTAGTCATCAACTCTTTGTAGATTTGCTGAGGATCATATTTATCATAAGGACGTAAACCAAATAGCGGCCAACCATCCATATGTTCGATTTTTGAAATGTCAATCAAATCATCTAAATAGATCAATCTATCATTTGAAGTTGGAGCCATACCATGATCAGAAACAATTACAACATTGACTAAATCTGTCAGGTTTCTTTCATAGATACCGACAAGTAATGATCCAATGAAATCGTCAACGTATGTTAAACCTTGTTGTAATTTCTCGCCTTCAACACCATATTTGTGACCCAATGAATCGATCGTTGGAACATAAGATAACATCAATTCTGGCCTATTCGTGATATTCCTATCGAGCCAGCCTAATAACCTGTCAACCTTTGCAGACAGAACTTCTGAACCGTTATATTTATCAACTTCCATTGGATTACCCTCAGGAAAGACAACTTCAGATCCGGGCCACATGTGAACACCAGTTGAAACATTTTGGTAATATGCAGTCTGCCAGATTGGCTCTCCACCCCACCATTGTGGATTCAAGCTCAACTCAGGCTTCACATTGACAAATTGAGAATGAGTAGAAACATCAAAAAACGTGTTTCCCACAATACCATGGTCATTAGGATATAGACCAGTTACTAAAGTCCAATGATTAGGAAAAGTGGAACTTGGGAAGGAAGGTATCATATATGGTGCTCCATAAGAGGCAGTCATTAAGTCATGTAAGAAGGGTGTCAATTCTGAAGAGATATAATGAGGATGAAATCCATCTAATGAGATTAGTATTGTAGTCGGATAAAAGTCATGTGTACCATTGGACAATAACACTTTAGGTGCATTATTCATATGGGTTGTTGTTGACAACATAGAATTATCCTTTGTGTCATCATCCTTGTTATCAGTCGACGATGCAACTTTGGCAGGTAGCGAAGCTTTGACTTTAATGATGTAAACGATCAACAATAAAGTCGCAGTCAGCAGCGTTAAAGACAGTCTTTTCACCACTTTTTTGTATCTTTTCTTTTGCGAAAACTCTTGTCCCTCATCATCAAACATGAATCTATGTATATCGGCGTCTCCTTCATCTGCAAATGAGGAGTTAGATCTAGTTCTGTCAAACAACTCTATTGTGTCGCCAATATACTCAAATTGTTTTTGTCTGCCAAAATTGAACAATCTAGACATCGAGCTCTTCAATTTGGAAGCCATTGTTTGCTCATCTAAGTCATTCAGTTGTAGTGAAATGTTATCGTCGTCAAATAAGCGATCCATTGTGGATCTACTAGTCTCCATTGACGTCCCATTTTCATCCACAAAGTTATCTTCTAAATCTCGGTCATTTAAATCAGTTACAGGAACATCGACTGCGAAACCTTCACCAGTCGACATGATTTGCCTCTAAACTCTGTTAAAAGTTTCCCCTTTGCAGTATCTGTATAAGCAAAGAATGGAAATGTCCCAGACACTATCCGTGGCCGTTGCTTCTCTTTAAATAGGAGCAGTCAACAGGGTGAGCATCCACAAAAAGACGGAGAGGGTCCTTTAAATCTCACGTAAATTTACTATTTTTTAATTTCGAGATCACGTGAATCTCCACTTCAGCAAATTTGTATCTACAAGTCTATTTATTTGCGAGTTTTTGATATATAAATTTCAATAATTATTCCAAAAGGGATCTTTGGCTATTTCAGACACTGTTTTACTGTTTTGGAGTACTTTCCCAGTCATATCAATGTCATAATAGTAAATTCTTTCTATAGGCAAACTCTGCACGTACTCCAACACTTTTTTATAATTCAAGCCAATTTGGCTGATTCCATGAGAATCGTCACTAAAACAAAATTTGCCTTTTTTTGCTATGATCGCCTCCGTAATGTCTCTTTGAGGATATGGTGTAGCCCAACCTTTCCTTATGGCTGCAGAGTTTAGCTCAATTAGCGATCCTTGATCCACTATCAACTCTATATTTTGAATTATCAATTTCCATACGTCTGGCCAATCTTTTTCAATATTGATATCTTTGATAAGCTTCCCAGTTTCAATGTCTTGGTCGTCCTCTCTAACCATTAATCTTATCAAGTCAAAATGTCCTACAACTTCAGGCTTTAATAATTTCAACATTTGATTTTGTATTTGAAAATACTCCACAAACAATCCTTTGATCGTCTTAGTATTACAAGATTGAATGGCCTTCTCCCATTTAGGTCTATCAAAATCTATTTCATATCCATTAACATGATGAATTGAGCCTACGCAAACTGGTAAATTATACTGTTTCTTGATTTCAAGTGCTTTTTCAAGATGATCCGTTCCGCATCCGCCTTCAGTTTCAAAACCAACAATCAACTTAGTTCTATGACTTTTATCCGAATTGACTTTTTTTTGTATTTCTTTCGCATGACCTACATAACTTTCAAATACGTCTTTCAAGGTCTGGCAGCTGTAATCTTTTTGTACCTCTTCAGGATACAAAAATTTTTCATCATATCTAGGCATATGCTCCGTCAGACAAAAAATTTCAAAGTTCATGTCAATAGCTTTGTTAACACACTCTTCAAGAGTATTCACAGCATGAGACACATACTGTCCACTGTGCGAGTGATGTGAATGCATAACAGATGTTTGATATTAGCCGCAACCTTCTTTAGACCCTTACAACCTTTTCCTAAGCCATGCTATTTTCCTTTTCTTTTCTTCTTATCTTATCTTATCTCAAAACCTTCTTCGAGTTTTTTATGTCTTAATTCGCAAGAGTGACTCGGGAGTTATTATGTGGTGTACAGGTGCTGTAATAATTTAAGTGCAGTGCCTTTAGTTTGCTTTTTAATAAAATCAACTGATCAGTTGATGCTCAATGCTGTGCTCCATGTGACATCAACTTTGGTATGATAACTAAAGCCATAAACAAAGAGATCGCATTACGATTTACCAAAATCTGTAGTGACAACACCTTGTTTGTTATGTACAATTATGTAGTTCACTACATGAATAAAAAAAAAATATATATATATTAACTTATGTAGTAGTTTTGTAATTTTGTCTTCTAACTAAGTGATGATTTTTTACCTAATAAATAACTTAAAAATAGTAACCATGATAAAAACATTAAAAGATGCAATTTTTGGTATGTTAGTTCTTTCCGCCTTCGGAAGAACCACTTAAACTTTTTTTGTACATGTCTTTCTTGTACTCGTTGAAGTTAAAAGACTTTTTTTTAGTTAAATCGGGCGGGTTGCTAATATGCGTACTTGACATATTCTTTGGAGTTGTCTCGGTAGAAGAAAATTCACCTTGCTCCAATCCATGGGGTGTTTGATCATGGGAAGAGGTATGATGGAAAGGTGAATGAAATGATATTTTTGTATCATCTGAAGTCTTAAGCTTATCCCTGATCTCGTGTATTAGGTCATGAGGAGATAAACGCTTAGTAAGGTGAGGCTTTTGACCAGATGTATAAGAGTTTGAATTTAAGTCAGATACAACCGAGTCATAACCAGTAGATGGCTTCATCATCTGACTTGAGAACTTAAACCTCTCATCCGGATTGATCTGCGAAGCTCTTCTCTTGAATGCTTGAGGCTGCATTTGTTCATATATCGATTGCTCGGAAGCCTTTCTTTCTTGATCATGTTGTAATAACTTCAAAGTATCTTCATCTAGTGGATCAATGGATTCATCAGATCCCGTCTTATCGGAAGAATTATTGTATGTGTAGTTATTAGCAGTAGCACTAAAACTCTTGCGATTTTTCAAGATTTCATTTCTCATATGTTGAGCTTCAAGCTCACTTTTGTAATTGTTTGTCTTTTTCCTTTCTAATCCTGGTTTAGGATTGTACAATTTTGATAAAGGCGTGGCAGAAGCGGGAGGAGGTGGCGGAATTGAGATGCTGCTTTCTGCATCAGATCTTTCCTGAGCTGGAGGTACTCTCCAAGGCTGGGGGCTTTTGATATCAGATTCTCCTTGTGACATTGCTGCTCTTGCAAAACACTGGATATTATAATAATGAAATGAAACAATTTACTCTGTGTGGAGCTCCCAAGAAGAAGAGGAACTGCGTAAGAAGCAGGGTGGTCTTTTGTCTCAAATGACATGGGGAAGAAGATAAGCAAACAATAGTCATTCTATTGTTCCTCGGTTAAATCCGTGCACCGTCTTATCCCCGCCCAGATCTGGCTATTTCCAGTGGCTTCTGGCACTTTTTTCTCTAAACTAGGGGACATTTACATGATTTACATGTTATATATATAACATAGTATACTATCATATACTAGATTGCACTTGGTTTTATCGGAGTATTATTTCGTAAATATTCGTTAGTTAATTATTTCTTTGCGCTGTCAAGTAGCTCATCAATAGAACCCATGTTTCTTTCTGGATAATCTCGCCACTCGACGCCAAGCAGGTCTAGTATTCTTTCTTCATCAAAACTTTCTAATAGTTGTTCGCCTTTATACAAACCACGCTGGCTAAGATTCATAGCTTTATCTTTGGCTAACTGCCTCAGAGCTCGATTAAACATATCATTTCCAATGAAGTATATTCTTGTAGCCCCCAATGTACTATACGGAGTGTAAATGATATCCAGCCTACGACAGATGTTGTTCAAATTGGAAAGGTTACAACCTCCCATATACTTTGACATTTTATTTGAGACAGTCACTAAATCACATTTGATAAAACCTCGTTCAGTCAATCTTTCAATTAAATCGTACAGGTTGTTTTGTAACAATTGTATACTCTCGTTGTCCTTGATGTACATTATAAGATCAATATCCCCACAATCAGTTGAACCCCGTATATATGACCCGACGAGTTGTAATTTTATATTAGAGTTTACCTCATTCACAGCAACATCATTGATAAATTCAAAATGTTGTTCAACTTCTTTTCTTGGAATTCTTTTATTCCAATCCTCGTGGAACAATAAACCATTCTTGACAGCTTTGGACAGATGCTCACTTTCATTTGAGATAACATCATCTATACTTTTGTAACCTTTATTGTACCATTCACTAGCCATGACAGGCCCGACACCATTAACACTAGAAAATAATTTCAAAATGTTGTGCTCTTCATCGTTTAACATATTCTCTAATTGATGTAAACCCCCTGTTTCTGCAATTTCTTGTATTTTTAAAGCAATTTTATGACCGACATTAGGTAATGCAATTGCATCTTGATAAGTTAAAATAGGTTTATTGGCTCTCTTAATTGCTTCTATTGCTTTCCTATAACTTATAGCTTTATACCCAATTAATCCAGTCTTCGACTGGGATCGATATTCGTTTGCCATTTTACTCAAAACTTCAATTACTCTTCCGTTGACATTCTCTACGCCAAATCTTGATTTTTTATGAGGCGGACCATCGTGATCACTCTCCGGTTCGACAGAAGACGAGGACAAAGGTGAGCTCATGGATAATAATTCTTGTTGCCTTTCCATTGATTTTCTCGTTCTCTTATTCCCTTTATCTGCGTCTGCATCTGCCATTGATGACTCAATTTTATGATTATCGGCGCTCCTTTGACTAGCTGATTTCTTTTTAGAAGGACTAACGGACTCTTGCTGTTCCAATTCGGAGTTATCCCAATCTAGTTCAATAGAGTAGCTCTTAGTATCTAGTATCTTATAAGCCTGTATACAATCTGATACCCAATTCGAAGTTACCATGGGTATTTGTGCGATCTTTGGTATACTTTGAGGTTTATGTATATCCAATGCAGATAAAATTGATTTTTTTAACTTTTCAAGCTGTGACCGCTTAATATCTTTTTTCGTTTCATAATCGCATAATACTATGACAAGTTTATCTTTATCAATATGCTTACCAAAAGTGGGCGAAAGAGCAGACGTCAAATTGTAAAATAAAGTTGCCTTTTGCTTGCGGTAAATCTGTTTGCGCATTTCCAGCCGTGGGCCAGTTGATGATAGAGCAACTAGTATGAACCCATAGTCCTTGAACAGCGATGACATGTTATAAGACTATATCAAGCACCCAGTTATACCATATCATTTATCAATGGCCTAAACAAGTATCACACACTTACACAGCAAGTGGTGGTTAGCTGATAAGCTGGTAAGTTGATAAGCAAAGCTGGCCGTTAGCTGAAAGCTAATAGCTGATAGCCAGCCAGATAATTGCGGCATGGCATGTTGAGAGACCACACGCCGCACACTTATCGAGATTTGACGGCTGATCCATTTCACTTCACACTTTGCACTTGAGTTACTTTACTACGCATGTTAAGGCTGATTGGCACTCTTGGAAAGTCTTAAGAAAACACTTGCTTGAATACTTTTTCATATACATATATATAGAGAGAACCTTTACGTATAAGACTGGATCTATACTTGCGCTCAATCATCCTGTGACAGTTCTTTCTTGCACTCAGCTGACATACTTTTTTTTTTTTTTTACCGGCACCTGGCTTCACTATCTCCCATATTACAGCTAAAAGCAAGCAATCATGAGTATGAATAGTCAGGTGTTCCCAGGTACTTCTCCCCAGAATGAAGATTCGTTGAATGAAGCCCATCAGGCAAATTTAATGGGTTCTAAGCGTGCCTCATTTCCCAGAGTCACTATCACATCAGATAATGCTTCTCATCCTCTGGCCCCTCCTCCTGCTGCTTCTTCTACTATAGCTTCTGTTGCTTCTTCAAATTATAACTTTAATAACAGATTTTCTAATGGTTCTTTTTCAAATAGTAACATCAATAATAACAGCACAAAGAAAAACAGGTCTCGTTCAAGTTCTTTGATAGGATTTAAGCAGAAATTACAAAGTTTAACATCAAACACATCTAATACAATCAAAGCAAATTTAAACGAACTGAACTTAAGCCCCAGAAATTCAATAGATGGGTATATTTCAATAAGAAGAGATTCTATTAATTCTTTCACAAACTATGAATCTGACGTTTCAATCAATAGAAATTTAAAAGCGTATAATAAGTTGCTAATAAATTACTTATCTTCACAGGGTTTAAACATCAATCCTTTAAGATTAAGACAATTTAAATATGCAAAAAGCGGATTACTTTCTTTGAACTCAGCACCTTCAATGAAACCGACCAAAAATAAGTCCATTCAAACTTTCATTACAGGTAATGGTCAGCTCCTGTTTTTGCCTTATAATCCAGCTAAAAAGAGAGAACAGCTAGTTGATGGTATTGAAGAAGACGATGAAGGAGACGACGATGATAGTGACCAAGAAGAGGAGGTTGAAGATGATGAAACAAATGAGGATGCTATATTAGACCACAGTGCAGCAGCGGCTCAACAGTCTGGTGCTGATACAAGTACGAATAATGAAAACGAACAAGAACAACAACATCAGCATATTCACCATAATCACCATCATCCACATAACGTATCAAATCATACATTTGGTGTAATTGTTAAGATTTCAAAACCCCAATCTTTAAACTCAGTAATAAAGGCAAATTATAAAATTGATGCATTAACTAGATGGCCTCATGGCTTAGAAATTACTCAAGAAGATGGGAAAACGAGAAATGTTTTTAGAGAAAATTATAAAGTTTGTCATGATGTTAATTGGGATTTAGATCTTACTAATCCAGATTGTTTTATTCCCTTTGACGTTGATAATGGAAATTCAACAAGTAATGTTACAACAACTAATAAATCAGCAATTAGAAAAACAGTTAGTAATGAGTTTGATGATGATTTAAATTTTGAATTAGATTCTGAATCTGTTTCAACAGGATTATCTTCTAAAAATTCATCTACCAATTCAACTGATACTTCGATAATTTATTCACCGGAACCATCCCAACAAGTTAAAAGATTACAATTACTACATCCAAAAGACTATAGTGATGAAAAAGATGATTTAAGCAGGAGCCTCAATGGTAATAATGTTGGTTTTAATATTCATACTTTGAATCATCAACCGGAAAATGATATACTATTTAAAAATTCTGATAAGGAAACTATCAAAATTTTTAGTCCTGGTTACTATATTTTCTTATTGCCTGTTGTTTACCCATTAACTACCCCAGAATCAGTATATACACCATCTGCTGCATTATGTCATAAATTGAACGTTCAAGTTGAAAAATCAGTGGTACCTGCTATTCCATCACCTCCCAATGCTTTTATATCAACTTCTCCAATTCATGCAAACAAGCTAGATCACAATAATAATGATAATAATATGAACATGAGTGATTTTCATTCAAGTAATGTCAATAATTTACACAACCATAAAGAAAAGAAAACTGGATTTTTCTTAAAACATTTGATTGGTGGCAATGACAATAATAATAATACTAATAATAGCAATAGTAATCATCATCATAATAAGATTACAAGTACTAGTCCTAATTCATCTTTTCTCTCACCATTGATCTCTCCATCTCATAGTTCTCCTATAAATATTGTCAGCAACCTCACACAGTCGTCACAAAGTGATTCTAATAATAATAATAGCAACAATAATAAATTCAATAAGAAAAATGGAACCGAATTATATGAATTTGATTATCAATTACCAGTGATAAGATTGCCTCCATCAGATGCAACATCAACGTTGAATAAATCGATTTATATTAACAAGATATGGAACGATTCTTTAAATTATGAAATTTTATTACCTAAGAAATTCATTCAATTAAGTTCTATTAATAATATACATGATACTTTTATGAAACAAAATCAAATTTTTCTTCAATTGAAAATCATTCCATTAGTTAAATCATTATGTTTGAAAAGAATCAAAATTAATGTTACTGAGAAGATTACTTATATATCTAAAGATAAAAAATTTGAAAAAGATATTGGACCAACTGATGCATCAGGTGTAAAGGAAAGAGTAGTAACATTAATGGAAATTAAGACCCGAGATAAAGGTAATTCAAATGCTTTAAACACTCAAATTATTTCTGGATGTGTCAACAATAATCTATTGACTAGCTGTTATAATAATGGTAATCTCAATAATTCTAATACCACGAATGGCAATAACAGTAGCAATAACAACAACAATAACAACAACACAATTGGACAGATGTTAAAGAGTAGAAGTCGTAGTAATAGTGGTAATGTCTTATTATCAAGAAGAAAATCAAAATCACAAAGTCCATTTGGGAATGCAAATAATAAGAGTAATACATCATTTGGTAATGTCACATATAATGATGATCAACCTGATGATGTTGTAATTACAAATCCAATTAAGGTTCAATGTCCATTAATTTTTAAAGCTAATAATGAAACTGGGTTTATTGGTGAAACTTATGATAATTTAATTAAAGGACAAGGAGATATAAATGATGGATTAATTGAAGATCATAAGATTGATACTTTTAAAGATGAAACAGCTTCATTATTTTCTTCATTATCTCATAATACATTGAATAATAATGGAGATTTATATAATGAATATGATGATGAGAATACATTGATGTCTAAATCCAATAATAATAACAATATTAATAAAACACCAATTGCATCAGCAGGTAAAAGATTATCAAGTTTAACTGGATTAGCATCTGCAAATTCCGTACCATTAGTTGGAGGTAATGCAAATGGATCTAATAATAGTTTTTCTAATAATATTGCAACATCTGGAGATAATGGATTTTATCCCGATGTTACATTTCATAATGTTAAAATTAGACATCGAATTCAATTTTGTTTTAGGATTAGTAAACCTGATGAAAAAGATTTAAAAGAAGATGGGACTCCAAAGATGCATCATTATGAAGTTATTGTTGATACTCCAATTGTTTTTGTTTCACCATTTTGTGTTACTGAAAACTTGGAGTTACCAAGTTATGATTATGCAGTTAAATCAAATGGTATAATTAATCAAAAGGAACTTAATAATGAGTTTATATTTAAGAATAAAGAATATGGAGAAGAAGAAGGAGGAGGAGAAGGAGATCTTGAAAGTTGTGGACTTTATCCAGTTGACATTGAAGACGTTACTAGTAAAAATGGAAATGAACCAGATGATTATGATAATAATAATGCTGATGGTGGTGATTATGAATTAAATTGTTTTAAGAATGAAAGGTCTAAGTGGAATAGTAATAATGATATAGAGTTACCTACATTTGAGCAAGCTATGAAGGCAACTATTATTCCTTCATCTCCAATGATGAGTAATGGAGGAATGTTAATGATGGGAGCAACAATGAGAAATCGGTCTAATACATCTAATACAAGTTATAATAATTTAGATGAAGATATTCAAAGTACTACATTATTATCAACATCACCATTATCAATTGATAGTAATTTTAATCTTAGTGGAGTAAATTTTACAAGAAATGGGAATGGATCAATTTTTAATAATTTAGATCAATTAGTTGGATTAGATGATCAATTAAACAATTTAAATATTGATTCTGGTAATGGTAGTAGTACGACGAAGAATACGAATCAAAATGGTGATGATGAAGATATTTTTGCAAAGAGACCCACTTTACATCATGTTCCTACTGAATCATCAATTAAATTCAACAAGAGATTTACTAGCGAAGAGAATCAAGGTGAAATAGATCATGATTTCAATAATGATGATGGTGATTTAGGTGATTTAGGTGATGATAATTCAAAAATAGGTATAGGAGGTTTACCTTCATATGAAGCTGTTATGGATGAAATTGAGACAAATCAAGATACAGGGTTATTAAATCTTGAAGATACTATTATTGATGAAGATGAAGATAGTAGTAGTGTACTTACGAATGAAAGGGAATCTATTAGTGATACATTAAATGGGTTTGATGAAGTTATTATACCTAATAGAATACTTAGATAATTATGATAATAAGATATATATATAAATAAATATACATAAAGAAAGCTATGTTATAATTTAATTTATTTATGTGGATATTGTATGTACATGATTTTTTGAAATTAAAAGATTATAAATCTTATTTCAAGTAAAGAGTTTTGCCATTTCTTTCACCAATTATTATATCTGGTTCAGGTCTATATATATCACCATTTAAAATCATAGTTTTAATAGTTGTATCTGAATCAGGATATTCTGTTGGTGATAAAGGTTTATTTGGTGGAGATTCAAATAATGAACCAGCAAGACATACGTCATCTGAATATGGATCGAAATTAAAAACTAAATATTCTATGACATCTTTAATTTCTTCTTTTGTTGGTGGTGGTGTTGTTGTTGTTTGTAAATTTTCTTGTGAATTATTATTTTCAATTATTGTAAATTTTTGTCTTGTTGTAAATTTATAAATTAATTGATTACATAAAATAGATCCATCTGAATGTGGAATACTATTAAATTGAATTAATTTTGGTTTTTTCAAAAATTTTATAACTTCCCAATTAATTTTAGTATTTAAAGGTAATAATTTTTGTCTCTTTGATAATGCAAAATAAACAAATTCAGAAATACATGGTTCATTTTTTAAAATTTTTTTATTTGCAAATAATTTATTAACTTTATAAAAAGTTTCAATTGCTTGATTCTTATATTTCATAAAATTTGCAGGATGTAATTTATCATCTTTCATTGCATTTTTAAAAGTCCACATTTGATATGTCTTTATTGCATTTGAAAAAATATTTTTACCAATTGAACGAAAACAACTTATTGGTTTAATTAAAAATAAATTAATTAATCTTGAAAATCTCAATGGAATATAAGTATCAATTGGTACTCCTATTTTATTAACTTTAGGTCTTGGAGCAAAAGCCTTTTTAGCTTGTGGTTTAACTCTTTGTGTTCTTGAAGCTGATGCATTTCTAGTAATTATAATAGATTGAAAATTATTTAAATAATTTGATTTAATAAATGATGATTTTGTTATACTATTTATTATAGTATGACTATTTTGAGGTCTCTTCAAAACAATCATCTTTAAGTTGACTGAAAAGCTGAAAGTTTTATTTTGAAATAGTGTACATAAGATATAATAAGTATTATGAAAAGAGGTAAAGAGACTCCTCTAATAGCTAGCTAGAGAGGAAAACACAAAGAAAATATAAAAGTCGCGCGTGACTCAAAACATTCAAAAAACACATCCGTGCATTTGATGGGGATAATATGGTGATATTTTAGTATAATAATTTAATAATAATAAAGTCATTTTGGTTCATTTTTAACAGTTGGATCTGTAGTGGGACTAGTATTTGTATTCTTTGTATTGGTAGTACTAGTATTAGTATTATAAGGTAATCTTTGAGATGATTGAAGTTGTTGCAATTGTTGCATTTGTACAGGATTTGAAGTATTATTAGTATTAGTGGTAGTATTAGTATTATTAGGTAATGGTAGTAAATGAGAATTTGAATTAAGTGATGGAGTAATCATTCCTTGTTGTAATGAAGAAGAAGAAAGTGGTAAATTATTATTGTTATTGTTATTGTTGTTAGTATTATTAGTATTAGTATTACCATATGAATTAATGATGTAGTTATTAACGTTTATTGATGACCAATCTTGAGAAGAGTAATAAGTATTTGGAGAAGGAAACATATCCATGTTAATGTATCTTGAAGGTAAAGCAGATAAAGGAGTTTGATCTCCATTATATTGTTGTTGTTGTTGTTGAGATTGTTGTTGAGATTGAGTTGAAGTTAAATTTGGGAAAGATCTAGCTAAAGTTGAGAAAGGTAAAGATAAACCTGATGGAGTAAGCATTGAGAATCTTTGATTATTAGAGTTATTATTATTCGAGGTATTATTATTAGTGTTATTAGATGTATTATTAGAGGTATTAGGTGTAGTAGTTGTAGTTGAAGGTAAATGAAAGATATTATTTATATTATTATTTGATGATTGAATAGGAGAGATTTGAGGTAATGGAAATAAAATATTTGGAGAAAAAGTTGAAGTTGGAGTTGATTTATTACTTAAAGATTTTTCTTTATTCATATTAATAATTTGAGAATCTTTTAAATTATTTGTAGTGGTAGTATTAATTAAAAGTTTTTTAGTATTTGAAGAAGAAGTATTGTTGTTGTTAGGATTATTTGACGAAGTATCTAATACAGATATAGTTTCTGAAGAATCCAATTGATTTGTTTTAATTTGAGGGATAGTTAAGGATAAAGTAGGTCTACCTGTATGATTTGATGTATTATTATTATTATTATGAGATGGAGAAGAAGATGAAGAAAGAGAAGAAGAAGAAATTGAAGGTTTAATATTATTAGATAATATATTTGAAGTAGTAGTTGTAATAGTGGTATTAGAATGATTAAATGATTTGTTTAAATGAGATTTTGAATTGTTATTATTTACAAGATTAGTGTTATTATTAGTTTCATCTTTATATGGAGATTTAAAAAGGTTTTGATTTTGATTTTGTTGTTTTGTATTTGATAATCTTTGTTTCTTATTAGGATTAGAGTATTGATCATTTGATCTTTTCAATTTATTTGTCTGAAAAGAATCTTCCACATAATCATCATTATCATTATCATTAGTATCTTCATTATCGATATCCTCGTGATCATCATGATCATCATGATCATCATCATGATCTACTAAATTTGTAATTTTATTAAATTCATTAATTGAATTAACAGATTTATTATTAAATTTTTTCAATATTTGATTAATATTATTATTACTTGAGAATTGGTATACTTTATTTTGATTTGAATGAGAATTTGAAGTGGAATTAGAATTAAGATGATTATTTTTATCAATTATTATAATTGCAATATCAACATTACATAATATTGATAATTCATAAGCTTTTTTAAAAACACCCGATCTTCTTTTTGAAAAAGTAACATTTCTCGTTCTTTGATCTTTAATTTGTTGAATCTCAATCTTTCTTCTACCCATTGTGAATCAGTTCATATACTAATAAACTTATCACTTAATAAACTAATAAACTAATAAAGTAATAAAGTAATCACTTAATAAAGTAATAAACTAATTAAGTGATGGTGATATAGTAATAGATAATAATAATAATAAAGATAATAGTTGCTATTAATAGAAAATAACAGGGGCACTTTCACTATTTAATATTTAATTGTAAATAAAATAGGCGAATTAAGTCGATCGTCTAATTAGTTAATTAATTTATTAATTTATTAATTAATGTGCACGGATGTATTTAAAGATATATAGTGTAATAGTAATTACTAGGCTGTGCAAAGTATAGAGTAGAGTAGAGTAGAGTAGAGTAGAGTAATATAATTATTATTATAAGTGAGTAAGAGTAAGTGAGAGTGAGAAATTAATGGCTGTGTTAGTAAATAATTAGTGATGTGACTGGTAATTAAAATAAACAACACCTCACACTAGCACATCAACCAGTTAAACACACCGCGCGCCTTTCCTTACTTACTTACTTACTTACTTACTTACTCTTATAGTTACAGTTTACTTAATTATCTCTTTTATTCTCGCTGTCTTTTAGTCTCTCTCTTTTAGTTACTCTCTCTTAGCTAATTACTCAAAGCAGGGTTACCCCATCTAATCTAGTTAGTCTATCTGCTCTCGCTTTCTCACTCTCACTCCCAGATTTTTCACTCTCACTCTCACTCTCACTCTCAAGCTTCAAAATTTTATCTACTGTCTACTATTTCATCAATCTGTCTTATATAGTCTTAGTATATACTTGTTTGATTTATACTATAGTATAACATACCATAAGATATACCTCATATCATTCACATCATGAAGTTAAATATCGCTTTCCCTGCTAATGGTACTCAAAAATCCATCGATATCGATGATGAACATAAATTAAGAGCTTTTTATGAAAAAAGAATGGGTCAAGAAGTTGAAGGTGATTCCGTCTCTGATGAATTCAAAGGTTATATCTTTAAAATCACTGGTGGTAATGATAAACAAGGTTTCCCTATGAAACAAGGTGTTATGATCCCAAATAGAGTTAAATTATTATTAGCTAAAGGTCATTCTTGTTATAGACCAAGAAGATCTGGTGAAAGAAAAAGAAAATCCGTTAGAGGTTGTATCGTTGGTAATGATTTAGCTGCTTTATCTTTAACTATAGTTAAACAAGGTGATCAAGATATTGAAGGTGTTACTGATTCTCAATCTCCTAAGAGATTAGGTCCAAAAAGAGCTAATAATATTAGAAAATTCTTTGGTTTATCAAAAGAAGATGATGTAAGACAATTTGTTATCAAGAGAGAAGTTACTGCTAAAAATGGTAATACTTATACTAAATCTCCAAAAATTCAAAGATTAGTTACTCCACAAAGATTACAAAATAAAAGATCTAAAAAATCTTTAAAAATTAAAAATGCTCAATTACAAAGAGAAAAAGCTTCTGAATATGCTCAATTATTAGCTCAAAGATTACATGAAAGAGCTGCTGAAAAAGCTGAAATTAGAAAAAAGAGAGCTTCTTCTTTATAATTTCCTTTCTTTCTTACTTTCACCCCTTCTACCTTTTTATAACTTTTTTAAGTAATTAATTAAATAAAAATATTTACTTATAATACAAATACAATATAATATATTAACAATTCATTTATTGATGAGTGATTTAATATTATCTAATATATCATCACTATTAATCTCATCAATCTTATTAAACTTAAATTTCTTTTCATATCTTTCTTGATAATCTTTATATTTTGTATCTTGTAAAAGAATCTTTATATGATTAGAAAATTCATCTTCAGGAATTAATTGATTAGTTAATGGACATTTAATTAACTTCTTATTCTTCCTTTTATTATTCTCTACTCTTGAATCATTATTATTTGACATTACTTTAACTTTAATACCCCTTCTACTAACTCCTCCTTTCTTATTAACTTCTTCTTCTTCTTTTGGTTCTTCTTCCTTCGTCTCTTCAATAAGTAAATTACTTCTCTTCTCAACCAAACTACGTATTTCTAACTCATTCTTACTCAATGGTAAACTTAATTCACTATTCTCTTCTAATTCACTAAATTCAATAGTCTCAACTATACTAAAATTATCCCAATCTATACTTGCAAATTCATAATCAATCTTTAACTTATTAGATTTACCCTCTTTAACTATCCTCTTAATCTTAACTTCTTCTTCTGCTAAACTATAACATTCATCAAGAATATCAATATTACTTAATTTCCTTCTTTTGTAATCTCCATTATCATTTAATAATTTTTGGTATACTTTAATATAATACTCAAATAATCTTCTAGATTTACTCTTGTCACCCATATCTTGTAAAAACTCAAATTGAATAGGATTCACTTTACTATTGTTGTTATTCAAATAATCAATTAATCTATCCTTATACTCATCTCCATTAACAACAATTAATTGAGCAACCACTTTAATTATTTCTAAATCAATTTGAGCTACTTTATTTTGGTTGTTGTTGTTATTATTATTATTCAAAAGATATTTCACTCCATTGTGCAATTCATTTAAATATTCTTCATGATATTCATTACCAGATTGTAAAAAATCATATCCTGGTTTATCTTTAAGATACTCAATCACTTCTTCCTTTTCACTATCTTCATTTAGCTTTTCTCTTTGGCTTCCACTTTCTTTTATTATTTCCACAGTCTTCCGTATTCTAACTTTGATCTCTTCAGGTATTCCTTCCCCCATTGTTTGTCATACAAGTAACATACACAGTAATATACACTACTTACACTGTCCTTTGAAACACTTGTTCAGTAAATCATCGCCACCATTAAATATAAAAGTAGTCTAAACTTACAAGTAAAATTAAATTAAAAACCATGTTGAGGCTGTGTTGCGTCGATCGACTAATATGTTTATTTAATTATTTATTTATTATTTATTTTATTATCTTTACTTAGACTGACTGGCTTATGTATGTATGGTCTTTTTGATTTAACCATACATTTATACCTTCCACTGATCTCTTTCAATTCTTAGTGATTTAAACAGCTGTATCTTAATCTGCCACTATAATGGACTTCATACTGTCTACTCCAAGACTTGACTGTCCTCTTTCTCGTATGTCTTTCCTCTCCTTATAGGTATCCCTTATCTAAATCCGTCACTTATCGGACTTTAACTAAAGACATAAAGAATAATTAAACTAACTTTGTATACAAAAGATTTATCAATTTTACCAAATGATAAAAATAAAAGAATTAAATGTTCAGATTTAAAACTTTTGGATCATATTGATTCCAATTTAAATAAATCATCAATTGAAAAAACACTAGCTTTTAATTATCAAAATGTGGAGTATATCGCTATAGCTTCAAATTATCAATCATCACCACCACCAAGTAATAATAATAATAATAATGACATCGTTACAACTACCAATTCTTCAATTTTAAGAATATACGATATAAAAGATAATTATAAATTGAAAATGACTTTAGATGAAATAACTAATGTTTCAAATGATTTCATAATTGATATTCATTTCCATGAAAATTATTTATTAACTTGTTCAAATCGTGGATTTGTATCTATTCATGATTTAAAAAGTTATAATTTCCCAATACAAAAGAAAAATCGTCCTGTATTTTATGCTCAAATAATTGGACCAATAGAATTTATTAATCATTTAGATAATGAATTGTTTATTTTCATTTCGGGAGGTTATAATAATGATTTATCATTATATGATTTAAGAAAATTTTATCAATTATTTCAAGAAAATACAAAGAAAACAATTTCTGATCAATCTTGGAATTGTTTAAATGAAGAAGAAGCTGAAAAAAATTTAAGATTTATTAAAGGAATAGTTTGTTGGTCACCAATTTGGAAAGTTAAAAAAATTCATCATTATAATCATACGAATACTGATAATAATATTGATAATAATGATAAAGAGATTAATAATAATAAATCAATAGATTTTGTTTGGATTAAAAATGCTATTTTTTTAAATGATAATACACCTTCTAAAAAAGAATATAATATAGCAAGTATAACTAAATTTGGAAAATTACAAATTTATAATACAAATTTATCAAAACAGCCAATAAAGACATATACATTATCTAATCATTCATTAATTTTTTTAAAAAAATTAAATTCAAATCAATTATTATTTGCTGATTGTTTTAATCTTATTGGTATATTCGATTTAAATTTTGAAAAAATAGTTAATTATTATAATATTCCAATTGGTTCAATATCTTCAATAAAAGCTTTTAAACTTCCTTCTACATCTCCATCTAAATCTCCATCTACATCATGTTCGACTTCTAATAATGAAGATAATTTACAATCTCCATATCATAGACGTAAGAGACAATTAACAATAGATCATCAACCTATACTTATCTTTATTGCAAGTATAGATAAATCTTTCAAATGTTATAGACTTCTCAATTCAAATAAATTTAATTTGATATTCAATAAGAATATAAATTCAATAGTACCTAATTTATCAATCATACCATTAAATCATAATAATAATCAAGATTCAAATTTCCATGATTTTGATTTCAGTTATTATAATTCTCCAAAAATGATTTTCACTCAATTGAATTTTTCATTTAATCAAATATGTAATAATACATCATCTAATTTCCATTCAAAATTACCAATAACTACAAAGATCAATAACATTAGCATTAATAACCCCATTAATATTAACGATGATAATCTTACGCTCAACACTGACTCACAAATCCAAGATGATTTGAAACTTGTCAATGATTTAAACGACTACGATACCAATTCAAAAAACTTACCTTTATCAACTTAATGACAATAACGTAAATAAGTAAATAAATACACCAATACATAATTTCTTATTGTTCGAATAGTTAATGAAAAAAAAAATTTATTGAATTAATTTTTAATTTGATTTGTTGTAAATACTCTATATATACTTAAATAATGCAATGCATAATGATAATAACCAAATAATAATCACTTCTTATTGGTTTTGAGACATAACGTCAACGTATCCACGTCTTGGACCTCTCTTCTTTTTACCAGAAGCCAATGGCGTGCTTGACATACTCAGTAAATCATCAATTGAATTATCAACTTTTGATTTTCTAGTAGTAGTGGGGGGACCAGAAGTAGAAGCTGTTGATGTTGAAGGTGTTGAAACAGGTGGAGCCGCTCCTGCTGCTGCTATTGGAGTTGAGTGACCTCCTGGTGCACTTACAGAAGAAGCCCTAGATGAAAACGTACTTGGAGTAGGTGGACCACCACTAGTATTATTTAAAGCTGCTGTAGATGGTTTAGGTTTCAAACCTGCTGCTGGTGGTGGTGGAGGTGGAGTACTACTTGCCATTTGCTCTTCAATTGATGCATTCTTATTAATCCATTTACCTAATTTCTCATCAAAATAAAAAGTACTTTGCTCACCTAATTTGGCCTTAATAGGTTTAGGTTTTCCATCATCTTTCTTCTTACCTAACCAACCAAACCATCCTCCTTCACTATTTTCACCATCACCTTCTTTAGATGCCTTCTTTTCTCTTTCACGCTTTTCTTTTTCTTTAGCTTCTCTTTCTAATTTCTCTTGCTTCTTTCTCTTTTCTTCAGCTTCTTTTTTCTTTCTTTGTTGTATTTGATATTGATCATCATCATCTTCGTCTTCATCTTCATCGTCTACAACATCATCATCGTAATCATCATCAAATAAGTCCTCTTGACTGATAGTAGTACTGTTTGCTTTCTTGTTGTTGACAGAATCTTCGTCTGTTCTGGTTTGATGAGATGATAAACCTGCTGGTTCAGAATATGGTGAATTAGTAGAACTTGTTGAAACTGCAAATGGATTATTTCCTGCAATACCAGCTGGTGAAAACACGTGACCACTGGGTGGAGGTAAACTTGATTCATCAAATGATTCATCTCTCTTTGACATTTCATTGGCAATACTATTTTCAGTTTCAGCAACTAAATTATTTTGTTCTTCTTCTTCAGCTTTAGCCTCTTCTTCTCTTCTTTTGGCCTCTTTTTTCACCTCTTCAGGATCGGGAGCATGGTATCCACCATAGCTATAATAATCAAAATCTGAAGCAGCACCACTAGCGCCAATCATATCATTATAATTAGATTCTTCAGATTTGTACTTCTCTTCAAGCTTTTCCTCTTCTTTAGCTTCGTCAACACCAACTGGAGCATATGGATTATTTGTAGCATGATGAGTTGTTGAAGAAGCACCAGCAGTATTCTTTGGTGCATATGGATTATATCCACTAGTAGTTATTGATGCATTTCTACTCTGAGGCGCATATGGGTTTCTCATTGGCGTAGCTGTTGAAGGCTTTCTTGATGTTGTTGAGCTTTGATCATACGGATTCGATATTACTGAAGCGGGAACTGGAGTTATAGGTTTCAAATCATCTTTTGACACAGTTTGAGGATCTTTTAAAGGAACGTTATCACCAACAGCTGTACTATCATCATTGGAAACATCAACAATTGGAGCACTAGCAGCAGCTACATTTGGTGATTCATCAATTGGCTCATCCAGTATATCAGGTGGTGTATAAACAGAATTAACAGTTTCAGGCTCATTCTTACTCTCTAATAACTCATTTGACAATTCGGCAAATGACTTCTTGGATGTTATTTGTTCATTCAATCTTGGTGCAGGACTTGGTGTATCATACGCATTAGAGATTGATGAACCAACAGGAGCATATCTCGATGGCTGTTTTTTCAAAGAAGAAGCCATTGGAGGAGCAACTTGATTAATTGCTGACATAGATGAAGATGCTACATTAGGTTGAAGCTTAACATTCATTTGAAGTGGAGATGAAACAGCTGAAGAGTTAGCAGTAGCAACGTATGATTTATTTGGAGACTGAACTGGAGGTGGAGCATTTGTAACTGGTAAAGATGAAACATTAGTTGAAGAAGTTGATGATACCGGAACCGAAACTGGTGCAACAGGTGCAACAGGTGCAGAAATAGGAACAGCAACAGATGCAGGTGCAACAGGGATTGGTGCAGAAATTGGTGCAGGAATTGAACTTGCTTCTTGCTGATGGAATGAAGCAGTAGGTGGAGCATACCTATGAACCGAAGTGCTTGATTGATTGGTTGCTGCTCTTACTAAACTTGGATTGAGAGGTGTAGAGTAATTTGTCATATTTAAGCCGTTCAAATTAGCACTACTGCTATTTATATTTGATTGTTGTACTTGATGAGGTACAAAAGCTGATTCCAAACCTGTTGTTGAAGAAACTGAATAAGACAATGAATTTTGAAGAACATTTGGTCTACTATTCATTGGTTGTATAATTTGACTTTGATAATTTGTTAAATCAATATTCGAACGAGATTCTGAAATGGCTGGTGAATAATTGGCAAATACACCTTCTGTCTTACTTGGAGTCTTGACATCAGGAACGTCTTCACCAGAAACAAATTTGTTAAAACTTTTATCTAATTGACCCCAAATCTTCTTGCTGGTGAACCAACTTGAACTATTCGAGTCATTAATTGATAACCTATCAGCTAATCTTTGATGTGAAATAAAAGTATTACGAGTTATCATGAATGGCTTGGCCTTCATCACGGAATTACCTATTTCAAGATACTTTCTAGCTTCAGTTAAAAGACCATAATCTGCTAATATGCATCCATGATTAATCTTCATAGGGAATGTATGAGGGAAACCATAAGTCAACATTGATGGAACACCAGGAGTAGTTGCTGAAACAGATTGTAAGATATATTCGTAGATTTCTTCAATAATGATTGCGTCAATGCTTGAAGATGACTTCATTAAACCGTTTTGATCGTGAATGGGGCAACCAGATAGCAGCTTTGCAATCAAACTATAATCATTAAAACCAGCATCTTGAAATAATTTACTCAAATGAATCAAAATATTTTCCGGATTAGAATTATTTAGCAACGTGAATGGAATGAAGGCATTGAAATTCTCAATAAATAATTTTTCTTTACCGACAAACTTATTAGAACTAAAATCAGAATTGAAAGTAGTCAAAAAGAATTTCAAATTCTTTTGTATTGGATTAGATTCATCTAAATTGAATTGAGTATAAATATTAATAACTTCCGAAAAGCAGGACTGACCAATTAAATTAGCAATTAAAAATGCCATGGCCCAATCATTTTCACTAATTGCCAACTCCAATGCTGCTTGTCTATTACCTTCCTGTAAGAAACTGTATACTCTAGTAAACCCAATTTGATCCAACTTATGTGAATTAAATTGCTTGGAATTGTTTTGTAATTGACTCAAAGTAAAAGAAGACACACCATTGAATTTATTCAAATCCATAAACTTATCGTTCAAAACAATACCTGGTTGGAATAATTCTACAATTTTCTTGATATATGACTCTTTTCTAAAATCCTTAGCTTCAGTGACTTCATTAACCATGATTCTCAAGATTGACCAAATCAATTGCTCTGAATTAATCACAGGATCTTCAGGTGTGTTAATTCCAATTAAAGAAAGCTTCTCTCCAATCCATTTATCCAAATCTTTACGCTTAGTTTTAGACTTGGATAATGGACCTGGAAAACTTGCAATTAACTTTTTGGAATCATCAAGAATTGCACTAGCATCAACAACGTAAATAGAAGCTCTGTGATGACCATATGAATCATTACTTGGAATACCTTTAGCAACTTTTGTGACACCTGACCAGCTAAACACTGGCCATTGCCTTAAAACCAAATTCTCGGGATTGATAACAACCGGAGCCGGTTGCATTGATTTTGCAACATTTGGAGGTACTGATTTACCAGCTCTTGCGGGAGGTAAAGTACTACTTTTTCTATTGTGAGATTTCGGGTTTGCTGTTGAATCTGAAGCATAATTCGGACCATATACACTATGCAACGGTTGAGTTGGAGTCTTTAATGAAGGATACTGATATGGATGTGTCTGCATCTGTTGAGAAGAAGCCATTGGTTGTTGCTGTTGCTGTTGTTGTTGTTGCTGTTGTGGAAGATGAAGTGGAAGCTGATGTTGCTGTGGCTGTTGTTGTTGTTGTTGTTGTTGTTGTTGTTGAAGTTGTTGGGCTTGCTGAGGTTGCATGGCTGGATTGTATGGCGCATACTTGTTATTTCCTTGCTGAGGAATATTCAGTTGTTCACTATTATTACTGATAGCAAGACCACCCAATGAAGAAATTGAAGGACTAAATTTATGTCCCGCTTGAGCAGCTGCGGGTTGAAAGACATTACCCATAGGTGCATTATGCATGAGGGCACCAGCCTGAAGAGATGGAGAGGTGATAGAATTTGCGGCTGAAATATTTGATACAGCTCTTGTACGATTTCCACTTGGAGCATATGGATTGTTAGGCAATTGAGAAAACTGTTGAGGCTGTTGGGCTGGAAATTGCTGAGTTTGTTGCATCTGTGGTGAAGGAGCATACGCGTTGCGGCCTGGTTGCATTGCTGGATTTGGTGAATATATGTTGCCCAATGGATTTGGGATAGGGATACCAGCATTGTTAGTCCCAATTGGTGGAGCATATGCCCCTCCCAATGGCTTCTGTTGTGGCTGTGGTAGAGGAGCATATGGATTGGGTGATGAGGTCTGAGACGTTTGAGAAGCTTGAGAGACAGAAGGAGCATAAGGGTTTTTGGGCATCGCAACAGGGGATACAGGAGCATACATATTCTTTGACGTAGAAGTAACAGAAGAGATACTAGCAGTTCTCGATGTACGTGCAGGTGCAGGATTCAGTGGCAAATGGGTAATACTTGGAGATCTTTCGGCTACTTCATAGGGATTTTTTAAGTGAATTGATGGCGTTTTATCCTTGTTAGGTAAAGGTAACTCGTTGAAAAATGAACTTTTGGGTTTGACTGTCTTGTGGGCTGGCGGTGGCATATTATTATTCATAGCCATAGGTACATTGGGATTTTGTTTCATTTGACTAGTTGGCATCGAATGGACAGTATGACTTTCTATCTTGGTGTAAATGTTTTCTGCATGTGAAACAGGCTTGTTTGGCTTACTCTTTTCTAACAATGCAACTGGAAAATCATAAGCGTCAGTTTTCTTCTTTCTTTCAGCAAGCTTTTGATTACTCAAACTTGGTGCAGAAACAATACTAGGGGCTCTAGAGACTGGTTGTGATGGAGTGACAAATAAATTGGAATTGGGCAACGGAATACTTGATGGATTTTGAAAAGTCATGGAGGGAACCCTTTCCACCACTTGGGCTACTGGAGGTTGATATTTATTCACCGGTTGATATCTATCTTCCTTGACAATGGGAGTAACAACAACTGAATTGTAATTCTCTTTGGGTTGTTCCTCCTGAGTACCATTATCATCGTCTAAGAAATCTTCATCCATTATATCATCTAACAAAAGATCGTCATCTTCTTCTAAAAACCCAAAGTTGTCCTCAGATGGCTTTTCAGCCACTTCAACTGTTCCCGCTTTCTCCTCTTCAATTTCGTTTTTTGGCTTATCTTGATCACTTAAAACTTCATCATCATCATCGTCTGACATTAGTGCAATAACACTATTGTTATTATGATTGGCCAAAGGTGTTGGATGATGAAAAACTGAAGTTGAATTTGCTTCATTTTGATCGGTTTCCCATGGCATAGCCTCTTCATTGTCATTTGTAATGAAGAAATCGTCTTCTGTTGCGATTGTAGGTTTTTCAATGTCATTACTCTGAGTCGCGTAAGCTCTATCATATTGATCAGCATGGTCTTCCCAAGGCATAGCATCACCGCCTTCTAACTGTTCATATTCAAAACTTTGATCAACTTCATTATGAGTTTCCTCGCCATTGATATCAAATGGCTTCTGTTCTATTGGTGCATCCCAAGGCAAGGCTGATTCTTCTTCGTTGCTTCCAAACAATTCGTCAACGTTTCCTTCTTTTTGGTCATTTTCATTTTTGTTTTCAAACATCTGTTCTGGCTCACAAATCTTTGGAACTTCTTGTCCATTGAATGACACATGATCCGACGTACAGTTACTGACTTCTTCAACAGCCGGTAATGTAGTTTTTTGGTCATTTTCATTGATCGCTTGAGGAACCTGCTCAATTGGTTTCTCAATTGACTGAGCTACTGTTTTTGGCTCTGGCTGTTCGACTGGTTCCTCGGCAGGTTCTTCAACTGCTGCTTCGACAGTTTCTTCAACTGGTGCTTCAACTGGTGCTTCAACTGGTGCTTCAACTGGTGCTTCAACTGGTGCTTCAACTGGTGCTTCAACTGGTGCTTCAACTGGTGCTTCCACAACATCTTGCACTGGTTCTTCAACTGATAAATCAACCGGTTCTTTAACCGGTACCTCAATTAGAGCTTCAACCGGTGTGTCAACAGCTGTGTCAATTGATGCTTCAACTGGTGCTTCAACTGGCGCTTCAACTGGCGCTTCAACTGGCGCTTCAACTGGCGCTTCAACTGGCGCTTCAACTGGTGCTTCAACTGGCGCTTCAACTGGTGCTTCAACTGGTGCTTCAACTGGTGCTTCAACTGGTGCTTCAACTGGCGCTTCAACTGGTGCTTCAACTGGTGCTTCAACTGGTGCTTCAACTGGTGCTTCAACTGGTGCTTCAACTGATGCTTCAACTGGTGTGTCAATTGGTGTTTTCACTTCTGGTTCAAGTGCCGAGCCTTGCGTCTGATCTTCGTTTGGTGATGGTTGTTGTTCTTTTCCAGCGCCTTCTAGCTCTGCAGCTTCCGTAGTACCATGTGCTTCATCAAAATTAGACGCAGCTGATACAGCATCCTGATTCACAGAATCAGCAGCAAAATCGGTACTAATTGCACTTTCTTCGATTATATTCTCTTC
The DNA here is from genome assembly GCA_030557475.1 of Wenyingozyma nanaspora. Taxonomy (NCBI): domain Eukaryota; kingdom Fungi; phylum Ascomycota; class Pichiomycetes; order Pichiales; family Pichiaceae; genus Wenyingozyma; species Wenyingozyma nanaspora. Next base: position 26,262 of record JAKTPF010000004.1, on the reverse strand, counting down.
ATTCTGAGAAGAATCTGCAGCTACATCTTTGCCCGTTTCTGGGCTAATGACATCCTCAATAATCGAGGTATGAACATCAGAGTGTGGGACATAATCAACAGTATCCGGACTAACGTAGGCCACAAGCTCTTTATCAGGTAGATTTGTGACATCTTGCTCATCGTTGATGGGACTGTTGCTTGCTTCTTGTATAGAATGATCATCTACAACGGCTGAAGTATCATTCTTCACGAGATCCTCTTGGGAACCATCGTCACCTGCAATATTCATCTTGAGAGAACAAGAGTGCACAATGGAAGTACTAAATGCCGTAATCTAAAAGCAGGATTGATTCAAACACAGGTCAATTGGTGTGCCAACTCTCCACTGCTGTTGTTGTGGGTTGAATCTGATATGTGTACACAAAAGCCTGATCTCGAAGCCCTCGTCTGCCGTGGACAGAAGTCGTTGCGGTCGTGGCTGCAACTCAATTTGGCAACCTCAAGGCAGAGCAAAAGTTTTTTTTTTTATTTAATATTTTTTTTTTGCTTTTGGTAATCACATATCATTTGTTTGTTATCTATCCGATAACCCTAAAAAGACACATATTTCACACGGTTACACCAGATTAGATAATGGCTGTAGGAGTAAAGGGCCCAAAAACCAAGCAAAAGCTTGCACCTGAAAAGGAGCGTTTTTTGCAATGTTGTGGTGATATTTCATTAGAGCTAGTTGCTTCTCTATCGAAAGCCAAAGATATAAACTTAAACGGTTTGATTATCAGATATTCTAAAAAATATAAACTGAAACAACAACCAAGATTAACAGATATTATTTCATCTATTCCAGATCAGTATAAGAAATACTTGATACCTAAATTGAAAGCTAAACCAGTCAGGACTGCTTCAGGTATTGCCGTTGTGGCTGTCATGTGTAAACCTCATAGATGTCCACATATTGCCTATACTGGTAATATTTGTGTTTATTGTCCAGGTGGACCAGATTCCGATTTTGAATATTCTACACAGTCTTACACAGGTTATGAACCTACATCCATGAGAGCTATTAGAGCACGTTATGATCCATATGAACAAGCAAGAGGTAGAATTGAACAACTACGTCAATTAGGGCATTCAATTGATAAAGTTGAGTATATTATTATGGGTGGTACGTTTATGTCATTACCAAAAGATTATAGGGAAGGCTTTATAACACAGTTACATAACGCATTAACTGGTTATAATGGTACAGATATCGATGAAGCAATTCAATTTTCACAGCAATCGTTAACCAAATGTGTTGGTATTACTATTGAAACAAGACCAGACTACTGTACGGAAACGCATTTGAATGATATGCTGAAATATGGATGTACTAGATTGGAAATAGGTGTCCAATCAGTCTATGAAGATGTTGCAAGAGACACCAACAGAGGTCATACGGTTAAAGCTGTTTGTGAAACATTCGCATACGCTAAAGACTCAGGTTATAAGGTTGTAAGTCATATGATGCCTGATTTACCAAATGTTGGTATGGAAAGGGATTTAGAACAATTTAAAGAATATTTTGAAAATCCAAATTTTAGAACCGATGGATTAAAACTATATCCGACATTAGTAATTAGGGGAACTGGGTTATATGAATTATGGAAAAACGGATTATATAAATCTTATAACGCAAATGCCTTAATCGATTTAGTGGCAAGAATTATGGCATTAGTCCCACCCTGGACTAGAATCTATAGAGTTCAAAGAGATATTCCAATGCCATTAGTCACCTCAGGTGTTGAAAATGGTAATTTAAGAGAATTGGCACTAGCAAGAATGAAAGATTTTGGTACATCATGCAGAGACGTGAGAACTAGAGAAGTTGGTATTCAAGAAGTCCATCATAAAGTGTTACCAGATCAAGTTGAGTTAATCAGACGTGACTATTATGCGAATGGAGGATGGGAAACATTTTTGTCATACGAGGATCCAAAGCAGGATATCCTAATTGGTTTATTAAGGTTAAGAAAGGCATCAAAGAAATATACATACCGTAAAGAATTCACTAAGCAGCCCACGTCAATTGTTAGAGAGTTACATGTTTATGGTTCAGTTGTTCCTCTGCATTCCAGAGATCCAAGAAAGTTCCAGCATCAGGGATTCGGTACTTTATTAATGGAAGAAGCTGCCAGAATTGCCAAAGAAGAGCATGGATCTGAAAAGATAAGTGTCATAAGTGGTGTGGGTGTCAGAAACTATTACGCCAAATTGGGATACGAGTTAGATGGACCTTTTATGTCCAAGATGCTTTAACCGCAAATCTAGCTAGACTGAAAGTTCCCTCTCCTGCCACTTACATTACATTTCTAGTACAAACTCCAGAACAAACTCTAGTAGCATTACACATTCCCACGCACACATTCCCACACACATACACACACACAATACAGACAACACGGTGTACATATATGTATATATATACAAACATAAGTATCTATATGATTACATACGAACGAAAACAAAGCTATATTCTAATTATACAGCGATCACTCAGCGATTAATACTAGCTAAATTATCCCCCAGGCGAGGAGAAAGGGGCGATGCAAAAAAAGCAAGGCACATTTTACCTTGTAATGTTTCAGATCTGGCATAGGGTCGTTTATGTGGATTATGTGGGATATTCCATAGTGACACGTTAGTTTGACCTGTCATCTTCGCTCGTCTGCATTAGACTCACTATTTCTCTCGTGCAAACCAAAATCCTTCTTGCAAGTGTATACATGTATATATACATATACAGCTGGATAACCACTGATAGCAGCTTCATATCACGGGGCTTGGTACATCTTTGAAAATTATCTTCTGAAACTTTTACATTCCCCGAAATACCTTTCAACTATTTTCAAGAATACAGACTCAATTATACACAAAAATCGTATGCCTCCAAACAAAAAACCGGCTGACGTTGAACATACCATGGATACTGCCAATATAGGACCAACTCCTGCTAGGAAGTCACCTTCACTAAACCTTTCTCTTTCGAGTGCCATTAATGTTTCTTCACCGGGAAACTCACCCCCAATGAGTTCTAAAGATAGAAATACTGTTTTACTAAGTAAGTCCATTGAACTTCAACAGAGACAAATCATAACAAAGAGATTAGCTAGTCAGTCACCTAATTCTAGTACACCTTCGTCAACTTCATCTTCAGTATCTGCTCGATCCACAAATAGCAATTTTGCGATTGATAATACAAATACTTCAATAGACAAAAAAAACATTGATGGTAACTTTGAAAACAAAACTTCATCTGATGAGCTACATCCAAACCAAAGAATAAAAAGACAAAGAGCCCCTCCACCTTTAAAAATATCTCCAAATCCTTCTATACTATACAATCCAGCTATCAAATCAGCATACACCAGAAGACCTACCTCAAATCTATACAGAAATCAAATGCAAAATAAGCCTAGCTCTGCAACATCAGTTCAATTTCCTAATACATTATTACATCAGCAGCAACTACAGTTTCAGCAGAATCAACTAAGACAAATACAGGGAGATCAACAATTACTTTTGCCGTTTCAACACCAACAGAAGCTTTCTTTTCTGCCTCAACCAAGAATCGTATACTCTGCCAACACACGGCTGCACAATGTCGTTGAAGCCAACGGGAAACTGAAAGCAGAGTCTTTCAAGCTTTTCCTCCCTAATACTAATCTGCCGCCCGGTATAAATAACCGTGTATTCAGAGCTCCGTCCCCTTTGGACAAAACACAGCCACTAAAGAGCTCAGTTGTAGATGTCTTCGCAGATTATTCGACTAGAGAGGCGCCATTGAGTTCACTACGTGACAGGTTTTCAGTTAATGATTCACCTCAACTCAGTACGCCATGTGATAGCCTAACGAAGGAAACAAAATTTGCGGAAGATGAAAATGGTGATTACAAAAATGAAAATAGTGAAAATGATGATGATGAAAAGGAAAATGATGACGAGGAAATTAATGGAGAAGAAGCTGAAGACGAAGACGATATTGAGTCAAGGGCTATAGAAGATGATGCGGAAACGAATGAGATGACAGCTGATTTTATCAAGCTAATTCCAACTGAGATCAAATTTGGTTTTGATACTTACCGCCATAACTTCAAAATTTCAAATAGAGCAGCTCAAGATAAGGCTAAATTTTTGAAATTTTGTAGCTTTGTATGGGATGAACTGCACAAAGAAGGATGACCGCTCAGTAATATATAGATAGCATTATAATACCATTATAAATAAATGTATCTTTTGTAGAACTAGGATTGAGTAAAACTTTAGTCCATTGCTTTTAGCGAAAACTCTCTGAATCGCATCTCAAAAGAAAGTCTATCGAAAAAAGACTCTGCAAATACGGAAAAGACAGAATCTAAAAGATAAAGTGAACCGAAAGAACAGAACTTAATACCAGGTTAAGCATTTGATTTTGACATCCTATAGCTTATATCACTACTAGGGCTTACAACGTTGTTTACCATGCTTTTGAAGGCAAGTAGAAGACTGCAGCCACAGTCCATAGTGCGAGGAGCTCCGAAAGCTTTCAGGTCAAAAATTACAATTGCCAATCCCTCTTTATGTTTTCATTATATTCAGTATTCATCAAATTTACAACCTAAAAATCACTATTCGACATCTGCATTACCCACGTCTAACTCGACGAAAACTTCTTTCCTTCCCAAGGATCATACAGCCATCAAAAATCCCCAAAGCGAAGAAGAACATGATTTGATAAGGAGAATATTTGATGATGATGCATTTTGGTATAAGTTTAATGAGTCTTCTACAAATTCTTCTTCATTTTTCAACTATAAAGCAACTTCCAGTGGCTTATTTCAGAATCCATATTTAAAGAGGCCGTCTGGATTAAAGGAATTTGCAGCAGAAAGTTTGGAAAAGGCCCAGAAACTTGTGCAGCATATTATTGAAGATAGAACTCCCGAAGGTAATTTAAGCTATATTAGAAATTTGGACAGACTTAGTGATATACTGTGCCGTGTTATCGATCTTGCGGAGTTTATTAGAGTGGTACATCCAAACAAAGGTTTTGTTAATGCTGCTCAAGAGTGCCATCAAGAACTATTCCAATATATGAACATTTTAAATACGACAAAGGAATTATATGACAGGCTAGGATTTGTATTGAATGATCCAACCACAAAAGCTGCTCTCACAGAAGAAGAAATTGCCGTTGGTAATTTATTATACATGGATTTCAAAAGATCGGGAATTGACATGGATGAAAAAACAAGAAATGATTTTGTTGAATTAAGCCAACATATTGCGATTGCGGGGCAAAACTTTAATAATGGTTTGAGCGAATGTGCCACTGACAACATTATTATAAACAAGTCGCTTTATTGTAAGGGTGATATCAGTGATTCCTTGGTCGATTTAGTAAAGTTTGACTATCAAGGCAACTTGAAAATACCGATTTATGGGAGACTACCTTACGAAATCTTAAGAACATGCCCAAACCGTGATATTAGAGAAAAAATTTGGTCTGCGTTAAACCAAGTTCCGGATGAACAAATTACAATTTTGAATCAATTTGTCATTTATAGGGGTATCTTAGCACATTTGTTAGGTGAAAAGTCATTTTCCGAGTATCAGTTGGCTGAAAAGATGGCAAAAACACCAGAAAACGTTATGAGTTTCTTACAAAATTTGTTGAAAGAAATTAATAAAGATGTTCTTCAAGAATTAAAGATTTTATATGAATCCGATCCGAAGAACGACACAAGCCAAAATTGGGATCTTGAAAAATACAAAGATTTAGTCAAACCATGGGATAGAGATTATCTAAGTACTTTGAGATCAATGAAACAAAAATCAAAATTGAGTGAAGACATTTCAGCTTATTTTTCAGTCGGTGTTGTTGTACAAGGTTTATCTAATGTATTCGAATCAATCTATGGAATAAAGCTAGTACCAGCAAAGACTGAAGTTGGAGAAGCCTGGTACAATGATGTCCGTAAGTTCAATGTAGTTTCTGAAGATGAAGGTAATATCGGTATCATCTATTTAGATCTATTCCACAGAAAAGACAAGACATCTAATCCAGCCCATTTTACAGTTTGCTGTTCAAGAAAAATATATCCTGAAGAGTTGGATCCAAATGACCAGTTCAGTCTAAAAAGGAATACAATTTGTACAAACAGATCATCCAAAACTAATGAATTATTTCAATTACCAATAATCTCACTAGTTTGTAACTTCTATCAATCTGGGAAAGGTTCTAAAACTTTATTAACACTATCACAAGTTGAAACATTATTTCATGAAATGGGTCATGCTATGCATTCTATGTTGGGGAGAACTAATCTACATAATGTTAGTGGTACAAGATGTGCAACTGATTTTGTTGAGTTACCTTCAATTTTAATGGAACATTTTGCCAAAGACTCGCGCGTTTTAACGTCATTTGCTAGACATCATGAGACCAATCAACCTTTGTCTCCTAAATTACTTGAAAGTTATCATAATGAGAATTTATCACTTGAAAAGTCTGAAACTTTTGGTCAGATTAAAATGGCATTTTTAGATCAACTATTACATTCAAATGCTGTCTTTGATTCAGATTTTGACGTGGTGAAGACATATCACAATATTGAGAACCATTTCATGATTTTCGCTGATACCAAAACAAATTGGCCTGGCAAATTCGGTCATTTGTTCTCGTATGGTGCTGTTTATTACTCCTACTTATTTGATAGAGCTATAGCTGCTAAAATCTGGAAGCATTTGTTTGAACAAGACCCACTCAACAGAGAAAGTGGTGTTAGATTCAAAAATGAAGTTTTGAAATGGGGAGGGTCGAGAAGCCCCTGGGAGTTATTGGCAAATGTTTTAGATGAACCATCTTTGAAAAAGGGAGATCAAGAAGCTATGAAATTCATTGGCAAAGCATCTAATATCTAGTGGAAAACTGTACATATTATAGAAAAGAGCAACGTATGCTGCCACTGATCCTACTGTTATATACTTCTTAAATACAATACATTATAATACAACATAATTCATTACGCATATTTCACATCCATATATCTATCTATACAGATACCATACAACCGCTGCGATCTTATGGACATGTCGAGATACTATTAAAACAATTTGAAATGTCGTGAATGTAAGTTCTCCACACCAAAGACCTCAGCTTCGAGATCATTCTGTGGCAACGATTGGAGCGGTTGATAACAGGAAGATGAGACATCCATTTGATAACAAATTGGTATTCATAACAAGCTTCTCCAATGTGATTAGATTTTGCTCCTTCCATATCTGATATAGTCTAGGCTTAACTGGTGCCAAAAATGTCTGACTCAATTTCAATTAATATCAAGTAAGTATCTTTCTAACAGGAACTGTGTCGCTTAAGCTTCACTCAACACAAAGACTTCAGGTACTAACAAGTAACGAAAATTATCTCTCCAATTAGATCTTCTGGTGATAAAAAATACACTATCAAAGCAGAACCATCTTCTACTGTGGCGGACTTAAAGGCACTTATTGAAGTTGAAACTGAAGTACCGGTTGAAAGTCAGAGGCTCATTTATTCGGGTAAGGTTTTAAAAGACGGTGATAGCGTGTCTTCCTACAAGATCCAAGATGGGCACACAATTCACTTGGTAAAATCAGCTTCAAAGAAAGCTGCTGCATCCAATGATACAACAGCAGCTGCTTCAAATACTTCAGCTGCTACTGCCTCAGCTGCCAATCCAGCTGCTGCAGGTGTACCACATAATATTGCTGCTGGCCAAGGAGCTTACAATCCATTTGCTGCATTGACAGGTGCCAGATATGCAGGTGCTAATATACCAATGCCATCCGCTGAAATGTTTGGACCGGATGGTGGTATGAGTAATTTGCCTGACTCAGAGTCAATGAGTGAAATGATGAGTAATCCAATGTTCCAAGAAGCCATGAATAGTCTCATGTCCGATCCTCAAATGCTTGACTATATGATTCAACAATCCCCTCAATTGAGAGCCATGGGCCCACAAGCAAGACAGCTTCTGCAAAGTGAAGGTTTCAGAAATATGATGAGAAATCCTGATTATTTGAGAACTGCAATGCAAATGCAACGTGATTTTGGAGGTTTAGGAGGTTTAGGAGGTGGAGAATCAGCAACATCTGCTTTCCCTGCCCCTGGTAATCCAAATAATGATTTATCTACAGAAACAACAAATAATTCCGATACTAGCAACCCATCTTCAACGGCTAACGCGGCTAATCCATTTGCTGCCCTTCTAGGTGCAGGAAACCCATTTGGAGGAGCTGGTGCTGGTGCTGCTGGTGGCAATTTTCCAAATTTCGCCAGCATGTTCTCAGGCGCCGGTGCTGGTGCTGGTGTTACCGCTCCACCTGTTGACAACAGACCTCCTGAAGAAGTTTTTGAGTCTCAATTGCGTCAATTGAACGACATGGGTTTCTTTGACTTTGATCAAAATGTGAGAGCTCTAAGAAGAAGCGGAGGTTCCGTTCAAGGTGCTATAGAGTCGTTATTAAATAATTTGTGAATTAATAGGGTTTTTTTTATTTATTAACATTAATTTTGTAGGTTATTTAGTTTTTTGAGAACGTTTTTAATTTGTTTCATTTGTCTATTGTCACAATCATATATGAACTTATTATTGTCTTTTTGAAATCTGTGTTGTAAATCTCGAGATCAACTCATTTTACTTTTTTTACTTTCCTTTTTTTGCTTTTGTGATGCATATACAGATCTTTGAAGTGGCACACTAACCATCGAGAACGGGAGTTGCATACAGAGCACATGAAGCAAATGTTCATGCTACATATTCATTAAGTATAGCGTTTGTTGGGTATACAGTATGTTGAAAGCTGTGTTCTCTTCAACGAAGGGATATCATTTGTATAATCCAGAGAAATCACCTCCGCAAGAAGCGCATGAGTTGAATGCGAAGTTGATAACCAATGGTTTCGATCACTTCAATTGGGATAGTGACAGCAATGATAGAGTTGAGGACAGCAATTTAGCATTGAATAGGAACGAATACAAAGTTGAATCTGAGAGCTTTCCTCATAGTTTTGAAACTAGTGAAGAAGAGTTGGAAGAAGACAATTCTGGAGACGAGGAAGGATCTAGTGATGAACGCAAGTCTCCAACTCCATATGAACAACATTCTTCCAAACTCAGCTATATAGATGATAGTGGTTACTCTATTGAATCGTTGAGTACGGGTGTTTCGCCAGTTAATGAAGGTAAGGGACCAGAAAAGAATGATGATGGTGACCAAAGTGACAATAATTCAAATCACAAAGGAAAAGGTAAATCCAAAGGAGGTATAGGTAAAAACAAAGGTAAAGCTAAAGGTAATAAACCAACCAAAGATGAAATAAAAGCAGCCAGAAAATTGAAGAAACAGCATAAACTGGACAAGAAAAGAAATAGAAACCAAACTGATTTGGATCAACAATCAGGCGAGATTACTAAGCATGGGGTTTTTTCAGATAAAGTAAATCTATTGCAAAGGCTTTTCACTGAAGCCGATAGTTATCCTGAAGATAAGGTATTAAAGTTTTACGATATTACCGTTTACAAAGAAGATTTGAGGAATTTAAGATACGACGAATGGTTAAATGATAACAATATTTCTTTTGTCTACGAATATTTAACCAGATTCCAAATTTTGCCAACTCTGCAAAGACGAACTAAGTACATGAGCGAAGAAAAGTTAAATGAGTCTATCATAATGTTAATGCCAACATTTGCCTTTTTATTGGCGCATCATCCAGATGCGAGTGAACTAAAAGGAGTTTTACCGAAGATCGAAAATGCATCTTTTATTTTCATGCCAGTAAACGATAATGAGGATTTAGATACTGCAGAAGGCGGGTCCCATTGGTCATTATTACTTGTGTCAATAAAGGATCGGAAAGTCATCATTTATGATTCGATGATATTTGCAAATGAAAGGGAATCTATAGCATTAGTTACAAAATTGGAAAAGTATCTGGGGTTTAAGTTACAAGTAGTTACAGATAAATGTTCCCCACAGCAAATAAATCACAGTGACTGCGGTATTCTAGTCCTTGCTAACTCTTGTTTACTATTGAGCAGGATTTTAAATGTAGAAGAGAATACTTTGATCAATCTAAGCATGAATAATGTGTTCATGAGCGCCATTGATGCTAGGATATTTGTTATGGGTACAATACTCAACCTAATCAAAGACAAGAATCAACAAAACTTATGATGTTCAAAAACAAACGTTAATTAATGTACAAATTAAACTTTTTTTCAATTAAAAAAACACATAGACATTTTTGCATTATATACATATATATACAACAATTTTTGCATAATTAAAAAATCTTTGTAGTCGCATCAAATTCTCTTATGTTGTAAAATTAATTTTACCCAGTTTTACACTAAACTTGCTATTTTTTTTTTTGCAAATTTTTTAGAGTGATTGCGGTGATTATGTCAACTGGTCACTTATCAACTCATGATATGTTAATAGTAACTCATTATAAAACCATGAAGGCAAGTATAAGGAGGGATTAGGCAGTAAACAATTTATAGTTCAAAAGTCGTCGATCGACGCTCCAAATTTTGGTGATTACGTATGTGGCTGTTTTATTTTAGCCATGTTTCTTTATCTCCATGGCATACACACCTTTTTGATTTATAGCTTATTGTAAAGAGTCAAGGAACACAAAACTTTGACCATGTGGTAAGTACAATAGCATAAAGTACCGTGTTGATAAGTGTAAATACTAATGTATTTTTTCTTCTAAAAGGGAGCCACCAATTGGCTATAAAACACCACGATTTCCGTCTTTGTATTGGCCCGTTGGATCCCAGCATTTGGAATATCAAGATGCATTTCTTTACAGTGTGCGTGATATTTGGAAATTCACAGTACTCTGGGCAATAATTATGATGTCTGGGTTTTATATCACTGCTGCTGGAATTGCTGTTTTCACCCATACGTTGAAAAGAAATAATGAGCTTAGTCTGCATGACGAAGAAGAAGAAGAAGAAAAAGAAGAAGAGCAGGGGGAAGAAGGAGAAGCAACTAATAACAGACCAAGTACTACTGTCAGTGAACCTAAAGAAACTAGTAGTATTGGTATGACTAGTAATACAAATCAAATGAAGAAAAAAGCCATACTGGGTATATTTGGTACATATATTATAGCAAGTTTATTACAATCATTCATTTCAGGTTCATTAATTTCAGTTTTAGCTGCTGAGATTTACGATAGTGGTAATTTCCCGATGTCTACGTGGATTCCATTTACTATAGGTTTGATCATAGTCATTTTTAATCTGGTGACTTCGTATTCGTTGACATCAGCCATTTTATAAAGTTTATGCGTGGGTATAAACTTGGTTTTATTTTTTATTTTGATTTAAGGCAATATATATATCTTTGAAAACGAAATGAAATAAATTAAAAGCTAATACATAACTCCTAGTAAAATGCAGAAACAAGTAAAGAAAAAAAAAGCACCGGTAAATAATTGAAAACACCAATATATGAATTATGAAAACCAATGATTTTCTAAGAAAATAATAATGAAACCACCCAAAATGAACTAAATAGAAAAAAAATATAATATATATATAAAACAAACATAAACAAAAACACAAAAATAGAAAATAGAAGCAAAAAATAAAATGAACATGCACAATGCGTGCGTAATTTAATACAATAGTTGCTGACTTCTTTGAAAAGCATTAGACATCAAAGCAATACATCTTAACTTCACCATTTTCACCTCCGCACACAACTTTAGAATCGCCTAAACCAACACAGGAAACAGGACATGTGTGACCACCAATAGTCAGCATACATTTACCATTTTGTAAGTCCCAAACTTTAATTGTTTTGTCATGACCACCACTGACAATTCTGAAAGTATCAGCAGCAATGGACCAAACACCTTCAATATGACCAAATTGAGTTCTGACACATTTTCCCTTTTTAACATCCCAAAGTTTAATGGTGTTATCCAAGGAACATGTTAAAATATGAGTTGGATATTTTGGATCATCAAAGTTAACTTCATCATCAACGGCAGCTGAGGCGTTATTATTATCTTCGTCTTCCTCATCTGATTCGCCATTATTGGCATCGGTACCGGCAATGGTTTGACCAGAGGGTTCTCCTTCTTCTTTTTCATCTTCTTCAGCAATATCCACTACTAACTTATCTTTGAACGTAATAGGAATAACAGTTTGGATCTGACCAACATGACCGTTCTGATGAACACCACCAAATATACGAAGACACTTATTCGTATTCAAATCCCACATTCTAACAGTACAGTCATCAGAAGCTGAAAATACAGTATGAGATTTGGCATGAATTTTAACAGAATTAACCCAATCAGTATGGCCTCTTAAGGTATAACAAGTTCTTGTATCCACATGCCATACTTTAACAGTAGAATCAGCAGAACCTGAACAAATAATTTTATCATGGAAATCAACGGAAACAACACTATCTTCATGACCAGTATATGTTGAAATACATTGTCCTGTTCTATAATTCCAGACTTTAATCTTTGAATCCAAAGAACCGGTTATTAATTTTTGATCATCAAATATAAGAGTTCTGACACCCCTTGTGTGGCCTTCTAAAGTTCTAATTAAAGTTCCTGTTTTAGCATTCCAAACTTTAACGGTATTATCATACGAACCAGTCATAAGTAAATCATCATTATTATATTGGATACATGTAACACCATCCTTATGGCCATTGAAATATTTGATTTTATAAAAGCCTCTTCTCCAATTTCGTTCAACTTTAAATCTTTCAGAATAAACTGCTTTCCATGGTCTTGTCTTTCTAACAAGCTTATTATTACTATTATTATCTTTATTTTGACTATCATATGGAACTTCGATTAACTTTGGTTGAGGTGTGGTATTGATAGCAAAGGAAAATCCCATTTGTTGTTGCTGTTCTTGCTGTTGATCTTGTTGCTGTTGGTCATTAGAAGAGAGTTTAATTGACTTCCTATTTTTTGATGAATCAATGGAAGAAGAATCACGTCTTCTTTTTTTACTTTCTTGTAATTGTTTAACGGCCATGAGTGGTAAACCCCAACCACAATTTGGACATTTTCTATCGATATGTTGCTCACACATATACCTCCATACTCTATCATCATCAGCTAATTTTCTCCATTGAACTGAGACTTGAGCAGCATTACATAAACTTTGACAATCTAAATATGATAAAACTTTTAATGATAATTCATTTGGTAGAGTTGCAATAAAATCAATTTTAATTAGTTTAGAAACTTCTTGAGAGATTGTGGATAGTTGAGGGAAACAACATTGAGTTAAAAGACCTTGCATTATAAGGTTACGATGCTGAGTTGGAGCAGCAGAGAAGATCGACCAAACATGTGAAATAGCTTCTCTATCTCTTAATGGTAAACCTTCTAAACTGTTTTGTATTTCTTTCAATTTTTTTTCATCTGAAGTTTTATTACAACCAATGTTAGGGTTATGTCTATAACAATATTTATGAACATTATCTATTTTAGAAGATTGATCATTTATATGACTTGATAGGAAAGGAGTTAAAACAGAAGAGGATGAATGTGATTTTGACTCATCTTCATTATCATTTTGAATTTGAGGTATTGAATTCAAAGGATTGTTTGATTCTTCACTTGGTCTTAATAATGGTGTATTTGATATACTTTTAGATAACACATATTCCAAGTTATTCGTACTATCACAATTGTCCTTTAAAAGACTCATGGTATTAGTTTAGCGTTTATCTAATTGATTTAATTTTAGTCTCTAACTTAGTAATGTATGAGTATCTGTCAAGTTAAAAGTGAATGAGCGCAGTACGTATGCTATTTGTCAAATGAATGAGGACAGTGAGTGGTTATGAATAGCAACACAGAGAGCTATATGATCTTGTATGTATTTGTTTATATATATATATATATATACATATAATGTAAACTTGTGTAAACTAAACAGACAGTGGGATTGTCAATAATAGTAGTATGAAGACGCCATAGTTGCAATTGCAGTGGCAGTGGCAGTACTAGCTCTCAACTCTCGGCTCTAGCGCCAACACTACCAGCCTTTACTTTTTTTTTTCTTGTTTTAAAATCAAAAAATTAGCGAGTAGTCACGTGAGTATAGTTAATATCAAAGGAATCTTTGTTATTTATATGTGTACATATATATATGTGACTATTTATTTCTATATACAGATGATCTACTCGGGTAGACAATAAGACAGATATGTGGAGATATGGAGAAATAGCAATAGCAAGTGAAGAGGAAGAAGAAGAAGGAGAGGGTAATGCGATTAGACCCACTTTTCTTCGGGATTTAACTTGAACTGTTGGTATTGTTCTTGGTTGAATATACTGATTTCAGTTTCATTTTCTATACCATAGTCAATTAACTTCTTGGTATAATTTTGTAAATCCAAAGTCCAGTCTTCGTCGTGTTCCATATTAATGACCAAGTTCATTGTCTTTGAGCCATGTGCATGGGTGTAGATTTTTAGACTATCATAAGCGACATTTCTATAAGGTCTTAAGCCACCAGTAGTATTGATTTGATGCAGTATTGAGTCAAAGAGTTGCTTCGGGGTAGTTGATTTCAAGTCGACATGCGCCAGGACTATATTTTTGACATTTCTATAGGGGAAGGACTTGATAATGCGTATTGTTAAGACAGCGTCAGTTACTGTGAAGACACAAAGACAAAAGGGTTAGTATCACGTGACAGACGGATTAAATCAAAATAAATTAAAAATATAAATTAAATCAAATCAAATCAAATCAAACAGCGGAACAACAAAAAAAAAAATTAAAAAGTTTCAAACATACGGGGACGGGTAGTGGAAGTGAGAGGCTCTTCAAGGTCGTAATTAGGTGCTGACATGACTTTATCGAGAGGCTAGTTGGGGAGCCAGTTGGTCAGTGGGCTAGCTAGTAGTTGATCAAGCAGCCAAACACTAGCCGAACTGGTGAACATAGATAGATACACCTGTGTACTGAAGAAAGTAGAAGTTCCGCTCACTGCGCTCACTGCGCTCACTGCCAGAGAGAGAGAGAGAGAAAGCACCACCACAGAACACACTATCCACTAGCCACACTCTTGCTTGACACTTTGCCACATTTGTACAGTGGCTGGTGCACTGAACCCGCGGCGGCTTTTACTCTTTGTGATTCTTGTGCCTTTTGTGTCTGACTCTGCGCTAACCTGCCCTAATCTGCGCTCTCGCTGCTAAGCTCTTGCTGCACCTGCACTGCCGCTAGCGAGTTGGCGATAAGACGATAAAAAGACGATAGGCGATAACACACCTTTCCCGCAGAAATGCCATCTCGTGGTGGTGGTATATATATGTATATACAAAAAAAAAAAACAAAAGAATATTTCACCTTGCCGCCTGCTCTGTGTTATCAGAACTCCAGTCCTTCTCAATTCCCTTACCCTTATCACATACAGTAAGGCTATCCATACCGAAGTCAATTTACTCGTATAAGAGTCTACGTTGTTGAAACCCGAACATCATGGAGGTCACTAAGATCATTCAATGCAACACTAATTCCTCTTCGTCTAATCAAAATATGCCCTCCCCGACTTTACCCTCATTTTTATCTTCATCTTCTTCCTCCACATCGACACCCTCAGCTGTACCGCAAGATGTAGTGGCTAGCTCTTCCTCTTCTTCCTCTTCTTCTTCGGACTCAAAGAAAGTAACCAAAAAACAAACTAATAGCAGAAAACTGGGGTCGATAAGAAACCCCGATGTATCTCAAAGACCTTGCTTACATTGTAACTCAAGGCGAATAAGATGTGATCTATCAAAACCAAAATGTCAAAAGTGTATTTTCAAAGGGTTAGATTGTTCATATGAAAAACCTTTTGTATTCATATACAATAGTACTTCCGCAAAAATGAAAAATCAAAAACCATTTAAATTCCAAAATCAAATGTCAAGTATCAATTCAGTAGTATTGGCTTCTTCTTCATCTTCATTATCAACAACCTCTTCTGCTTCTTCTTATAACGGAGAGTCATATCTTTATAATACAAGTTCTAATCAAACAATAGCTCCTAGTAAATCACAACATACATCATTTATTCAAGATTCATCGGTATTCAATAAACCTCAAAATCAGCTAATCGATCAGCATGTTCAACATGATCATACCAATACTAATCATAACCATAACCATCACCATAGTCATAACTATAACCACATGTCTAATAATAATTATAATAATATTCACAGCAATGAAAATAAAGATTCAGATTCAACCAATTCAAGAGATTCACTTCTGGGAAGTTGGAATTTTTATAGAGATGAGCACATCAATTCCATATTGAAAGAAACCGCTAATAAATTTGCAAGTCATTTGGAAAATACAAGCACTGATTTGATATTGAAGTTATTTGATCATTTTGAGGACGTAATTTTAGATTATATGGTTTGCTTTGACTCTTCAAGTTCACCTTATAGATTCATTCTTCTTCCTCGTACAGCACGTTGTTTGAATCTATTAGTCACAATGTGTACTATCTCTTTAACTAATTTTGAAGGCTTAAACAATAACAAACAGTTGAATAAAAGCTTCAGCACTTTATCTGTTCAGTTTGCTGAAATAAGTTGTTCTAATTTAGTCAAAATAATTAATCAAGAAAGGTTTTTCTTAGAAGACATTAATAATATTGACTCAATTTTGGATGATTGTTTGAATCTATTGATGCAATTAAGTCAATCGATTTTTCTTGACAAGGATATTAAAAGACTTTCTCCTCAAATATTGAAGAGGTTTTTAAGTGCTGTTAATAATGCTCTCTTGAAAATTATTGATTTAGGTAATTTTGAAAATTTAACCAATTTTAATAAGTCTTTTTTAGTATTCACCATTCAAAGATTTTTAGTCAATGATATTTTAATTAGTCATATTAATAATTGGAAGTCTGTGGTTGATATTAGATTAATTAGATATATTAAGGATGTCGAATTCAAACTACTCAACAATCAGTTGGATTTCAAAGCAATTACCTTACTAGAAATTGCAGGAAGTCCTATTGAAATTTTGGAAACTTTATTCATGACTGAAAAATATGCTGAGCAGGCTGAGCTAATTTTAAGCGGGAAGGAGGAAGTTGGAAATGGCAGTAACTATTTGCTTGGCTTTGATGACAGCGATGATGATGAAGATGACGATGATGATGATGATGATGAAGAAGAACAAGAAGAAGAAGAAAAGAAAGACGATGATGATGACAATCACCAGGACGATGAAGATGAACC
Source organism: Wenyingozyma nanaspora (assembly GCA_030557475.1). Taxonomy (NCBI): domain Eukaryota; kingdom Fungi; phylum Ascomycota; class Pichiomycetes; order Pichiales; family Pichiaceae; genus Wenyingozyma; species Wenyingozyma nanaspora. The sequence continues at coordinate 8,972 of JAKTPF010000004.1, read as the reverse complement.
CGAAGGTGAAGGAGACGATGTTCACAAAAAAGATGGTCATGACATTGCTGGCGACAAGGAAAGTAACTACAAAAGAAAGAAAAGCGATCACGAGAGTAAAAAAAGTGAAAAAGGGGAAAGAAGGGATATAAAAGAGAAAAGAATTATTGCTCATAGTAATTTTCTTTTCAAGAAAGCAATGGAATTACAGCATTCTTTAGTGAAGACTTATCAAGATTATAAACATTTTTTCAGTACAACTTATCGATTTCCCTCTGACGATATTCAAGCAATTTTTCTTACTATTGTTGAACTATTTTCCAATGCAGCAATGATCCTTATTCTTGAAAAACTGTTAAAATTACCAAAGGAATCACCTCAGTTTATTCATTTTATTAATAAAAATTTGAATATCATAACTAAAGACATTTCTATTGGATCGGGCCCAGATACATGCGTACTGTTTCCATTGATGGTTACAGCTCAAAGATCAACTTTGAAGAAACACAGAAAAGCACTTGCGAGATATTTCAAGTTATCTCACTGGCATTTACAAATGGGTAGTCAACTCTTAGCTCAACAAGTCCTTGAAAAATATTACTGGTCTAATGACGCAGAGGGAAGAAATGGTGAAGATCTGGGAGATAATTACGTTATCATATACTAAAATCTCAAGCAACGCATTAAAAATAATTATATAGGAATATATTTATAAATATATAAATATATAAATAGACATACCAAAATAATTTATAAACTTTAATCTGCATTGTAATGGAGCAAAACACAAAAAATCACAATCAGGAGAAATTGTCTCGGCCGAGATTTTTTTTTATGCTCCTTACTGTGAGGTTAAATTAGACTTAAAACTGTAGATGTGTATATATATATACATATCTATTGGTTTGTTAGTATAGACATCTGTCCTTTTAGAAGTGCCTAACATCAGTGTATGTCTGGACAATGACGCTGAGCAATGAACAGCTAGAAGAGCTTTGTCATAAGATCCCAAAAGTTGAATTGCATTGTCATTTATTTGGCACTGTTAGAAAGAATACATTTATCTTTTTCAATCAAAGAGCTGGAAATCCTTTTACAGATCAAGAAATTGACGCATTTTATACAAGAGGCGACAAGCCTATAGGTGTTTTACGAATTTTACGAGCATTGGACTCCGAACTTATCAAATATGCGGAAGATTTGTACAGACTAGCTCATGAATACTTAGAAGATGCTCATGCTCACAATGTTAAGTATGCTGAGTTTTTTTGGAATCCAACAGGTACGATTAATGAATCAAAAATTCCCTTTGACGAGGCACAAAACGAAATCATCAAAGCAATTAATGATATGGAGAAATCCCATGGAATTCAAGGCAGACTAATCTGTGCTATTGATAGAGAATCAACACCAGAAAACGCCCTCAAAATGGTTGAATATATGCTGCAATATCCCAATCCCAAAACTATTGGCATTGGAATTGATTATAGAGAAACTGATCATCCACCTGAGATTTTTGAAGAAGCTTATTTCAAAGCAAGAGAAAATGGATTACGACTTACCGCTCACGCAGGGGAATTTGGTGAACCTTGGAATAACGTTGATTACGTTATTAATACCTTACATGTGAGCAGAGTGGATCATGGCTACACAGTTATTGACAATCCAGATTTAGTGAAACAGTGTATTGATGAGCAAATTGTATTTACAGTGGTTCCTACCAATTCATATTATTTAAGAACTTTAAAACCAGATGAATGGGCTGCCAAACATCCTATTAGAAAGATGATTAAACTAGGAATGAAATTGCATCCAAATACAGACGATCCAACTTTACATCATGTTAATCCAACAAAGGCTTGGTACATGATGGCCACTTGTTTTGATGCTACTATCGCAGATCTAAAAACATTTATGATAAATGGTTTGGATGCAGCTTGGATCACAGACGACGTTAGGAAAGCTTGGAAATTAGAATGGAGCAAAGTATTCGATCCATACGTATAGTTTGTAAAGTTCTTAGCTCTATGTGTTATAAACATATAGCCATATAACATGTATACACTTAAGTAATCAAATCACATAATTACGGAATATTAAGACACACTGTTTTAGTTCTTATCATGTTTTTCCTATTTGGTAAAATTCGCTTTGCCGTTGCCAGAAGAAACACAAAAAAAAAACTTCCGCTAAAGGTAGACAGACACATAGATAAAGAAAGGACCCCTGGTAGTTTGTTTCCGTTTCAACAAAAAGCTTAATCCACTAACCAAAGTATCGATAGTACAAGAAGTGGGCTACAGTAGACTAGAGGAACTATCCTATAGACACAAACTATTTTGTGGCCTCACGACCTTCAAAACAAATGATTCGTCCAGTTAGACTTGGGTATAAATCAATAACTCAAAGTTATTGTAAAAGATCTTTAAAGTTGTACCATACCTCTCCAGATTTGATTGTGAAAAACGATCCAATAATCCCTAGTCCTCACGAGTATAGTAGAGTACAAAGTTTAAGATCAAAATTATCTCAAGACAAGCAATTTTCAGATTTTCTAACAGATAATTACAATAGAAAGCATGATTATCTAAGAATATCAATTACTGAACGTTGCAACTTAAGATGTGTTTACTGCATGCCAGAAGAAGGAGTTGAGTTGAGCCCTTCTGATAAGCTTTTAACCACAGATGAGATAGTTAGGATTGCGAAAATTTTTGCTTCTCAAGGAGTTAGAAAAATAAGACTTACAGGCGGAGAACCTACTGTCCGTAAAGATATAGTGGAAATAGTTAAAAAACTGAAGTCAATCAGAGGGATTGAAGAAATATGTATTACTTCAAATGGATTAGCTTTACATAGAAAGTTACCCAATTTATTTGAATCTGGTTTGACTTCTTTGAATTTGAGTCTTGACACATTGGTAGAAGGTAAGTTTCAATTAATTACTAGAAGAAATGGTCTGAGTGCAGTTTTGAAGTCTTTGAACAAAGCTTTGGAGTTGAAAGTTCCTAAAGTTAAACTTAACGCTGTTATTATGAAGGGATTCAATGAAGATGAGATTTTGAATTTTGTCGAATTAGCCAAGTTCAGTGATATAGAAGTCAGATTTATTGAATATATGCCTTTTGATGGCAATAAGTGGTCAACTTCTAAAATGATATCGTTTGATGATATGCTAAGCAATATTAAAGTTAAATATCCTGATATCTACCAGGTCACACATAAAGCTGGCGAAACTTCAAAAGTTTTTCAAATTCCTGATTTCAAAGGAAGGATAGGTTTCATTACATCAATGACATCTAACTTTTGCTCTACTTGCACTAGACTTAGGATAACAAATGATGGCAATTTGAAAGTTTGTCTATTCGGTAATGAAGAACTTAGCTTGCGTGACCTATTGAGACAGGGCAAATCAGATAAAGAGATTCTACAGAAAATTGGAGTTGCAGTTAAAGACAAAAAAGAAAAACATGCAGACTTGGGCGATTTGGAGAATTTGCCCAATCGACCAATGATTCTCATTGGCGGCTAAACTACTTTGATATCATCATCTTCATTTCGGTTCGGACAAAATACTAACTTTAACAATAAACCCTTTCTTGTTATTGTATTTATAGATAAAGGTAAACTGAATATAACCAATAGATTTGGGAGAAGGTACTATTCCACATCTCGCAAATTAACTCATGTAGATGCCAATGGCCAAGCAAACATGGTTGATATAGCGAGCAAAGAAGTTACCCACCGGGTGGCTGTTGCTACAGGGTTGATTACATTCTCCAATGATTTGCCGATAGAGCTGATTCAAGGCAACCAAAATAAAAAGGGAGATGTATTGAGTACATCACGAATTGCCGGTATAATGGCGGTAAAAAAAACAGCAGAGCTGATCCCATTGTGTCATCCAATTCCGATAACAAAGGTGAAAATAAACTTAACCATTCTTACCAAAAGACAAATTAAATCTGAATGTATTGTGGAATGCGACGGTAAAACTGGAGTTGAGATGGAGGCTCTCACAGGAGTGAACATTTCTCTTTTAACAATATATGACATGTGTAAGGCTACTGACAAAATGATGGTTATGAATGATTGCAAAGTAGTCTCAAAGACCGGTGGAAAATCAAAGGACTTCAAATTATAGCCACAGGAAGCAGCGGCACCTGAAAATATCGGCCGCTTTTACCATTCAAAGGGTCCCACTAACTTTTCGTATGCTTTTAATGCCCAGTAGTAGGTGGTAGAAGTCACAATTAGACAAGTTGCTATTCATTATGAGCTACCATTTACTAACAATCCATGTCTTGTAAATCAATGATTAGCTCGTTACAATAAATAAAGATTTTAATTGGCTTTGTATCACAATAAAGTGTGTATTTATTGGAATTTTAACGGATACAAGACTAGCAACAAACTAGTAATTTAATAAATTTCGAGTAAATTTCATCTATTATTTCAATTGCCCTGAACGGCTGAGTGCTTTAATTGGCTATTAATCTTGGCTTTTTAAGGGGTTTTCAATGTCTTCATGAGAATATGCATAATTAAAACCGTCAGGGTACGCCGCAGATGTAATACTCTTTTGTACCTATTAATCTTAACTGCCGAAGTTCCAACTCAAAATTTAATATAAATAGGGTACATTATCGCTATCCCTGAGTAAGTTCACAGTAAATCGTCAGTAGTTCTTCTGGTGGTAAAAAAAATCAAAGAAAACCACGCTACAAACCAAAATTTACTATTCCCAAAATGAAATTCTCTACTATTGCTTTCGCCGTTGCTAACTTATTTGCTGTTGCTCAAGCAAATACTATTACAGATGGTTTAACTACAGGAGAAGTTTATACTATTTCTTTAGTTATTTCCAGAGATGGTGTTATTTTCACCAAAGCAGGTGTTGTCAGAACTTATGGCGCTACTGACTTAGGTTATGCTGACCAATACTTAACTGCTTCTGATGTTAAGGCTTACACATGGGGTGACGCTGAAGGTTCTTCATCATTTTACGGTCTCACCAGCAGCACCAGTACCGCTTAAGCGATTTTTTTTGTTATGGTGATTAAACAATCAAACGATCATGTCGGCGCAAAAACACAAAAACACAAAAACAAACTAAAAACTATATAATTTTAATATAATTAAGTACTGAATATATTTGCGTTTGTAACAGATAGAGTATTAAAATTTAGTTGATATATTGTCTTCACGTTATACTCGTACGATGAAGTGAAGCTGCGGTTGAAAAAAAAAATACATATGCAAATAAAATATATATACTTGGCTTCAAGACGAAAAAAAGGCAGATATATACTAAATAATTGAGAGACCAGTGTAGCGGTGAATACAGTTGTAAGTAAAGTAGTGACCTGCGTGAGGAAAAGTTAGTCATTGTAAACACGGTCTTTGCGCCAATAAAAAAGCTTCAAAAATTAGCGAATGATAAACGAATAAGTTCACAAAAAGTGCCACATTTGCCGAAAAAAAACTTAATTTGCTGTGACTCGCCTTTATGCGGCCATCGCTTTCCAAATGAGTTTAAAATGGCTGCTATTTTTGGATTGACAGGGCACATTTTATCCAAAGAGAACAAGTTAAGACCTGTTTCGGCTTCTGATTCGTTTTATTTTTTTGTCGTGATTTTATAGGTATTGCTAAATAAGTTTGAAGTGTGCGTCCTTTTTTCCACTTTATTTACTAATAGTTCTGTGATCAATTAGTTTATATAAAGACTGACAATTTCCTGGAAGCTTCAACATTCTTCTGCTCTGGATTATCCCTTGTGCTCAAATTAATAATTCACTCGCTTTACTTTTGAACTATCAGTAACAATATCAACATGAGATTCTCCACTATTTCTTTAATCGCCGCAAATTTAGTTGCCATGGCACAAGGTGCCACCATTACAGATGGTATGACTGATGGTGAAGTTTACACCATTTCTTTAGTTATTTCAAGAGATGGTGTTATTTTCACTAAAGCTAATGTTGTCAGAACCTTTGGTGCTACCGATTTAGGTTATGCTGACCAATATTTGACAGCCACAGACGTTAAAGCTTATACTTACGGTGATGCTGAAGGATCCTCTTCTTTCTATGGTTTAGCCGACTCAACTACTTCTGAAGCTGCTACTTCCACTTCCGAAGCTGCTACTACCACTTCTGAAGCTGCTGCTACTACTACTTCTGAAGCTGCTGCTACCACTTCTGAAGCTGCTGCTACCACTTCTGAAGCTGCTACCACTGAAGCTACTTCTGAAGCCACTGAAGCTGCTACTACCGCTGCCGCTTCCTCTTCCTCTGTTGCTGTTAGTGAGTACGAAGGTGCTGCCGGATCTGTTGGTATCTCTGCCGCTGCCTTATGTTTAGCTGCCGGTGCCGCATTATTAATGTAAAAAGTTCATTTGAATAAGACGAACCCTGTGAGAGTTTCTTACTAGGGACCTTAATAATATAATTTAATTTACATTTATACATATATGGAATTAATTGAGGCTCAGTTTCAATTACTGAAAACTTCACTTAGTAAAATTAAACTTTTAATTTAAAGGATAACTAAGTAGAAGAATGTCGATGTAACAAATATATAAACAAGACCGGAAACACAGAAGTACACTTTGTATTTGTGATCTAGACCCCCGGTTTTGACTACCCTTCCATGGGGTGTGAAGTTCACCTTATTTAAGACTACTAATGTGGTCCTAGTTTAGTAAGTCCGATATATACATATATCTACGTACTCCCACTCTGAACCAGTTTGGTTTAACTGAAATCCACTTTTCAATCTTTAACCCCATTGGCTCTGTGGCCTTTTTCCCTTCTTTATGTGTTGTTTCACAGCATAACAAGACGCCGCGGCACAGCGTGTTTTTTTGTGAGTCGCGATTGGTGAAAATATTCGAGTCTTGGCACAGATGGAAAAGCGAGTTCCAGCAATACCCAATCTAATCGATCTAACCCCAAACATATTAGACGAGAGAGTCACACATAGAGGCCGATCTTGCATAATGTCTAAACGAAATCATCCAATGGTTAATAATACTCTATTTGCCTATCCTTGAATGCTATTGGCTGAATTTAAGAAAGCAGGACTATTTGATTGACCAGTCTTTATGTGCCGAACATAATGGTTGTTACGTTAGCTCACCTTTTCAGCTGTCATACGGTAGATCAGCATTACGATAATGATTTGCGAAGCAAAGGCCCGAAAAAACAATTATGTTCTTGGGATTCGCAGAGAAAGGGAACTGTTTTTTCATCTATTTTTGCTTTGATAGAATAACTGCATATTTTTGCATAGTTGAAAGCCGTTTGTTGACCTTTGCGTCTTTAAAAAAGAGCTCAATTTAAGAATTTTTTTTTGGTTTTAACCAATTAACGCCAAGGGTTCGTTTTTTGATTGAACAGTTTTGTTTGGCGAAAAATCTCAAAACTAACTAGTTGACAATGCTTGATTCCATTTATTAACCTTCTTTCTCGCCCAAAACTTATTGAAACCCTTTTATTACTTATTTGGTATAGATAATTCAAATTATCCAAAAGCCATTAAGATTTGAAATATGAAGTTTAGTTTTGCTAAGTTAACTTCATGTTTAGTATCGCTTTCCACTCTTGTAATGGGTAACACCATTACAGATGGCATGACGGATGGTGAGGTGTACACCATTTCGTTAGTTATTTCAAGAGATGGTGTTATTTTCACCAAAGCAGGTGTTGTCAGAACTTATGGTGCTACCGACCTAGGTTATGCTGATATATACTTGACCGCCTCAGGTGTAAAGGCTTACACATGGGGTGATGCTGAAGGTTCCTCATCTTTCTATGGTTTAGTTGCTTCTAGTACAGCATCTTCATATTACTCTACTTCATCATCAGCAAGTGCTTCGTCAGTCGTAAGCCCTTCAACGACTTCGTCGTCAGTTGCTTCATCGTCAATTGCTTCATCATCAGTTGCTTCAGAATCATCGTCAATTGCTTCATCATCAATTGCTTCAGAATCATCGTCAATTGCTTCATCATCAATTGCTTCAGAATCATCGTCAATTGCTTCATCATCAATTGCTTCAGAATCATCGTCAATTGCTTCATCATCAATTGCTTCAGAATCATCGTCAATTGCTTCATCATCAATTGCTTCAGAATCATCGTCAATTGCTTCATCATCAATTGCTTCAGAATCATCGTCAATTGCTTCATCATCAATTGCTTCAGAATCATCGTCAGTTACTTCATCCGCTGTTACTTCATCGGTTGTAGGTTCGTCATCAACTGTTGCAGCTTCGTCAATTGTCGCTTCGTCATCATCAGCTGCAGCTTCTTCATCGGTTGCCATTACTTCTTCATCATCAGCTGCTTCATCTTCGGTTGCGTGTGACACTACCACATCATCTTTGACATACACCAGTGGCCAGGTATTCACCATCTCATTGGTCATTTCCAGAGACGGTGTTGTCTTCACCAAAGCAGGTGTCGTGAGAACCTATGGAGCTACTGACCTGGGATATGCTGACATTTACTTGACTGCTTCGGGCGTTAAGGCATATACTTACGGTGATGCAGCAGGATCCTCCTCATTCTACGGTATCAGTGCCACCGACTGTGACGCATCATCAACTTCATCAGCTGTCGCCTCCTCTGCTGTTGCCTCCTCTGCTGTTGCTTCATCTTCATCTTCATCATCTGCCGTTATTTCATCGTCTGCTATTGTTTCCTCAGCTTCATCAGTTGCAGCTTCTTCATCGGTTGCCATCACTTCTTCATCATCAGCTGCTTCATCTTCGGTTGCATGTGACACTACCACATCATCTTTGACATACACCAGTGGCCAGGTATTCACCATCTCATTGGTCATTTCCAGAGACGGTGTTGTCTTCACCAAAGCAGGTGTCGTGAGAACCTATGGAGCTACTGACCTGGGATATGCTGACATTTACTTGACTGCTTCGGGCGTTAAAGCCTATACTTACGGTGACGCTGCAGGATCCTCCTCATTCTACG